>CAMQGK010000474.1:660000-690000 GCA_947000775.1 Pterois miles
GGACCTCGGTTATTGGACCTCAGTTACTGGACCTCAGTTACTGGACCTCGGTTATTGGACCTCGGTTATTGGACCTCGGTTGCTGGACCTCGGTTACTGGACCTCGGTTATTGGACCTCATTTATTGGACCTCAGTTATTGGACCTCATTTATTGGACCTCGGTTACTGGACATCGGTTACTGGACCTCAGTTACTGGACCTCGGTTACTGGACCTCAGTTATTGGACCTCAGTTACTGGACCTCATTTATTGGACCTCGGTTACTGGACCTCAGTTACTGGACCTCAGTTACTGGACCTCGGTTATTGGACCTCGGTTATTGGACCTCGGTTGCTGGACCTCGGTTACTGGACCTCGGTTATTGGACCTCATTTATTGGACCTCAGTTATTGGACCTCATTTATTGGACCTCGGTTACTGGACATCGGTTACTGGACCTCAGTTACTGGACCTCGGTTACTGGACCTCAGTTATTGGACCTCAGTTACTGGACCTCATTTATTGGACCTCGGTTACTGGACATCGGTTACTGGACCTCAGTTACTGGACCTCATTTATTGGACCTCAGTTATTGGACCTCATTTACTGGACCTCGGTTACTGGACCTCAGTTACTGGACCTCGGTTACTGGACCTCGGTTATTGGACATCGGTTACTGGACATCGGTTACTGGACATCGGTGGACCTCAGTTACTGGACCTCAGTTACTGGACCTCAGTTACTGGACCTCGGTTACTGGACCTCAGTTACTGGACCTCAGTTATTGGACCTCAGTTACTGGACATCGGTTATTGGACCTCAGTTACTGGACCTCAGTTACTGGACATCGGTTACTGGACCTCAGTTACTGGACCTCAGTTACTGGACCTCGGTTACTGGACCTCAGTTACTGGACCTCGGTTACTGGACCTCGGTTACTGGACCTCAGTTATTGGACCTCAGTTACTGGACCTCAGTTACTGGACATCGGTTATTGGACCTCAGTTACTGGACCTCAGTTACTGGACATCGATTACTGGACCTCAGTTACTGGACCTCAGTTACTGGACCTCAGTTACTGGACCTCGGTTACTGGACCTCGGTTACTGGACCTCAGTTATTGGACCTCAGTTACTGGACCTCAGTTACTGGACCTCAGTTATTGGACCTCAGTTACTGGACCTCGGTTACTGGACCTCAGTTACTGGACCTCGGTTGCTGGACCTCGGTTACTGGACCTCGGTTATTGGACCTCGGTTACTGGACATCGGTTACTGGACCTCGGTTATTGGACCTCAGTTATTGGACCTCAGTTATTGGACCTCAGTTACTGGACCTCAGTTACTGGACCTCGGTTATTGGACCTCGGTTATTGGACCTCGGTTGCTGGACCTCGGTTACTGGACCTCGGTTATTGGACCTCATTTATTGGACCTCAGTTATTGGATCTCATTTACTGGACCTCGGTTACTGGACCCTGGTTATTGGACCTCGGTTACTGGACATCGGTTACTGGACGTCGGTTATTGGACCTCAGTTATTGGACCTCAGTTATTGGACCTCAGTTACTGGACCTCGGTTACTGGACCTCGGTTACTGGACCTCAGTTACTGGACCTCGGTTACTGGACCTCGGTTACTGGACCTCGGTTACTGGACCTCAGTTATTGGACCTCAGTTACTGGACCTCAGTTACTGGACATCGGTTACTGGACCTCAGTTACTGGACCTCGGTTATTGGACCTCAGTTGTTGGACCTCAGTTACTGTACATCGGTGGACCTCAGTTACTGGACCTCAGTTACTGTACATCGGTGGACCTCAGTTACTGGACCTCAGTTACTGGACCTCACTTACTGGACCTCGGTTACTGGACCTCAGTTACTGGACCTCAGTTACTGGACCTCAGTTATTGGACCTCAGTTATTGGACATTGGTTATTGGACCTCAGTTGTTGGACCTCAGTTACTGGACATCGGTTACTGGACCTCAGTTACTGGACCTCGGTTACTGGACCTCAGTTACTGGACCTCAGTTATTGGACCTCGGTTACTGGACCTCAGTTACTGGACATCGGTTACTGGACCTCAGTTACTGGACCTCGGTTATTGGACCTCAGTTACTGGACATCGGTTACTGGACCTCAGTTATTGGACCTCAGTTACTGGACCTCGGTTATTGGACCTCAGTTACTGGACATCGGTTACTGGACCTCAGTTGTTGGACCTCAGTTACTGGACCTCAGTTATTGGACCTCAGTTACTGGACCTCAGTTATTGGACCTCAGTTACTGGACCTCAGTTACTGGACCTCAGTTATTGGACCTCAGTTACTGGACCTCGGTTACTGGACCTCAGTTACTGGACCTCGGTTGCTGGACCTCGGTTACTGGACCTCGGTTATTGGACCTCGGTTACTGGACATCGGTTACTGGACCTCGGTTATTGGACCTCAGTTATTGGACCTCAGTTATTGGACCTCAGTTACTGGACCTCAGTTACTGGACCTCGGTTATTGGACCTCGGTTATTGGACCTCGGTTGCTGGACCTCGGTTACTGGACCTCGGTTATTGGACCTCATTTATTGGACCTCAGTTATTGGATCTCATTTACTGGACCTCGGTTACTGGACCCTGGTTATTGGACCTCGGTTACTGGACCTCAGTTATTGGACCTCAGTTACTGGACCTCGGTTACTGGACCTCAGTTACTGGACCTCGGTTGCTGGACCTCGGTTACTGGACCTCGGTTATTGGACCTCGGTTACTGGACATCGGTTACTGGACCTCGGTTATTGGACCTCAGTTATTGGACCTCAGTTATTGGACCTCAGTTACTGGACCTCAGTTACTGGACCTCGGTTATTGGACCTCGGTTATTGGACCTCGGTTGCTGGACCTCGGTTACTGGACCTCGGTTATTGGACCTCATTTATTGGACCTCAGTTATTGGATCTCATTTACTGGACCTCGGTTACTGGACCCTGGTTATTGGACCTCGGTTACTGGACATCGGTTACTGGACGTCGGTTATTGGACCTCAGTTATTGGACCTCAGTTATTGGACCTCAGTTACTGGACCTCGGTTACTGGACCTCGGTTACTGGACCTCAGTTACTGGACCTCGGTTACTGGACCTCGGTTACTGGACCTCGGTTACTGGACCTCAGTTATTGGACCTCAGTTACTGGACCTCAGTTACTGGACATCGGTTACTGGACCTCAGTTACTGGACCTCGGTTATTGGACCTCAGTTGTTGGACCTCAGTTACTGTACATCGGTGGACCTCAGTTACTGGACCTCAGTTACTGTACATCGGTGGACCTCAGTTACTGGACCTCAGTTACTGGACCTCACTTACTGGACCTCGGTTACTGGACCTCAGTTACTGGACCTCAGTTACTGGACCTCAGTTATTGGACCTCAGTTATTGGACATTGGTTATTGGACCTCAGTTGTTGGACCTCAGTTACTGGACATCGGTTACTGGACCTCAGTTACTGGACCTCGGTTACTGGACCTCAGTTACTGGACCTCAGTTATTGGACCTCGGTTACTGGACCTCAGTTACTGGACATCGGTTACTGGACCTCAGTTACTGGACCTCGGTTATTGGACCTCAGTTACTGGACATCGGTTACTGGACCTCAGTTATTGGACCTCAGTTACTGGACCTCGGTTATTGGACCTCAGTTATTGGACCTCAGTTACTGGACATCGGTTATTGGACCTCAGTTGTTGGACCTCAGTTACTGGACATCGGTTATTGTACCTCAGTTATTGGACCTCAGTTATTGGACCTCAGTTGTTGGACCTCAGTTACTGGACCTCAGTTACTGGACCTCGGTTATTGGACCTCAGTTACTGGACCTCAGTTGTTGGACCTCAGTTACTGGACATCGGTTACTGGACCTCAGTTGTTGGACCTCAGTTACTGGACCTCGGTTATTGGACCTCGGTTATTGGACCTCAGTTACTGGACATCGGTTACTGGACCTCAGTTGTTGGACCTCAGTTACTGGACCTCAGTTATTGGACCTCAGTTACTGGACATCGGTTACTGGACCTCGGTTATTGGACCTCAGTTATTGGACCTCAGTTACTGGACCTCGGTTATTGGACCTCAGTTACTGGACATCGGTTACTGGACCTCAGTTGTTGGACCTCAGTTACTGGACCTCAGTTATTGGACCTCAGTTACTGGACATCGGTTACTGGACCTCGGTTATTGGACCTCAGTTATTGGACCTCAGTTACTGGACCTCGGTTATTGGACCTCAGTTACTGGGCCTCAGTTACTGGACCTCGGTTATTGGACCTCGGTTGTTGGACCTCAGTTACTGGACATCGGTTACTGGACCTCAGTTACTGGACCTCGGTTATTGGACCTCGGTTATTGGACCTCGTGATTTACAACTTAGGACGGTAACTTAATATAATCGATTATTTTGCCCTAATATGTGTTGGTGTGGTTATTTCTGGAGAAGCCTTGTCGTTAAGTGCGTGTGAATTAATGAAGGTACCCACGTTTATGCGCTCGTAATTACGCACGGAGGTCTGCGCGCATCCAACTTGTTTGGCCGTCTCAGTGTTTTTCCACAGCGTCCTTTTAAAATCCACAGTGTGGTGGACAACCGTCTCTTCTCGCTCCATCACCGAACCGGGTCCGAACCAGCTGGTTCCGCCGTTTATAATCTGACTGAAACGTGATGCGACAGCCAGTTGTTCTGAACACTGTTATTCTCTGTTGTTGAGATTATAAGAAACCAGATATGTATCCAGAAGCAGAAACAGGAACCTGAACAGGGATATTATGTGAACTTGTGTTATGTTATATATATATATATATATATATATACAGTATATAAATATATATATAAAATATTTTTTGTGGAGTCATTTATATAAATCATAAAATCCATTGATGAATCTCTCTGTGTGCATTCATTAATACCGAGATTGATCTGACTCCATATTGTTTCCTCACTGAGCAGAGACAGAAGTACTGAGTGCCATCGAACTAAATCAGGCTGAATATGACTCAACCTACAGTGTATCATGATATGGATCAATTGATCACAGCTGAACATGCTGCTGCAGACAGTTATAGTCTGATACAGCAGCAGCCCAGTCAACCTGCTCTTTAATGATGGTAGAAGATCATGATGGGGTTTCTGTAATATTGTGCAGTGTGTTCAGCACAGTGGTTCCCATCAGGGTGGACGACACTGTGGCTGCTGCTACCAGCATATATCTAAAAGTACAAGCTTGTATGTAAACTATGAAGGAGTATGAAGTAGTGTTTGTACTGATTATGTTCCCGTGCCTGTGAATACATCTTCTGGATCCAGGTCGCTGCTCTTTTCCTATTAAATCATGGCCGTGGTCTCTCATCCAAATAGCATTTTAATCACCTGCTCTTATTTTGAAGGCAATTTTAGACATGTTTTGTTACACAGTATTTGTTAAAATGCTGACGACATACTGACTGTAATGAATCAATCAGATGTTCTGTATCTTATCTTATCTTATCTTATCTTATCTTATCTACTGAATCAATCAGATGTTCTGACCACAAAAAGAGGAAGAAATCCAGCATCTGTGGCTGTCGCAGGACTGTAATCAATGTGTCCAATCATTTCATTCAGCCTGAATGTGATGATTGATCAGGCTGCCTGTTGTGTGTCACCTCCGCAGGCTTCCAGCTGTAACTTAGTAATAATTAATAGTCATGTCTGTTGTTCATGTTCACTGATATGTTCATGTTCATCGTGATAGCAGAGGGGGCGGAGCTTCAGAGGGAGGCCTGAGGGGACGGACTACTTGCTGTGAGCTAGTTACTAGCTAATGCTGCTAGCTGCTTTCTTTGGAAAAGAGTCGGAAACACTGGGGTCCTTTTTTTCTGCTGGATCATTTTTTAAAAATCCAGAGTCCTCTTGCTAGTTTCTCAAGACCACCACCCGGCCTTTAAATAGTCCAGGACATACAAACAGAGTTACTCTGTGAACCGAGAGTCCTCATTACTGTTTCCACTGGTCAGAACGGTGGAAACCTGTCAGCATGTGGCAGTCAAATATACCACAACCTGAAAATCAAAACTATCACCTGAGGCCAGGTGCACACAGCAGTTGGTCCATGTCTGCCTGTCTGTTTGACTGTCTGTCTGTCTGCCTGTCTGGTTGACTGTCTGTCTCTTATCCTGTCTGGTTGACTGTCTGTCTGTCTGGTTGACTGTCTGTCTGTCTGCCTGTCTGTCTGCCTTATTGGCAGACCTGCTAGGCTGCAGGGCACAGGGGGCGCTGGTTCGGTCTCGGTTTCAGAGCGCTGCTCTGATGGACTCGCCGTCCAAGTTCTTCTTTAGCCTGGAGAAGAAGAACGGGCAGAGCAGGTTTATTCACGCTCTGCGGTCACCTGCAGGACGGCTGCTGACCGATGGAAAAGAGATCCGGCAGAGAGCTGTGGACTTTTATGCTCAGCTCTTTGAGAGTGAGTTCACTGAGGATGAGGAGGCGTTTGAGTCGTTCTGCAGGGGGCTGCCCTGTGTGTCTGAGGGGACCAATAAAGACCTGGAGGGTCCCCTGACAGCAGAGGAGGTGTTGGTGGCTCTGCGAGACCTGCAGGGGGGAAGGCCCCAGGAACTGATGGACTGCCACCAGAATTCTACAGAGCTTTTTGGACTGAGCTGGGAGAGGATGTCCTGGACGTCTTCAATGAAAGTTTTAATGATGCGTGTTTGCCTCAGAGCTGCAGGAGAGCAGTTTTAACTCTGTTACCAAAAAAAGGAGACCTGCAGGACATAAAGAACTGGAGGCCGGTCTCCCTGCTGTGTTCAGACTACAAACTGTTGTCAAAGGTGTTGGCAAACAGACTGAAGAAGGTGATGGATGAAATTGTTGATCGAACCCAAACATACTGTGTTCCTGGCAGGTCTATAGTTGACAACGTGTCACTGACTAGAGACTTTTTGGAGGTCTCTGGTTCATTGGGGTGTGATGCTGGTTTGGTTTCTTTGGACCAGGAAAAGGCATTTGATCGGGTTGAGCATCGTTATCTTTGGAAAGTTTTAGAAAGATTCGGTCTCAGCCCTGATCTTATTGCCAAAGTCAAGGTGTTGTATGAGGACATTGAGAGTATTTTGAAAATCAACGGGGATCTGTGCAAACCTTTTAAAGTAAAACGTGGAATAAGACAAGGATGTTCAGTGTCTGGTATGCTTTATGCCCTCTCTATAGAACCCATGTTGCATAATATTCGATCACATATGGATGGTGTGTGTTTGCCTGGGTCTACTACACGGTTTATTTTATCTGCGTACGCAGACGATATTATTGTAATCATAAACAATAAAGAAGACGCCAACATGTTGGAAAATATTGTTGAAAAATTTGGTAGATTTTCGGCAGCGAGAGTAAACTGGTTAAAAAGTGAGGCACTGGCAGTGGGAGACTGGGTTGCAGGTCTTCCAAAGTTACCAGGGGGGTTAAGCTGGAAGAGAGGGGGCCTGAAGTACCTTGGTGTTTTTCTGGGTGACGATCAGTCGGTGAGGAGAAACTGGGAGGGAGTGATAGAAAAAGTGGAGGGGAGGTTGGAAAAATGGAGGTGGCTGTTCCTGACCTCAGATGTCCTACAGAGGAAGAGTCCTAGTCATCAATAATCTGGTTGCATCAACTCTCTGGTACAAGTTAAAATGCATGGAGCCTCCTGCTGGTCTGTTACAAAAATACAGTCAATTATGGTTAATTTCTTTTGGGATAATCTGCATTGGGTTCCACAGAGTGTGCTGTACTTGCCAAAGGAGGAAGGGGGGCAGGGGTTAATACACCTGGAGAGCAGGTTAGCAGCATTCAGGCTACAAACAGTACAGAGATACCTGACAGGGACT
This sequence comes from Pterois miles, assembly GCA_947000775.1. NCBI lineage: Eukaryota > Metazoa > Chordata > Actinopteri > Perciformes > Scorpaenidae > Pterois > Pterois miles. Next base: position 667,861 of record CAMQGK010000474.1, read on the forward strand.
GAGCAGGTCTTATGGAGGCCAGTGATGAGCATCATTTTAAGGGAAGTGTCTGGTTTAGGATTGGATGCATCTTTGTTTTTAACTAATTGTAATCTTTTACGTCTGTATAACTTGCCTGCTTTTTATCAGGGACTGTTCAGAGCATGGACTCTTTTTAAATGGAGCAGACTGGAACCTGCAGCTTCAGTGTTCTGGCTGCTGGAAGAGCCGTTAATTCATGGAGCGCGACTGGATCTTCAGGACGGCAGCAGACCGGGTCTCAGTCGGAGGCTAATCTCTACTGGGACAGTGAAGCTGAGGCATGTAGTGGATGCTGCTGGTCCTGGTTTCCATAATACAGAGGAAGTGGCTTCCAAACTGGGACTGAGGTCACTTCGTCAAACTAGAGACATTTTAAATACCTGGACTAAAAGACTGAGTGACGAGGAGCTACAGATGGTGAGGGACTATTTTAATGGAACAGAAACTCCTGATGAAGGAGATCCTTTCCCTGAACTGGGTCTCACAGTGGATGGAACTGGTCTGACGGGACCTTTGGTCTACAGAGACGCTGCACCTGTAGACCTGTGCATGGCCAGTGGGAAGCTGCTGTATAAGTACTGTGTTCAGGCCTTGAACAGGCATAAGCTGAGTGGGAGGAAAGACACTGTGTGGACAGAGAGACTGAGGCTGCAGGATGAGGGGGGTGTCTGCACCGAACAGCTAATGGCTAATGCTAGCTAGCGTAGCTACGTGTTTGTTGAGCTAGATGTCCTGACTGCTATTGCACTAACCAGACCTCATTCAGCTGACAAACAGAAATCCTCTGGCAAACATATAGCTAAGCTAACATCAGCCAGCTAGCGTTAACCAATATTAGCTAGTGTTAGCATTAGCCAGCTGTCAACAGAACCACGGCAGGTGCCGGTGGATGAGGCCTCCAGTCTAGTTGCTGGATCACTTGGTGCATGACACTCGTGTGATTGGCTGATGAGGACGGAAACATCTGATCAGTCTTCTTCTATTCCTTAAATCCTTCAAATCAGCGGTTACCACAGCAACCGCTGTCATGTTACTGCTAAAACAATCTTTCTCTTTCACAGAGAAAAATCATTGATCTGCTTCTTCTGTGGCGTCCTATCACTACGATGTTTAATGAGACCAGTACGGACTCGCTGGACAGATGCAGCAGTTCTGAAAACTACTACTAAACTGAAGTACTACTCCGACATGTCTGCACCCAGCACGTTTCCTACAGCTTCATCTGAGCTTCTGAAGAGTGAAAATTGTGAGCGTAGGAGCAATTTCTACTGTATTTCTACTGAAAATGTTCTCGCTGGTCTCCGCTCGAGCTTTGAACGTGCCATCCAATACACACCCATTACAAAATTTGAAAGTCTGAAAAAAAGCAAAAAACTTAAACTGTAATAATTCAAAAACTGTAAAAGATGTCAAAAAGCTGAACCATATCTCTGCAGTTCAACGTCTTCCAACCAGTTTAAAGTTTGAACGGTGTCTGTAGCTGAAAGCATGTGGAAGCAGCAGCATTTCAAAGTGCAGCAAGTTTAAGAGGATCTGAAGATTTTCTCAAATTATGCTGTCAAATAAAATGTGAAAAAGCTTAATATTTAAAAAATATACATAGCTGAAACAAGAAAAGTAATAAAAAGCTGAACATTTTGATCGTTGATTTAGTAGTTAAAGTAGTTAAAGTCCAAAAACAGAGAGAAGAAAGAGAAGCTGTGATGAAATTTCCGTCTGGGGATTAATAAAGGTTCATCTTATCTTATCTTATCTTACTGTGCTGAATCAGCGTTCCCTCAGTTCAACCTCGGAGGCGTCATCCAGACAAACCGGTAAACATGGACGACACGCTAGCAGATCAAAACATTACGAACATCAGACATGACGCAGCTCGTTGGTTCATATATTGATTACTTTAATTGTTGCTGAGCAACACCGTGCGCCACCACACCGCCAATCAGATGTCGTCCTGCTCCGCTCGCTCTCTGGAGGAAACCCATCTGCTGACAATCACTTCCTGTTGAGAGAAAAGACCTTTTCACTCTCTTCTGTCTATTGTTTATTCAGACTTTATGATATCATGATGTTCATTACGTATCATAAAACCTGCCCTTTAAACAATTAATTAATGGCTACATTTATGTTCAATATTATTTTTGCTACATGTAATGACATATTTATTCATTTAGTCATTTATTTTTGATTTTGGCAGGTTCTGTCCTCCATAATGGATCAGACATCAATAGAAAATGAATAAATTTGATTAATCTCCGCTCGTCTACCTGAACCTTCAGTCTGCTCAGACAGGCCGGTGAGTCCAGCTCAGCCTCTGATAGGTCGGCTGGGTAGATGATGTAACACAACATCAGCTCCTGTAAATCAAACACAGAGAAATGAAACACCCGAATCAGATCTCACCTGACGACTGACGGCTGACGGCTCGTTACCTTGGAGACGTTGGAGGTGATCCTGCTGAGAGCCGCCAGAGATCGCCATGAAAACGGACGCAACGCGGAGCCCCTGAATGCATCATCAACCCGCTCAATGACCACCGAATAACTACGGGAAGAGGAAAGGGACAATTTGGGACAACATTCTAAAATGTACTTTTTTTTAACTTTATTTAACTTATTTTTAATTAATTTACTTTTTATAGTTAGGACAGTTTTTTTATGAAAAGATATTTGTTAGAAAGTGAAGATTTTATGAAAAAAAAAACCATAAAAAAACTGAAACGTTTTCAAGTTTGAGAGTTCAAACTCGGTTTTAAGGATCTGTAAAAACAAAAAGTCAAAGTTAATGGAAAATAGATCATCAGTTATTTCCAAAATTCAATTCTTGACATTTTACTTTCATTTAAATTGTTATTTTTTTAATCTATCGTGTGTCTGCATGGCTGAGCTGCCTCCGAGACCCTTCACACCCCCCACAGCGAGTGTTACCTGGCATGGTAGAAAGGTGGTCCTTTCCTATACAGCACTGAAAGAACACAGAAAAGGGAATCACGTAAAGTGTGACCGACCTGGAGAGAAAGGCCAAGTCCCTCCCCTTCCAGTCGACGCCACGGGTCTTAATTACCAGAAAAATATGGACGTGTGTGTGTGTTTCAGTGTGTGTCTTACTGAGGTCAACGCCGTACTTGGCCCCGCCCCCTCCTTTAGGGACCCACCCCCTGCTTCGGCAGTGCTGATAGGCTGCGAACGAGCTGACAAAGTCGGGCCGCAGGGACCGGAACTTCCTCCACAGCTGGATGATTGACAGGGGCTCCTGACCAATCACAGGAGAGGACATGGATGATGTCATTAAAAGACTGAAACAGTTTTGGATTCTCTGCATGTGACAAAAAAATAAATAAATAAATAAAAAAAATAATAAAAAAATAAATAAAAATAAAAAAAAGGATTCTCTGAATGTGACAGAAATTCAGAAAGGAAGTCAAACAAGACAAGAAAATAATATTCATATTTAAATTAACAGAATCATCCTTGAAGTCAGACAGACAGTTACCTGGTGCAGGTAGACAGACAGACAGACGGTTACCTGGTGCAGGTAGACAGACAGACAGCCCAGACTGTAGACCAGGAAGAAGGCCTGTGGGGACAGACAGACAGACAGACAGCTGATGAAGAGCAGTGAAGAGGCCTCACCGGACGCCAGCCAGGCTTCACCTGACAAAGACGTCCACACAGTCACCTGCACAAACACACAAACTGCAGACAAAATGTATGAAACTGTCAAGTGTCATGTACACAACCTCAGAAAAGAGAGGTGTAAAACCAGAAGAAAACATTATGTACAGAATGAGTTTCAGTTCTGGACCAACAGAGATACTAATATTATAATAATAATAATTATTATTATTGTATAATAATATATAAGCTCAGAGAAGCAGGACGCGTTTTAAATCAGTCATCAAACTAACAACAAGGTCGTCACATTTTCACCTTGAACTCACGTCACTTCACTTCCTGTTTCACAGTCAACAGAAAATGTCTGGTTGGATCTCCTTTAGAGATTACACAGAAACACAGTTTACAAGGTAAACACCCGATAACACCTGATAACACCCGTTAACACCTGTTAATACCTGTAAACACCTGTAAACACCCGATAACACCCGATAACACCTGTTAACACCTGTTAACACCTGTTAATACCTGTAAACACCCGATAACACCCGATAACACCTGATAACACCTGATAACACCTGATAACACCTGTTAACATCTGTAAACACCCGATAACACCTGATAACACCTGATAACACCTGGTAATACCTTTTAACACCTGTTAACAACTGATAACACCTGATAACACCTGATAACACCTGTTAACACCTGTTAATACCTGTAAACACCCGATAACACCCGATAACACCTGATAACAACTGATAACACCTGATAACACCTGTTAACAACTGATAACACCCGATAACACCCGATAACACCTGATAACAACTGATAACACCTGATAACACCTGTTAACACCTGTAAACACCCGATAACATCCGATAACACCTGATAACAACTGATAACACCTGATAACACCTGTTAACACCTGTAAACACCCGATAACACCCGATAACACCTGATAACACCTGATAACACCTGTTAATACCTGTTAACATCTGTTAACACCTGTTAACAACTGATAACACCTGATAACACCTGTTAATACCTGTAAACACCTGTTACACCAGTAAACACCTGTTAAAACCAGGAAGTTCAGTTCAACTCACACACCTGTAAACACCTGTCTCTAAAAGAAATCAATACTACTATACTATTACTACTACTATACTATATATCTGTATTAGTAGTACCACCTCATACTATACTAGTAGTACCACCTCATACTATACTAGTAGTATTGGTAGTACATGTAGTATTCAGTTTCTGACCAAAAGCTAAATCTCCAGTTGTCCATAAATACCTGGATGTTGTTCTGATCTGTAATAATCTCCAGTCTACCTATCCTACCGTATCCCACAATGCATCAGACCGGTCTACCTCTCCTACCGTATCCCACAATGCATCAGACCGGTCTACCTCTCCTACCGTATCCCACAATGCATCAGACCGGTCTACCTCTCCTACCGTATCCCACAATGCATCAGACCGGTCTACCTCTCCTACCGTATCCCACAATGCATCAGACCGGTCTACCTCTCCTACCGTATCCCACAATGCATCAGACCGGTGTTAGCCTTTTCATCCCTAAAGTCACTCCTGAACATTTCAGAGAGAAATCGTCTGTGCAGATGTTGAATATTAACAGTTTTATGATATTAGACGGTGAATCCAACATTCACTCCACAAACTGCCGTGACAGCCAGCTAGCTGCTACCAGGATCGCTGCCCTTCCGGCTGGGTGGTCCACTGAGAGCTGGATGGAGGTCTCCAGAGACCGGTCTGGAGACTACAGACTGGTACTACACTGGGGAGGGATAGATGGTTCAAAGATCACAACACTAACATCCAGAGAACTAATGTCAACCCGAGGAAAGAGGAGAGGAGGGAGGAGTGGAGAGAGGAGAGGAGAGGGAAGAGGAGTGGGAAGAGGAGAGGAGAGAGGAGAGGGAAGAGGAGTGGGAAGAGGAGAGGAGAGAGGAGAGGGAAGAGGAGAGGGGAGAGGAGAGGGAAGAGGAGTGGGAAGAGGAGAGGAGAGAGGAGAGGGGAGAGGAGAGGGAAGAGGAGGGGAAGAGGAGAGGAGAGGGAAGAGGAGAGGGGAGAGGAGAGGAGAGAGGAGAGGGAAGAGGAGTGGGAAGAGGAGAGGAGAGAGGAGAGGGAAGAGGAGGGGAAGAGGAGAGGAGAGAGGAGAGGGAAGAGGAGTGGGAAGAGGAGAGGAGAGAGGAGAGGGAGAGGGAGGGGAGAGGGGGAGGGGAGGGGGGAAGGGAGAGGAGAGAGGAAGAGGAGTGGGAAGAGGAGTGGGAAGAGGAGAGGAGAGAGGAGAGGGAAGGTTAAAAGTCTCCTCCGATAAGTGAGGAAGCCTTCGGGGTTTTTTGGGCCTCTTGTGGGCAAGGGGGTGGGGGAGGGGGGTTCGGGTGGGGGGAGGGGGTTTTTGGAGTTTTTGGGGGGTGTGGGGGGGGGTGTTGGGGGGGGGGGGGTTTTTTTTGGGGGGGGGCGGGGGGGGGGAGGGGGAGGGGGAGGGAAGGGAGAGGGGAGAGGAGAGGGGGGGGGGAAGAGGAGGGGGGGGGGGGGGGGAGCGGGGAGGAGGGGAAGAGGAGGGGAGGGGGGGAGGGGGGGGGGGGGGGAGAGGAGTGGGAAGAGGAGAGGGGAGAGGAGAGGGAAGAGGAGTGGGAAGAGGGAGAGGAGAGAGGAGAGGGAAGAGGGGGAAGAGGAGAGGGGAGAGGAGAGGGAAGAGGAGTGGGAAGAGGAGAGGAGAGAGGAGAGGGAAGAGGAGAGGGGAGAGGAGAGGGAAGAGGAGTGGGAAGAGGAGAGGAGAGAGGAGAGGGAAGAGGAGAGGGAAGAGGAGAAGAGAGAGGAGAGGGAAGAGGAGTGGGAAGAGGAGAGGAGAGAGGAGAGGGAAGAGGAGTGGGAAGAGGAGAGGAGAGAGGAGAGGGAAGAGGAGTGGGAAGAGGAGAGGAGAGAGGAGAGGGAAGAGGAGAGGGAGAGAGGAGAGGAGAAGAGAGGGGAAGAGGAGAGGGGAGAGGAGAGGGAAGAGGAGCGGGAAGAGGAGAGGAGAGAGGAGAAGAGAGAGGAGAGGGAAGAGGAGTGGGAAGAGGAGAGGAGAGAGGAGAGGGAAGAGGAGTGGGAAGAGGAGAGGAGAGAGGAGAGGGAAGAGGAGAGGGGAGAGGAGAGGGAAGAGGAGTGGGAAGAGGAGAGAGAGAGGAGAGGGAAGAGGAGAGGGGAGAGGAGTGGGAAGAGGGTTTGGGTTTTCAAAATCCCTTTATTTATCAATTGCAGGGACAAGAGGAAAACTGTTGGTTCAACAGGAAACAAAAACAATATCATTCCAACAGCATCAATATATTACTGTAATCAAATGTTAAAAATCAAAAATCCGTCCTCTCCCACAGAGCACAAAACCCCCCCAACAGACCATAAACGGCTGAAAGCCTGCAAGTTGTCCATCAATTTATAGTAGGTATATTCCACCCTCAGTCTGGCTTTCACCAGTCCTTCCAGAACCGGTATTACTTTAGTGCTGCCAGAACCCTGAGTCCGGTTCCTACGCGTCAGCCAGATGGCCAGTTTAGCAGCAGCAGACAAGAAATTTAACAATATCACAACAGACTTTTCTTTAGTTGAATATTTCGGTCCAAAAATGAACAGATTATTAGACAAGACCTCCCCAAAACCCTGAAACCACCCTCTCAGGAGGTCAAATAGTTCCACCAGCCGGGGACACTGAATAAACAAATGTTCGAGGGTCTCAATGTCTCCACAGAAAATGCACCCCTCCCCCAGCTCAGGATCAAGGTGCGCTCTGTACCTGTTCGTGGCTATAGCCCCATGTACAACCCTCCATTGGAGGTCTGCTGCCCGCTTCTCAACGGGCAGCTTGTACAGGGTCCGCCAACTGCCTTTCGGGGAAGAGTCTGGACCAATGCACCCGACCCACTTCGACTCCTTGATCCCAGCTAATGAATCCAAGTTCAGCACTTTGACACAGGATACATAGAGGTCTTTTTTCCTTGCAGCTTGAAAGCTGTCCAGTTTCAGCGTTGTAAAGGTCAGGAGCTGACCTCCTCCTTCCCTCCACTCCCCCACCGCTGGAGTGATGGATATTGGGGGGAAGCCGTAGTCCCCTTCCTCGCTCCACTGGTCATAGAGGGCCGGATCCTCTGCGAAACCCCTTAGCGACGGTGGCAGGGCAGCGCAGACTTCATCCACCACTCTTTTCACCAACCTGCTGGAGGTGATGTTGCAACTCTCCCGCAGGGCTTCCACCGTCATCTTCATCAGATGGCCCAGCTTGGTGCATCCAGCCTCCCTGAGCTTGGACCGCAGGCTAGCTGATTTCAAAATTTCAGTTTTTAGGAAATTGTTGGAAAACAAAGGTTCCTCAAAGATCCACGTACCCGGTATTACCTTGTCTGTGCGGGTAATACTGAATATCTGCCATGCCTGCAACACAGACGAGTAAAAAGGTGTTAATCCAGAGAGGTCCACTTCCTCTGGATTTAAAAGGAAAAGCTGTTTATCGTAGCCCAGCCTCCCAGCTCTCCTCAGCAACAGTCGGGCGGTGTCCAGCCAGCATGGGCCACAGCTGTAGAGCAGTTTTTGAGCCGTCTGAAGTCTAAAGGAAGCAACCTTGGACTTAATATTTATTAAACCCTGCCCTCCTTCACCAACTGGCAGGTAGAGCGCTGCTGCCCGGATCCAGTGCCGGCCAGACCAGAAGAAGTCGACAATGGATTTCTGGATATCCTCCATCAGGCCACTTGGTGGGGTCAAAACAACCAGTCTATGCCATAGAGTCGAAGCGACCAAGTTGTTAGCAACCAAAACTCTTCCCCTATATGACAGCTGGGGTAGCAACCATTTCCATTTAGACAACCGTGCGCACACTTTCTCCTGAGCTCCCTCCCAGTTCCTCCTTTGGAAACCCTCGGTTCCCAGAAACACTCCCAGCACATTCAGCCCCTCCTTCCCCCACTCAAGTCCTCCAGGCAGGGTGGGCACCACCTGGTCCCTCCACTGTCCCACCAACAACGCCTCACTCTTTCCCCAGTTCACCCGTGCAGACGAGGCCCTTTCATACAGGGACAGAGTATCCCTCAAACCTTGAACGTCCCCCTGAGAGGACACAAACACGCACACATCATCTGCATAAGCGGAAACAGTAGGGGGACGCTCAAAGTCAGAGGAACCGGGAATTGAGATACCACTGAGCCGCCCTCGCAATCTGCACAGCAAGGGCTCAATGGCAAGGCTGTAGAGTTGTCCTGATATAGGACAGCCCTGCCTGATCCCTCGCTGCACAGGAATCGGCCGACTCAGCCCTGCCCCCATCTTCACCATACACTGTGCACCACTATACAGTAACCTAACCCAAGACACAAAACCATCACCAAAACCAAAAGCCTTGAGTGCAGAAAACAAATAAAAATGATCCACCCTGTCAAAAGCCTTCTCCTGATCAAGTGACAGAATCCCAATATTTACATTGCAACCTTGACACAAATCAAAGACGTCTCTCATGAGAAACACATTGTCCATAATTGTTCTATCCAGGACACAATAGGTCTGATCAGGGTTGACAATTAATTCTAGAATGACCTTGAGTCTATTTGACAGAGCTCTGGAGAGCACCTTGTAGTCAGTACATAGAAGAGCAACCGGTCTCCAGTTCCTGAGCAGTGCCAGGTCTCCCTTCTTCGGCAACAAAGAAAGTACTGCTCTCTGACAAGACACAGGAAGAAAACCAGTTCTGTAGCACTCTAGGAAAACACAGTGCAGATCCGGCCCAAGGATTTTCCAGAATCGCTGGTAGAAGTCGGTGGTGAGCCCATCGACTCCCGGCGCCCGTCCCGACGCCATCTGATTGACCGCTATAGTCAGCTCCTCCAGCGTCAGCTCAGACTCCAGAACAGCCTTCTCCTCCAGACTAAGCTGAGGAAGACCCTCCAGGAGCTCCTCTTGGCACTCCACGCTACATGACTCGGCCCCAAAGAGGTCCGTGTAGAACGCCATGGCGTGGCTCCTCATCTCACCCGGGTCAGAGGTCACCTTGCCTCCAGGAAGCTGCAGGCAGGTCATTTTCTTCCTTTGAGCCACCGATCTCTCCAGGTTGAAGAAAAAAGAGCTCGGAGCATCCATGTCCCTCAGCTGGAGGAATCGAGACCTGACCAGAGCTCCTTTGACTCTTTCCTGCAGGAACAAGCTGAGCTCCTGCCTCTTTTCCTGCAGCAGGTGACCTGTGTTGGGGTCTGGGTCCTGATGTAACCCCCCTCTAAAAGCCTAATTTCAGCTTCGAGACGTTTAATTGCTGCCTTTACTTTGGCAGTAGAATGGGATGTATACTGCTGGCAGAAGATCCGGATCTGTGTCTTCCCGACCTCCCACCACAGCTTCAGTGAACTAAAATCTGCTTTTTTTGCTTCCCATCTTCCCCAAAAGCACTCAAAGCTTCTACAGAAGATATTATCCTGCAGGAGCTTGTTATTGAAACTCCAGTGTGAGTTAACCCTTTCACCTGGTGAGGTGATCAGGTCTACTGTTGCCAAATGGTGGTCAGTGAAACCAACTGGAATAATCTGACTATAGGCTAACCTTGAAGTCAGACTTTCCGAAATGTATAGCCGATCCAGTCTGGCTGCACTAACTCGGTTGTTGCAGACCCTAACCCATGTGTACTGCCGGGCTTGTGGATACTTGACCCTCCACGTATCTACCAGATCTGACAGCATGATAATGTTTTTAAGGACATGTGCTGACTGAGGATGGGGCTCCTCACCTGTCCTGTCTACTGTAAAGTCTAAGGTGCAGTTAAAATCACCACCAACAATGAGTTGCTCGTGATGGAGCTCCTTCAGCACTCTTTCCAATGAGCTGAAAAAAGCTAGTCTATCAGCTCCCTGATTTGGAGCGTAGATGTTAATAAAACAAAATACCGAACCCTCTATTTCTGCCCTGACCACCAGGAGCCGACCCTTCACTTCCTCCGAAGAGGATAAAACATTTACATTAACAGATGTTCTAAACAGAACAGCCACTCCTGCGCTGACGTTAGTGCCATGGCTGAGGGCAAACGACCCCTCCCACCATAAGCCCCAGTCTGTCTCATCAGAAGGAGTGGAGTGAGTCTCCTGAAGAAACATCACATCCACTTTCTTCTGTAGACAGACCTCAGAAATTAAAGCTCTTTTCTGTCTGTCTCTACCACCATTGATATTTAGAGACCCGACCTTAAGGCTCTGCATAGAGAGGGCAGAGAGGAGGAACAGACAGGAAACAACGATTAAAGAACAGTTCATAGAAAACACCGTGCTGTACATGATCATTTGGACTTCTTTACTTTTTTAACAATTTTACCTTTCTTTTCCTTCCTCAAAGTAGTGATGTGTTTCTTTAGGCGGAAACGTTTCCTTTCATCCAAAAGATCGAATCCTACCATCCTTTTGAGGACATTAACAGATCTAATAAATTTATCAGTGTCGCCAAAATAATCGCTAACTTTGGCAGATCTTTTAAAGGTTTCATCCAAAAACTGGTTAATGTCCTCCAGTGAGTACAGATCCGTGAGCTTAATGGAGGCTTCACCCACAGAAACTGTGTCTGACTCGGAGTCATAGTCCATCTCATCTTCACAGGAGACCTGACTGTTGGACACAACCTGTCCTTCATTCATGTTTACAGTATTTACATTGGAGGCAGCAGATGAAGCTGCTTCATTCACATTAATCAGAGAGACTTCCTCAGTGATCTCAGCCTGAGAGCTGCTGTCCTCTGCAGCTACAGAGACCTGCTGCTCCTCAGCCTGACCCACATCTCTGTTCTCAATATGGGCTCCAGTGAGACCAGCCACCGCCACCGTCGCGCCGGCACCGGAGGCAGCGCCAGTCACCGGAGCGTCGGCACCGGAGGCAGCGCTAGACACCGGAGCGTCAGCACCGGAGGCAGCGCCAGACACCGGAGCGTCGGCACCGGAGGCAGCGCCAGACACCGGAGCGTCGGCACCGGAGGCAGCGCCAGCCGCTGCCGCGGCGCTGCGCGCCGCACCCTCGGCCCCACCGGCAGCGCGAGCGACAGCAGCGGAGGCGCCCGCCGCATCAGATGCGGAAGCGGCTTCCGCCTGCTTGTGCGGACACGCGAACCGTTTATGGCCGACATCACCACATTCAAAACATTTAATCTGTCCTGAACTAGCATAAACCATGTAGGCACCGTCACCATGCTTCACTCTGAAGGACACCTCCAGAGTCTGAGCAGGTGAGTCTAAGAACATGAACACCTGCCTCCGCAGGGACTGAACATGCTTCAGTTTAGGATCCTTACATCCTAAACTCACCGTTTTAAATCCGCTCGCAAACTTGCCGAATCTACGGAGCTCGTTCTCTAACAGCTCGTTCGGGATAAACGGCGGAACACCGGACACGGTGATCCGCGTGGACGGAGCTGACAGCGGGGAAACCTGAACAAACAGCTGCCTGATGAACACGCCGCTCTCTATCAGCTGATAGACACGCGGTTCATCGTTCAGAAACACAACGACAGCTTTATTCATCCTAGACGCATAGGAGACATTATCGTGACCTACCTGCTCACCGACTGCCAGCAGAACCTCCTCCACCGACACGGTGCTATCCGGCGGGACGATCCGCACTCCCTGCCGGAGAGACGGAGGTGGCGTCTCGGCGGACGCCATTCCGCCCGAAAAACGCCGCACAAAACCACCGATCACACAGTATATTATCCGCAAAAACCAATAAAGAATCTTACCTGATCATGTACACAGTACAGATGAAAAGAAACAGTGAAAAGTCCAATAACAGGGATAGAAATCATTCAAACACTCGCGCCACTCTCTGCCAACACCACGAACTCACAACCACCGGAACCGGAAAGGGAGGAGAGAGGAGAGGAGAAGAGAGAGGAGAGGGAAGAGGAGGGGAAGAGGAGAGGAGAGAGGAGAGGGAAGAGGAGTGGGAAGAGGAGAGGAGAGAGGAGAGGGAAGAGGAGAGGGGAGAGGAGAGGAGAAGAGAGGGAAGAGGAGAGGGGAGAGGAGAGGGAAGAGGAGCGGGAAGAGGAGAGGAGAGAGGAGAGGGAAGAGGAGAGGGGAGAGGAGAGGAGAAGAGGGGGAAGAGGAGAGGGGAGAGGAGAGGGAAGAGGAGAGGGGAGAGGAGAGGGAAGAGGAGGAGGGGAGAGGAGAGGGAAGAGGAGAGGGGAGAGGAGAAGAGAGGGAAGAGGAGAGGAGAGGGAAGAGGAGAGGGAAGAGGAGAGGGGAGAGGAGAGGAGGGGGGAGGAGAGGAGAGAGGAGAGGAGAGGGAAGAGGAGAGGAGAGGGAAGAGGAGAGGGAAGAGGAGAGGGGAGAGGAGAGGGAAGAGGAGAGGAGAGGGAAGAGGAGAGAGAAGAGGAGAGGAGAGAGGGAGAGGAGGGGAGAGGAGAGGGAGAGGAGAGGAGAGAGGAGAGGGAAGAGGAGAGGAGAGAGGAGAGGGAAGAGGAGAGGGGAGAGGAGAGGAGAGGGAAGAGGGGGGGGGAAGAGGAGAGGGGAGAGGAGAGGGAAGAGGAGAGGAGAGGGAAGAGGAGAGAGAAGAGGAGAGGAGAGAGGGAAGAGGAGAGGGGAGAGGAGAGGGAAGAGGAGAGGGGAGAGGAGAGGAGAGGGAAGAGGAGAGAGAAGAGGAGAGGAGAGAGGGAAGAGGAGAGGGGAGAGGAGAGGGAAGAGGTTTGGTTTTCAAAATCCTTTTATTTACCAATTAGGCAATTGAAAACCAGATGACTTTCTCATATGAGCCAAGAAAACACAAAAAAAAAATCACATTAATGAAAAAAACAACGACATATTTCTCTGATCAGAGATGAGTATTCAAATCTCCCTCCTCCCCCAAAGAGCATAAAACCCCTCCAAGAGTCCATATGCGGCTGAAAACCTGCACACTGTCCATCATTTGATAGTATGTGTATTCCACCCTCAGTCTGGCCTTCAGTAGTCCCTCCAGAACCGGGACCACCTCCACACTGCCGGCACCCTGAGCCCGGTTCCTTCGTGTTAGCCAGATGGCCAACTTGGCAGAACCAGACAAAAAGTTCATCAACGTATGAACAGACTTCTTCTCAACAGAGTATTTTGGGCCAAAGATAAACAGATCAAAAGAAAAAACCTCCCCGAAACCCTGAAACCACCTTTTTAAAAGATCAAACAGATCCGATAGCCGAGGACACTCAACAAATAAATGCTGGATGGTCTCAACCTGACCACAGAAGGTGCATTCCTCCCCCAGATCAGGATCCAGGTGCGCTCTGTATCTGTTTGTAGCTATTGCCCCATGCACAACCCTCCACTGGAGGTCTGCTTTTCAACGGGCAGCTTGTACAGAGTCCGCCAGCTGCCTTTCGGGGAAAAACCTGGACCAAAAAACTCAGTCCACTTCGACTCCCTCACCCCTGCCAGAGAGGGCAGGTTCAGAACCTTGATACAAATCTGGTAAAGTTATTTTTTCCCCACCGACTGAAAATTGCCCAGTTGGGGCGTTGTGAGTGTCAGCAGCTGACCTCCTCCCTCCTGCCACTCCCCCACAGCTGGGGTGATGGTCAGAGAGGGGAACCCATACTCGCCCTCCTCACTCCACTGGTCACACAGGGCCTGGTCTTCAGCAAACCCCCTCAGAGACTGTGGCAGGGCAGCCCGGACTTCCTCCACCACCCTATTGATCAGCCTGACAGAGGTGATGTTGCTGCTCTCCTTCAGGACGTCCACTGATTTTGAGGTCATCCTTATCAGATGGCCCAGTTTAGTGCAGCCAGCCTCTCTGAGCTTGGTCCGCAGGCTGGCAGATTGGAGCGTTTTAGCTTTTATAAAGTCTTTGAAGAATAAGGGTTCCTCAAACAGCCACATGCCTGGTGTTTCATTTGTGGTGCGTGTGCTGTTGAAAACTTTCCAAGCCTGCAGTACCGAGGAATAAAAAGCTGAGAGCCCGCCAAGATCCACTTCCCCAGGTTGCAAGAGGAAGAGCTGTTTGTCATATCCCAAGCGCCCTGCTCTTCTGAACAACAATCGAGCGGTATCCAGCCAGCCTGGGCCACAGTTATAGAGCAGTCTTTGTGAAGTCTGGAGTCTAAAGGAGGCAATTTTGGACTGGATGTTGACTAGTCCCTGCCCCCCTTCCTCCACAGGCAGGTAAGGGCCACTGCCCGGACCCAGTGCCGGCCAGACCAGAAAAAGTCCACGATGGTTCTTTGAATGTCCTCAATCAGGTCTCTTGGTGGCCTCAAAGCAACAAGTTTGTGCCAGAGAGTCGAAGCGACCAAGTTATTGGCGACCAGAACTCTTCCCCTATATGACAGCTGGGGTAGCAACCATTTCCATTTAGACAACCGAGCACACACTTTCTCCTTCACTCCCTCCCAGTTCCTCCTCTGGAAAGTCTCAGTTCCCAGGAACACTCCCAGCACTTTTAGCCCCTCCTTCCCCCACTCAAGTCCTCCAGGCAGGGTGGGCACCATCTGCTCTCCCCACTGCCCTACCAACAATGCCTCACTTTTCCCCCAGTTCACCCGTGCAGACGAGGCCTTTTCGTATAGGGACAGAGTGTCCTGCAGACATTGAATGTCCCCCTGAGAGGACACAAACACACAAACATCATCTGCATAAGCAGATACAGTAGGGGGACGCTCAATGATAGATGAACCAGGTATCGAGATACCACTGAGCCGCCCTCGCAATCTGAACAGCAAGGGCTCTATTGCAAGGCTGTAGAGTTGTCCCGATATAGGACAGCCCTGCCTGATCCCTCGCTGTACAGGAATTGGCCGACTCAGCCCTGCCCCCATCTTCACCATACACTGTGCACCACTATACAGTAAACTAACCCAAGATACAAAACCATCACCAAAACCAAAAGCCCTCAGTGCAGAAAACAAATAACAGTGATCCACCCTATCAAAAGCCTTCTCCTGTGACACAATCCCAAAATTTATATTATAACCCCGACGCAAATCAAGTACATCTCTCATTAGGAAGATATTGTCCATAATTGTCCTGTCAGGGACACAATATGTCTGGTCTGAGTTTACTATCAGTTCCAGGACGTTCTTTAGTCTGTTTGACAGAGCTCTGGAGAGCACCTGATAGTCTGTACACAACAGGGAAACTGGTCTCCAGTTCCTGAGCAGAGCCAGATCCCCTTTCTTGGGCAGCAGCGAAAGTACTGCTCTCTTACATGACGCAGGGAGAGGACCAGATCTAAAACACTCAACCAAGACTTTGTGCAGATCAGGCCCAAGGATTTTCCAGAAGCACAGGTAAAAATCGGCGGAGAGACCATCGACACCTGGTGCCCGTCCTGACGCCATCTGTTTGACCGCTGTAGTCAGCTCCTCCAGCGTCAGCTCCGAGTCCAGAGCAGCCTTCTCCTCCGGGCCAAGCTGAGGGAGCCCCTCCAGGAGCTCCTCCCGACACTTCGCGCTGCAGGTTTCGGCCGCAAATAACTCTGTATAGAAACCCACAGCATGGCTCCTCATCTCACCCGGCTCAGTGGTCACTCTGCCTCCCGGAAGCTCCAAAACGGTCATCTGCTTCCTTTGCGCCACCGATCTCTCCAGATCAAAAAAGAAGGAGCTCGGAGCATCCATGTCTTTGAGCTGGTGGAACTGAGACCTTACAAGTGCCCCCTTGACTCTCTCCTGCAGGAAGGAGCTGAGCTCCTTCCTCTTCTCCTGCAGCAGAAGACCAGTATTGGGATCTGGGTCCCGATGTAGTCCCTCCTCTATACACCTGATACTGGATTCAAGTTGTTTAACTATTGCCTTTATTTTTGCGGTAGAATGATACGTATACTGTTGGCAGAAGACCCCAATCTGTGTTTTCCCGATCTCCCACCACGGCTTCAATGAACTAAAATCTGATTTTTTTGCTTCCCATCTTTGCCAGAAGCACTCAAAGCTCCGGCAAAAGACAAAAAAAATGTTCCCTCTCCTCATCCAGAGCTGTTAGAGCTGATTAAAGGCTGCAGCCTGGTGTGGTCTACTGCTAATACCTCACTTTAACTGCTTCAGACTGCCGAGGAACGCAGTCCGCAGTCTGTACCGGGTTCTGCATGCACACTGTGGTCGGCAGTTTTCCATCTATTTACAGGGAGATGGACTGGAAGCCCTGATCTGGAAGAAGGAAACAACTCCACCCAGAGGGCGGAGACAGATGAAGTCAGCGGAGCTCCTCAGTGAGAGTCCGTTGTGTTCAACATAGTTTCATACCTCCAAACCCATGTTGAGCCGGTGTGCCGGTGTCTGCAGTCTTCCTAAGTGACCTGGCAGCAGACGGTCATCGAAGGGATGGACCAGCTGACTGCACAGAGGCAACGGGAGCGTATTCCCGATAGAGACTAGAGTTTTATGAGGCAGCTGCACACTTTGTCCTCCAAGGTCATGAAAGTCAGAACCTGTGGTTCTGTTCACCGGAGTCAAGTATGGATTCATACAGTATCAGAATGTCAGCACTGTCCTGCTGAACCTTTCAGATGTGGTGGGACTGTGGCACATGTGGGAAACTGATAGTCCTCAGTATTGACAGGCGGTCTGGACAGGGCATCAGGAACCACAGTAAACTGTGAAGGAGAACTCTCAATCTGAGTTCCTGCTGAATCAGATGAATGCTAGGTTTCTGAGTTTTAAAAAACCAAAACCAGAGACGAATGATCTGTGATCATGGTAAACATTTTCCCTTCCAAAGTGGCAAAAAACCGATGGAGGGGCCAGGAGATCAGGGTCCAAAAGCAGCTTGGCAAGTGAACCTTTTCATTTCAAAGCCCTGAGTCTGCTACCGCTGAGAAGCTGGGCACAAAGTGCCACAATGGTAGCAGCCAGCCATTCCCAGGAGTCTCTGCAGATCTTTGGTATTCCTTGGCTTGGGAAGTATCACTGGAGCAGCATGAGGTGATTTCTGTCTGACGGCCTTCTTATGGGATGCTCAATCCCGTGGGATGCTAAATGTGTGTTGTATAACCAACTGTTGCTGTGCAAGACCACCTCTGGTACTCCGCTTGTACCACTGTTTAAATTGACCCGACTGTACGCAGCCATTGCTGTTAGGCAGTCTGAACTAGAGCACAAACTTTGACTCCGACCTCTCCGCCGCTGACAACGCTAGCAACGCCGTTCAAAAAGCCGTCTGTCGGCCAGTAGTGCCGTTCACAGCTCTGAGAGAAGCTGGGTTTCAGTTTCCAGTGTGGACTGATGGCGGGCCGGCAGATCGTCATACGCCCACTACTGCTGAAGAGTTTACAGAATGACCCTTTAATAACCTTCAGGTCTCTGATCAGCCATTCCGATACAAAGCAGATCACTCTCTGATCAGCAGCAGAGGCTCATGGGTAATGTAGTCTTCATAGAGAGAAACAAGCTGGAAAAAGAGTGTAAATAATTCAAAGGTGAAAAGAGGTCAGCTGAGAACATGAACGAGTCTGATGGTTGGTGGGAGTGTTGGTGTGGTACCTCCTCCAGACTGAGCTGCAGGTACTCTGTGAGAGAGAACGGGGTACGCCGGACCTCCTGGACCCCCCTACACAGCTGCAACACAACACAACACAACACAACACAACACAACAACACAACACACACAGGCTTTAATGGATATCAGACCTCCAGTTCAAATTAACACAATGAACAAAAGCCTGAAGATTCACCTCACTGTCAGACAACACCAGGACAAAACCAGGACCTGGAACCAAAGGATCAGGATCAGGGCCAGAGTCCGAGTTGGAGTCAGGGTCTAGGCTGGATTCCTGGTCTGAGCTGGGATCAGGGTCAGGGTCTATGTCCGATTCCTGATCTGAGCTGGGATCAGGGTCATGGTCTTGTGGGCCCAACCTGAAATGTTAAGGGGAAAAGAGAGAATGGGTGAGCTGATCCTTTAGCTGATCCTTTAGCTAGCTGATCCTTAAGCTGATCCTTTAACTAGCTGATCCTTAAGCTAGCTGATCCTTTAGCTGATGCCTTAGCTAGCTGATCCTTAAGCTGATCCTTTAGCTAGCTGATCCTTAAGCTGATCCTTTAGCTATCTGATCCTTTAGGTATCTGATCCTTTAGCTAGCTGATCCTTTAGCGAGCTGATCCTTTAGCGAGCTGATCCTTTAGCTAGATGATCCTTTAGCTAGCTGATCCTGAGTTTTACTGTGTTTCTGTCCAGTCTGAATGGAGTGGTTTCCATGGACAGAGGGATGTAACGTGGTCACAGATCATTCGTCTCTGGTTTTGTGGTTGTCGTCTTAGTTTCTAAGCTGTTTTCCAACACAGCAGAATGTAAAACTGGCCTCTTCTTTAGAGGAGTGAGGTGTAAGAGAAGAGAACCACTCTACCTGCAGCTTCTTTTGACCTCTGGCTTGACCTCTGGCTTGACCTCTGACCCCGGCCTCAGCCTCTTTGTGAGGGAACAGGCTCCCTCCTCCACCCCTCTCACCTCCATCCTCACATCCTCCATCTCTACTGGCTTAGAGAGGTTGAGCAGGGTTTGACTGACAGCTTCTTCATCCAATCCCTGAGCAAAGAGAGCTGAACCCGCCCACCTGAGCAGTTCATCATACCTGCATGTGAGGGAGGAGGAGGAGGAGGAGGAGAGTGTTTTAGAAACACACACTCATATGTGATGTCATCGTGTCAACAGACAGGATGTGATGTCACTCACCTGGACTGTGAGATGACAGGTAGAAACAAACCTTCGTGTTCTGTAACAGAAACAGAGGGCAGCTGACTGCAGTGAACAGCACTGATTGGACCGGACTGGTGATGATGTCATGGTTTGGGTGTGAACTCACGCTCCCATTGGTCAGAGATGCTGTGGTCCGGTCTGGCTCTGGACAGAACGCCTTTACCAAAGTAACCCTGACACAAGAAAAGACTGTAATGTGGACTAAATCAGACCTGGTTCTACATGATGTGGACTAACTCAGACCTGGTTCTACATGATGTGGACTAACTCAGACCTGGTTCTACATGATGTGGACTAACTCAGACCTGGTTCTACATAATGTGGACTAACTCAGACCTGGTTCTACATGATGTGGACTAACTCAGACCTGGTTCTACATGATGTGGACTAACTCAGACCTGGTTCTACATGATGTGGACTAACTCAGACTTGGTTCTACATAATGTGGACTAACTCAGACCTGTTTCTACATGATGTGGACTAACTCAGACCTGGTTCTACATGATGTGGACTAACTCAGACCCGCTCTACATGATGTGGACTAACTCAGACCCGCTCTACATGATGTGGACTAACTCAGACCCACTCTACATGATGTGGACTAACTCAGACCTGGTTCTACATGATATGGACTAACTCAGACCTGGTTCTACATGATGTGGACTAGCTCAGACCCGCTCTACATGATGTGGACTAACTCAGACCTGGTTCTACATGATGTGGACTAACTCAGACCCGAATTTCCATCCGGGGATTAATAAAGGTTCATCTTATCTTATCTTCTACATGATGTGGACTAACTCAGACCTGGTTCTACATGATGTGGACTAACTCAGACCCGCTCTACATGATGTGGACTAACTCAGACCTGGTTCTACATGATGTGGACTAACTCAGACCCGAATTTCCATCCGGGGATTAATAAAGGTTCATCTTATCTTATCTTCTACATGATGTGGACTAACTCAGACCTGGTTCTACATGATGTGGACTAACTCAGACCCGCTCTACATGATGTGGACTAACTCAGACCCGCTCTACATGATGTGGACTAACTCAGACCAGTTCTACATGATGTGGACTACCTCAGACCCGTTCTACATGATGTGGACTAACTCAGACCTGGTTCTACATGATGTGGACTAATTCAGATGTGGTCCTACATGATGTGGACTAACTCAGACCTGCTCTACATGATGTGGACTAACTCAGACCTGGTTCTACATAATGTGGACTAACTCAGACCCGTTCTACATGATATGGACTAATTCAGATGTGGTCCTACATGATGTGGACTAACTCAGACCTGCTCTACATGATGTGGACTAACTCAGACCTGCTCTACATGATATGGACTAATTCAGATGTGGTCCTACATGATGTGGACTAACTCAGACCTGCTCTACATGATGTGGACTAACTCAGACCTGGTTCTACATGATGTGGACTACCTCAGACCCGTTCTACATGATGTGGACTAATTCAGATGTGGTCCTGCATGATGTGGACTAACTCAGACCTGCTCTACATGACGTGGACTAACTCAGACCTGGTTCTACATGATGTGGACTAACTCAGACCCGTTCTACATGATGTGGACTAATTCAGATGTGGTCCTACATGATGTGGACTAACTCAGACCCGTTCTACATGATGTGGACTAATTCAGATGTGGTCCTGCATGATGTGGACTAACTCAGACCTGCTCTACATGACGTGGACTAAGTCAGACCTGGTTCTACATGATGTGGACTAACTCAGACCCGTTCTACATGATGTGGACTAATTCAGATGTGGTCCTACATGATGTGGACTAACTCAGACCCGTTCTACATGATGTGGACTAATTCAGATGTGGTCCTACATGATGTGGACTAACTCAGACCTGCTCTACATGACGTGGACTAACTCAGACTTGGTTCTACATGATGTGGACTAACTCAGACCCGTTCTACATGATGTGGACAAATTCAGATGTGGTCCTACATGATGTGGACTAACTCAGACCTGCTCTACATGATGTGGACTAACTCAGACCCGCTCTACATGATGTGGACTAACTCAGACCTGCTCTACATGATGTGGACTAACTCAGACCTGGTTCTACATGATGTGGACTAACTCAGACCTGGTTGTGGATCTTCCGAATGTGGTCTGGATGACAGACCAGCACGTGTTGGTTGATGAGCTCCGCCCGGAAGTGGCTCTTCTCCTCCGGACTACGGCTCACCGGCAGCGGAGCCTCGTACTCCTCCTGCACCCGTGTGCGCCTCCGCGGAGCCCGAAACTCCGCCTGCATGCTGCCGGGACCGGGTCAGACTGGGTCGGAGCTGTAGTCCTGGACCCGGACTGTGTGTTTTTGCTGCTGAGACTCTGCTAACTGTAGCCTGTTAGCAGACCCGACTCGTTTCATTCATTCTTCAGGTCTCTGGTCGGGTTTGTTTTGCTGTGGGACGCTGTGGTGTCACCGAATCTGCATCCGGCTGCAACTTCCGGCCTCTCCGTCAGTTCCTGCTGTAGGAAACCTGCTGTTCGTGTTTTAAATGCTCAGAAAAGCTAAAGTTAAAGTTATTCTTCCATTATGTTGACAGTCTTTTCGATAGAAAACCAAGTCTCAAAATAAAGCGAGGTATTACATATTTTCTGTTTTGATTTTCATTTTTTAAGGTCAAGCCTAATTTTTAGTCCTGATGGTTAGAAGTCAGATCTGACTGACACATTTCTGGAGACACCATCAAACCCAGGATGGATGCAGGGTGGATGCTGAGAGGTAGATGAGGGACAGAAACCTGGATGAACTGATGAAAAACAGCGGAATAACACTGAGACCAG
>CAMQGK010000474.1:695000-735000 GCA_947000775.1 Pterois miles
TGTGTGTATACCTGTGTATATCTAACTGTGGTGTGTGTATACCTGTGTATATCTAGCTGTGGTGTGAGTACACCTGTGTATATCTAGCTGTGGTGTGTGTATACCTGTGTATATCTAGCTGTGGTGTGAGTACACCTGTGTATATCTAGCTGTGGTGTGTGTATACCTGTGTATATCTAGCTGTGGTGTGTGTATACCTGTGTATATCTAGCTGTGGTGTGTGTATACCTGTGTATATCTAGCTGTGGTGTGTGTATACCTTTGTATATCTAGCTGTGGTGTGAGTACACCTGTGTATATCTAGCTGTGGTGTGTGTATACCTGTGTATATCTAGCTGTGGTGTGTGTATACCTGTGTATATCTAGCTGTGGTGTGAGTACACCTGTGTATATCTAGCTGTGGTGTGTGTATACCTGTGTATATCTAGCTGTGGTGTGTGTATACCTGTGTATATCTAGCTGTGGTGTGTGTATACCTGTGTATATCTAGCTGTGGTGTGTGTATACCTGTGTATATCTAGCTGTGGTGTGTGTATACCTTTGTATATCTAGCTGTGGTGTGAGTACACCTGTGTATATCTAGCTGTGGTGTGTGTATACCTGTGTATATCTAGCTGTGGTGTGTGTATACCTGTGTATATCTAGCTGTGGTGTGAGTACACCTGTGTATATCTAGCTGTGGTGTGTGTATACCTGTGTATATCTAGCTGTGGTGTGTGTATACCTGTGTATATCTAGCTGTGGTGTGAGTACACCTGTGTATATCTAGCTGTGGTGTGTGTATACCTTTGTATATCTAGCTGTGGTGTGTGTATACCTGTGTATATCTAGCTGTGGTGTGTGTATACCTGTGTATATCTAGCTGTGGTGTGTGTATACCTTTGTATATCTAGCTGTGGTGTGAGTACACCTGTGTATATCTAGCTGTGGTGTGTGTATACCTGTGTATATCTAGCTGTGGTGTGTGTATACCTGTGTATATCTAGCTGTGGTGTGAGTACACCTGTGTATATCTAGCTGTGGTGTGTGTATACCTGTGTATATCTAGCTGTGGTGTGTGTATACCTGTGTATATCTAGCTGTGGTGTGAGTACACCTGTGTATATCTAGCTGTGGTGTGTGTATACCTGTGTATATCTACCTGTTGTGGTTGTCGTGTGCAGGTGCGACCAGCAGGCAGCAGGAGGTCTTGTGTCCATTGCTGAGTGGGGAGGGGAGGCTAACCGGCGCCTCCTGCAGTCTGCTCCCCCTCAGCTCCTCCCCACAGCTCGGACACTCCTCTGGCACCGAGAAGCAGAAGATCTCCTTCTGACAGTGACTCAGCCGGATCACTGGGAGGTCCATCTCCTCAAATGCTCTCCTCCTCCTTTACTCCTCAGATCTTCCGTTCCTCCTTTCTTCTCCTCTTTTCTCTCTTCTTTGACTTGCTCCTTCTTCTCTGCTCCTCTTGTCTGTCAGTCGTCTGTTTCTTCTTCTTTCCTCCTTCTTGTCACACCTGGTTGCTAGGTCACAGCCTATCAGATGACACCACTCCCCGGCTCCGGCCTATCAGGTTGCAGGTGCTGTCAGACAGACAGCCATGTGACCCGGCTCACCTGGTCCTGCTCCAGTCTGAACGGCGACCTTCGGACTGAGCTGGCAGCGTCGTCATGGAAACGGGCGTTGACCTGCAGGGCGGTGTCGCTGTCACAGACAGAAATATGTATATTTATATATATAAAGCAGCATTTAATATGTCTCAGTAGTTTAATAAAAACAAACTAAAAGCTGGTTTCAGAAACATTCTGTACCACGTTGAGTGGAAACTGTATGAACCAGAGTGACCTTCAAAATAAAAGCTAAAAACTAAATGCAACTTTAAAGGCCCTGTGATCTGATTGGTTCAACAGACTGGATGTAGGTCAGCACGTTTTCCATCTCACCTGTCAAACGTGGTGTGTGTGTGTGTGTGTGTGTGTGTGTGTGTGTGTGTGTGTGTGTGTAAAGCCTTGAACGTCAGACTGTGTTTGAACTGAACAGAAACTAATCTAAACGCCTGTCTGAGTGTGTGCAGCACCAACAATGTAATAATTCCCTGAAAAAAAAATCAACATTTTCACTTGTAATAAAACCTGTCCATTTGTCTCAGAAAGGGCAGCCGCTGGAATCCACACGGTAAAAACCAAACATCCGGGGTCTTTTACCACCGGACCATCTTCAGGACCCGACACAAAGACCCAGACAGCTGCTGGCTGGAGACAGGATGGAGGAGAGGAGGATGAGAGGAGGAGGATGAGAGGAGGAGGAGGATGAGAGGAGAGAGGAGGAGGAGGAGGAGGAGGAGAGGAGGAGGAGGAGGAGGAGGATGAGAGGAGGAGGAGGAGGAGGAGGAGAGGAGGAGAGGAGGAGGAGAAGGAGGAGGAGGAGGATGAGAGGAGGAGGAGGAGGAGGATGAGAGGAGGAGAGGAGGAGGAGGAGAGGAGGAGGAGAGGAGGAGAGGAGGAGGAGGAGGATGAGAGGAGGAGAGGAGGAGAGGAGGAGAGGAGGAGAGGAGGAGGAGAGGAGGAGAGGATGAGAGGAGGAGGAGGAGGATGAGAGGAGGAGGAGGAGGAGGATGAGAGGAGGAGAGGAGGAGAGGAGGAGGAGGAGGAGGATGAGAGGAGGAGGAGGAGGAGGAGGAGGAGGATGAGAGGAGGATGAGAGGAGGAGGAGGAGGAGGATGAGAGGAGGAGAGGAGGAGGAGGAGGAGGATGAGAGGAGGAGGAGGAGGATGAGAGGAGGAGGAGGAGGAGGATGAGAGGAGGAGGAGGAGGATGAGAGGAGGAGGAGGAGGAGGATGAGAGGAGGAGAGGAGGAGGAGGAGGGAGGAGGAGGAGGAGGAGGAGGAGGAGGAGGAGGAGGATGAGAGGAGGAGGAGGAGGAGGAGGAGGAGGAGGAGGAGGATGAGAGGAGGAGGAGGAGGAGGATGAGAGGAGGAGGAGGAGGAGGAGGAGGAGGAGGAGGAGGATGAGAGGAGGAGAGGAGGAGGAGGAGGAGGATGAGAGGAGGAGGAGGAGGATGAGAGGAGGAGGAGGAGGAGGATGAGAGGAGGAGGAGGAGGAGGAGGAGGAGGAGGAGGAGAGGAGGAGAGGAGGAGGATGAGGAGGAGGAGGAGGAGGATGAGAGGAGGAGGAGGAGGAGGATGAGAGGAGGAGAGGAGGAGGAGGAGAGGAGGAGAGGAGGAGGAGGAGGAGGATGAGGAGGAGGAGGAGGAGGATGAGAGGAGGAGGAGGAGTGAGGAGGATGAGGAGGAGGAGGAGGAGGAGGAGGAGGAGGATGAGAGGAGGAGGAGGAGGATGGAGGATGAGAGGAGGAGGAGGAGGAGGATGAGGAGGAGGAGGAGGAGGAGAGGAGGAGGAGGAGGAGGAGGAGAGGAGGAGAGGAGGAGGAGGATGAGAGGAGGAGGAGGAGGAGGATGAGAGGAGGAGGAGGAGGAGGAGAGGAGGAGAGGAGGAGAGGAGGAGGAGGAGGAGGATGAGAGGAGGAGGAGAAGGACTAGGAGGGGGAGGAGGATGAGAGGAGGAGGAGGAGGACTAGGAGAGGAGGAGGATGAGAGGAGGAGGATGAGAGGAGGAGAGGAGGAAGAGGAGGAGAGGAGGAGAGAAGAGGAGCGCAGTCAGGCTCAGATTACAGACCAGAGGTCGGCGGTAATCCTCCGACTGGTAAAGCGCCTCTAAAAACCACCGAAGAAGAGTAGGAACCTTCCGCTGTGACCGCCGGTGCCAGTCGGAGGCGTTTGAACGGAACACCAACGCGACAACTCGGAAGAAGCCATTGTAGCTGAAGCTCCGCGGGAAGATGAGCACCAAGCAGGTGACCTGCAGGTGAGTGTGTCGCTCTGTCGGTCACCTGTCTGTCGGTCTGCCGCCCGTCTCGCGCTCAGTGTCTGTCTGAGATGACGGAGCGCGCCTCGGCCTTGCGCTAATGTTTTTAGCTGTTAGCTGTTAGCTTTGGTCCATTTGAAGTGAGACCTCACCTGAACCGCGTCCTTCAGGTACAGGATGAGACGGCGCTGCGTTAAATACAAGAAACACTGCAGCACGGCGCAGTAACAGGTTCCGTGACACCCACAAACCGCGCGGGAACGGAGACGTAACGGTGGTGATGATGATGATGACGAAGAGGAGGAGGGTCCAGCGGCCGGTGGTGCCCAGCGGCGGCCCGGTGTTCCGGGTTATCTGGTGACCCTGTTACCTGGAGACCTTCAGCCGTAATGCGTCTGTGGCTGTCGTAGCTGGTACAGCTGCTGGCTGAAGTCACATACTGGTCAGTAGAGCCTGACTGGGTGAAACCAGAACACCTGTAGGAAGTGATGAAGGTGCTGCAGGTGTGGACACAGCCAGGCCTGCTGTCCTCCACTCACTGGTAGAATCGTTCCCGTACCTCAGTGAGCAGCGTACCGGGTATTGATCCAATGTCAGCGTGATACAAACAAATCTAGTTGTTATTATTGTTCTTGTTATGCAGCTGTTTGCTGCTGGCCATGTCTGGGTGTGATATGATCCATGTCTTTGCTGTGTGGCCTCAGTTTTAAATCAAATACATGCAGGCTGAGAGCTCAGCTCTGTTGTAGCGGGTATATCAGATCACACCAGCTGCCTCCTCAGTGGACGTCTCTGTGTTAA
The DNA here is from genome assembly GCA_947000775.1 of Pterois miles. Lineage (NCBI taxonomy): Eukaryota > Metazoa > Chordata > Actinopteri > Perciformes > Scorpaenidae > Pterois > Pterois miles. Next base: position 699,644 of record CAMQGK010000474.1, read on the forward strand.
ACTGTCCTGCAGGGTGTCATGGCCACCCACCCTGCTGGGGTGCTGCCACCCTTTAGAGCAGAAGCATTACCGTTACACTGGCCATGGTTGTTGCTTGCCCTCGTCATGTGACAGACTACCTGCAGTCAGTTCTTCTTCTCTGCTCTAAAACAGTAGCTGCCGGTGGCAGCCATGATGCCTCCAGGGCGACAGCGCAGTGAAGAAGAGCTGATTTCCAGTTTGAAAAGTGAATCTAAATCACGGTATGGGATCAGTGCGCAGACCGGCGTACTCGCAGATACCTGATACCGGTTTGTGAGCTCCAACTTGATTTCCCTCGTGGGAAGATTTTTTTATTTCTTTCTATGTTTATTAGTAGATTTTGGGTTTTTCATTTTAATCCTATTCATGAATAACATAAGTGTGTTTTTTATGAACAGTTATAAACCTGTGGGAATGGTGCTAATTACACATCTAAACTGTCTGTAATTCAGGTTTTCACCCTTTAAAATGGTGTCATAGCTTTATAAATACACTACTATCAAATACATCAGTAACAAAGAAGGTTATTTTATCCTCCCAACTCTGCAACAACATACTTTTGTTTATATAAGTGATATTACAGTTATTCCATCAAATAGCTTTATGGGATGAAAAGTTGTGTACAGTACATATTTTCCAGGCTATGAGTGCCTGCTGATAAAATGTGGATAATTTAAGAGGCAGTTGAGCATGATAACAACATTATGCCTCCAGATTTCTTAAAGATATTATGTGGAATAAACTAAAAAAGACTCCCTCCGGGGATTAATAAAGGTTCATCTTATCTCATCTTACCTTATCTTAAAGGTGGTCCATATCCACACTAAAGGTCGACTGATGTGGGTTTTTACTTTTTATGCAGATTTTTTTACAGAATCAGCCGATGGCCGATATACAATGCTGATTTTTTTAGGCTGATATGTTTGGCTTATTTTCTTTTTTTTTTCTCCGTCAGATAAAAAATAACAGCTTAATAATAACTTAATAATAACAACATTTCTCAACTTCAGTTCATTTATTGTTCAGCACCTATGATCTGTCTCTCTGCCCTGCAGTGCACCGATATATTTTAGATAAAATTAACATATAAACTCAATATTGAATACATGAAGCAGATAATCAAAAAAACTAAATTTTGTCAAATAAACTTTGGGAGTAAAAAAATGAGGTTTTTGTGAACTTAGCAGCATTTATCACATTTCTGAGACCAAAGTGTGTAAACCTCCATAAATAAAGAAGTAGAGCCCTGTCTGGAGGAAACGCTCCGCTGGGCTGAAGCCAGGCGGCTGAAGCCAGGCGGCTGAAGCCAGGCGGCTGAAGCCAGGCGGCTGAAGCCAGGCGGCTGAAGCCAGGCGGCTGAAGCCAGGCGTTTTCCTCCTGGAGGTGGCGACGCTTCAGCTGACTCCACCGGTTTGTGGAGTTTTTCTTCTTCCTGTTTCAGCTGCCGTGACCACCACATGGTGGCAGATATGTCATCTGGCCGTCCCTGGTGTTGGTTCAGTCACATGCTGCCACACGGTGTTAGCTTCCTGTTCAGGCTGCAGTTATAAAATAAGAAAAATACAAGGTTAGTGTTTTATTTTAAAGTCATTTATCCCATGATTCCTATATCTGCTACAGTACGACCCACAGCCCAGTAGTGGACTCAGAGGCTACGTAGGACCGGAGACAGGAACCACGGTGAATGAGGAAAGACGGTGCACCAAGCCGACCGAACTGCTCGCTGAACGCTGTGACAAATCGCTCGTGTTTCCGTCCTCACACACAAACTTCCACTGAGGACCAGCAACTGCAGTAAAGTCTTTATTTTCTCCGTCAGAGTTCAGAGCAGAAGCTGAGTGGACACGACGCTGCAGCAGCGTTTATTAGAGCTGCTTCGCCCAAACTCAGCTAACGTTACCGACGGCACCAAAGACGGAGCCGATGACGTCGGAGCTCATCAGTCCTACAGTCAGCAATAATGCAGCCCCGGAGCCCGGTACCGGGTGTCGGTACCATCCCCACCTGTCAGGATTTTCTCTCTAAAAGGAGCATTTAATGTCTAACCAGTTAAATGCAGAAGGCCTGAAGGAGGTCAGTCCACTGGGCTTCGTCTGCTGAGGTCTGCTGGGAGGACGGTAGCTTGATTGACACAAGGGGGGCGGGGTCACACCTGTTCTACAGCAGCAACACTGGGCTGCCCGCCGATGCGCCTGCTTGATAATCGGCTTAATATGCAGCAGACTTTGGCCGATGCCAGTTATGAAAAAAAAGTCAAATAATCAGCCCAATCAATCGGCCGACTGATTAATCGGTCGACCTCTAATCCACACTATGCAGTGACTCAGTGTTTAAGGTGGTGATTTTTGATTTTCCCATCAAATATAATAAATAAACTATTAATCTCTTTACAAATGGACGCATGGACCAGAGGAGCTAGAAGACTCCTGGACAGGCCTGGAGCTTTAGTTAAAAACATTCAAATCTAGAAATATCTCTTTGACTAAAATATTAATCATAGATTTCTAAATGAATCTTCAGATGTTACTGTCCTCTACTTCCAGTTTGTGTCTCGGTTTATGCAGCATCAGTAAAATGAGTGTGAGTCTACAGCCATGCTAGCAGGCTGTACTCAGACACCATACTAGGTCCCTGAGGACCTTTGACTTACAACGATGGTGAACTGCCAGCCAATCACAGAGAGGGTTTTTTTCTGTTGCCATGGTGACTGTGTTTGTTGAAAGCTACAGATATTACTTCATGTACAGCAGATGTAACAGGTGTGTTGTGTTTCAGGTACTTCCTCCACGGTGTGTGCAGGGAGGGAAGCCGCTGTCTGTTCTCTCACGACCCAACCAACAGTAAACCATCCACTATCTGCAAGTTCTACCAAAGAGGAGTGTGTGCTTACGGAGAACGCTGCAGGTAACACCTACCTGTCAGACAGGTAACACCTACCTGTCAGACAGGAAACACCCAGCTGTCAGACAGGTAACACCTACCTGTCAGACAGGTAACACCCAGCTGTCAGACAGGTAACACCTACCTGTCAGACAGGTAACACCCAGCTGTCAGACAGGTAACACCTACCTGTCAGACAGGTAACACCTACCTGTCAGACAGGTACCACCCAGCTGTCAGACAGGTACCACCCAGCTGTCAGACAGGTAACACCTACCTGTCAGACAGGTACCACCCAGCTGTCAGACAGGTACCACCCAGCTGTCAGACAGGTAACACCTACCTGTCAGACAGGTACCACCCAGCTGTCAGACAGGTAACACCTACCTGTCAGACAGGTACCACCCAGCTGTCAGACAGGTACCACCCAGCTGTCAGACAGGTAACACCTACCTGTCAGACAGGTAACACCCAGCTGTCAGACAGGTAACACCTACCTGTCAGACAGGTAACACCCATCTGTCAGACAGGTACCACCCAGCTTCAGACAAGTAACACCCAGCTGTCAGACAGGTAACACCTACCTGTCGGACAGGTAACACCCACCGGTCAGATAGGAAACACCTATTTAGACAGGTAACACCCCTCTGTCAGACAGGTAACACCTATTTGTCAGACAGGTAACACCCACCTGTTAGACAGGTAACAAGGTAACACCCACCTGTCAGATAGGTAACACCCACCTGTCAGACATGTAACACCTACTTGTCAGACAGGTAACACCCAGCTGTCAGACAGGTAACACCTACTTGTCAAACAGGTAACACCCACCTGTCAGACAGGTAAAAAGGTAACCCCCACCTGTCAGATAGGTAACAAGGTAACACCCACCTGCCAGACAGGTAACACCCAGCTGTCAGACAGGTAACAATGTAACACCCACCTGTCAGACAGGTAACACTTACCTACTAACACCTTCCCTCTGGCCTTCATCCAACAGCGGCACTGCACCAGAAACTTCAGCAACAAGATCATCAATGAAGATAACAAGTCCAAGGCAGGGTCTGTGAGTCCAGGACAGGGAATATGAGTCCGGAACAGGGTCTGTGAGTCCAGGACAGGGAATATGAGTCCGGAACAGGGTCTGTGAGTCCAGGACAGGGTCTGTGAGTCCAAGGCAGGGTCTGTGAGTCCAGGACAGGGTCTGTGAGTCCAAGGCAGGGTCTGTGAGTCCAAAACAGGGAATATGAGTCCGGAGCAGGGTCTGTGAGTCCAGGACAGGGTCTGTGAGTCCAAGGCAGGGTCTGTGAGTCCAGGACAGGGTCTGTGAGTCCGGGACAGGGTCTGTGAGTCCGGAACAGGGTCTGTGAGTCCAAGGCAGGGTCTGTGAGTCCAAGGCAGGGTCTGTGAGTCCAAAACAGGGAATATGAGTCTGGGACAGGATCTGTGAGTCCGGGACAGGGTCTGTGAGTCCGGAACAGGGTCTGTGAGTCCAAGGCAGGGTCTGTGAGTCCAAAACAGGGAATATGAGTCTGGGACAGGGTCTGTGAGTCCGGGACAGGGTCTGTGAGTCTGGGACAGGGTCTGTGAGTCCGGACAGGGTCTGTGAGTCCGGGACAGGGTCTGTGAGTCCGGGACAGGGTCTGTGAGTCCGGGACAGGGTCTGTGAGTCCGGGACAGGGTCTGTGAGTCCAAGGCAGGGTCTGTGAGTCCAGGACAGGGTCTGTGAGTCCGGAACAGGGTCTGTGAGTCCAAGGCAGGGTCTGTGAGTCCAAAACAGGGAATATGAGTCTGGGACAGGATCTGTGAGTCCGGGACAGGGTCTGTGAGTCCGGAACAGGGTCTGTGAGTCCAAGGCAGGGTCTGTGAGTCCAAAACAGGGAATATGAGTCTGGGACAGGGTCTGTGAGTCCGGGACAGGGTCTGTGAGTCTGGGACAGGGTCTGTGAGTCCGGACAGGGTCTGTGAGTCCGGGACAGGGTCTGTGAGTCCGGGACAGGGTCTGTGAGTCCGGGACAGGGTCTGTGTCCGGCACTTTTGACATACTGTATTTGACCTACAATGTGTTGGGTAAATCTGGGTATTGGAACGCACAGCCTGTTCATGGCTACATCACTTCCTGTATGTAATCAGGTTTCTGTGATCTGTGTGCAGGTATGACCACATCAAATCGTCATCCAGAGGAGGAGGAGCTTCAGAGGATCACATAGGTGTCGGAGGAGCTGGAGGCGGGGCTTCAGTCAGAGGTGGAGTAAAGAAGACGCTGGTCCTCAGAGAAAGAGGTGAATGACACTACAGGGCTTAAAATGTGGTTCCTCTTCTACAGCACTGTACCACCAGGTACATCAGTCTTCATTATTACATGTTCTAACTCGAAAAGCACTCGGAGAGCGCAGACCTCCACCAAGCACCATAGTTTCCCCCATATTGTAATTCACTCCAAAATAAAAATCCTACATTTTTTAAAAAGAATTTTATATCAGAGGCGAACATAGAACATAAATACAGGACACAACTTAAAACTCACAATATATTATTTCTAAAACCAACATATGTACATAAACATTTTTCTACTGGATCTAGCTCTGGATAAGAAATAACAAACCTACATTCATTTTGTCTGCGTTATTCGATTCCTTGACCATGAAAACATCCCCTCACCAAGTGGATTTAAGTTTATATCATTATTATTAGTTCAGAAGTTATTAATGAAAATCTCTTTTCTTCTGGATCCGTCTCCTCAAGTATTAAAGCTGGATCAGATTCGTTGACATACTTCAGATGCTGAATTGTCTCAGAAATCTCTACCTCTAATATTAAATGCTCAGTAGGCCAAAATGTAAGAGTACCCCCATTAGTTTTATATAAATTGCTATAAAATCCTCCATCTGGATCAGATCTGGATCAGCCTTTGGGATTTGATAGAAGTCCACATTGTAAATCCCTGAGTCAAATTTCATGAGCTTTGGGCAACAATTACCAGAGATACTGAGAAACAATTTTTTGGGTCCCATTTACCCCAATGTTAACGGAAATTTCAAAGTGATCCAGAATCCAGGATTTCTTCCGGATCACCCCCAAAATTAAATCAGTTCTTCCTTTTCACATTGTTGACAGACCCTGAAAATTTCATCAAAATCCGTCCATAAGTTTTTGAGTCATCTTGAACACAGACAAACAGACAGATAAACGCCGGCAGAAACATCACCTGCTTGGTGGAGGTAATCCGTATCCTACCGAACTGGTAACATGTAGTGAGTTATTATAAAGGAGAACTACCAGATTTTCTGGACCATAAGACCCACCGGATTATAAAGCGCACTATCAATAAATATCAATATCGCTGTCTTTTTTCATATATAAGGCGCTCCTGATTAGAAGCAAAACAAAACAGTCAGATAAGTCAAACTTGATTCTATTAATTTAACAGCTCAATAACTTCAATAACTCTCAACATTTTTCAGTTGGAACACACAAAATACAAAACAATACACTGACTTTCAGTTTTTTTCAGTTCATTCCTCGTCCACAGATCCATCAAATCCTTCATCATCAGTGTCTGAGTTAAACAGTCGGGCGACTTCGGCATCGAGCAGCCCGAATCCGTCTGGTCATTATCGAGTCAGTCTGGTCATTATCAAGTCAGTCTGGTCATTATCGAGTCAGTCTGGTTGCTGTTACTCAGCTGTTCAGTGATGATTCCTGCCTTCCTGATCCATCGGCAGATAGTGGAGGAACTGGCCCGGCGTTGCCTCCCTGTCTTGGTGAATGTTCATGTCCAGCTCTACTGCTGCTGCCTTGAGTGGAATAGAAACTGTAGAGATGCTTCTACCTGCTGCTCTCTGCTGAATAACCCACTGTTCTTTGTTCCCTCAGAAACTCTGGTTGGTCTTCTTTACGTGGTGCAGCTCATCTTCTTCTTCCTCCACTTCGTACCATTGATTCATTAATATTAAATTCTCTCTCCGCTGCTCTATTCCCATGTTCTGCTGCTGACTGATAGCCTGAAGCTGGAAATCTGCTTCGTCAGCATGTCTCTTCACAGCTGCCATTTTGGCTCCTTATACATACATGATAATGTTACGGTGCCTATCTGTTGAAGCACAGTAACAGTAGTATTACTCCGCCAGGCGCCTGACTACTGTCAGTAGTATTACTCCGCCAGGCGCCTGACTACTGTCAGTAGTATTACTCCGCCAGGTGCCTGACTACTGTCAGTAGTATTACTCCGCCAGGCGCCTGACTACTGTCAGTAGTATTACTCCGCCAGGCGCCTGACTACTGTCAGTAGGATTACTCCGCCAGGCGCCTGACTACTGTCAGTAGTATTACTCCGCCAGGCGCCTGACTACTGTCAGTAGTATTACTCCGCCAGGCGCCTGACTACTGTCAGTAGTATTACTCCGCCAGGTGCCTGACTACTGTCAGTAGTATTACTCCGCCAGGCGCCTGACTACTGTCAGTAGTATTACTCCGCCAGGCGCCTGACTACTGTCAGTAGGATTACTCCGCCAGGCGCCTGACTACTGTCAGTAGTATTACTCCGCCAGGCGCCTGACTACTGTCAGTAGTATTACTCCGCCAGGTGCCTGACTACTGTCAGTAGGATTACTCCGCCAGGCGCCTGACTACTGTCAGTAGTATTACTCCGCCAGGCGCCTGACTACTGTCAGTAGTATTACTCCGCCAGGCGCCTGACTACTGTCAGTAGTATTACTCCGCCAGGCGCCTGACTACTGTCAGTAGTATTACTCCGCCAGGCGCCTGACTACTGTCAGTAGTATTACTCCGCCAGGTGCCTGACTACTGTTACCGTAATGCTCCTACAGTCCACCCAGCGGTGCAGCTTTGAAGCTTACCAAACTCATAATAAAACATTTTGACACATGTTTGAGCGCCCTGTACCACATGAAATCAGGAAACAGAACTGAAAACAGTAAATCAGAATTCATATATAAGCCGCACTGTATTATGAGGAGCACTGTCGATTTTTGAGAAAATTTAAGGATTTTAAGTGCGCCTTATAGTCCAGAAAATACGGTAGGCTGATAGTATGTATTACCCCACACAGGCTGTAAATAGTTGTTAATATTTAAAACCATACCTGTTTGTGACTGATTGTAACATTTGTAATTTAGGATAATTGACCTTAATTATTATTTATTTGGGTAGTTGACAAATATGCAGGATTTGTTTTAGTAAAACACCATTTGAAGGAACATATATTTATGTAGCATGAATAAGGGGTCACTAACTTTGTTATTTCTGTCACTGAAGTACATAGTAAATGTGTCCTGTGTTGTGACAGTAAAATCTTATATAATACAAATAATATAATAATAATATACAAATAGCATGGGGCAGAGCTGTCTTGATTGGAAGACACTTTCATTTTTTCATTTAATTGACTGTGATTTATTTTATATGACATAATTATATAACACTGTTTCCCCCACTTGAACTTAGAGTTTTTCAACAAAGGTAAATGCATTTTTCTATAATCTCTATCTATCTATCTATCTATCTATCTATCTATGTATCTATCTGTCTATATGTCCCCCCTCTCTCTCAACCTCTCCCTCCCTCTCTCTCTCTCTCAGTCCTGGGTGTAGACAGTATTTTTGGTGGTCCAGCAGACAGTGTGGGGTCAGAGGTCACGGCGGCGGCGGCAGCAGCTCCTCATTCGTACGTGGACGCCATCAGGACAGGTCTGGATGCTTCAGCACAGGAACAAGGTTGGATGAAATACCAGTTTCTGATTGGCTGGTCGTCCTGTAATCAGTAGTACATGATGAGGTGTTGTTTAATAACAGCTGTTTACCTGTGCTCTCTGTAGCCCCTCCCCCTATGGGCGGGGCTTACCAGGACCCCCCCCCCAGCTGTGTCCTTACGCCGCTGCCGGACACTGTTACTATGAAGACAACTGTACGTATCTCCATGGCGACCTGTGCGAGGTGTGTGGGCTGCAGGTGCTCCACCCCCATGACCCCGAGCAGAGGAGAGCGCATGAGAAGGTGTGCACGTTAATGTAGTTGAAGCGAGTGTAATGGAGGTGAGGGAGCAGTCTGCTGGTCCGTCATGTTTCCCTCCGGTGAAGCTGCTGGATTCACATGACCTGTCTGAAGCTGCACTGGTCTACATACAGAATCTGAACACAGTGAGCACGTGCAGACCGCTAGCATCCTTCACGCTGAGTTTACATTTCATCAGCTGAATCATCCATCCATCCATCTGCAACCGCTTATCCCGTTAGGGGTCACGGGGGCCTGGATCCGATCCCAGCTGGCACTGGGTGAAGACAGGTTCACCCTGGACAGGTCTCCAGTCCATCGCAGGACTCTTTATAAAAACTAGAGCACAGAGCGTCAGTGGCTGCTCCGGTGAACACAGCACCGAACAAATGGAAGCCGCTAGATCACTTTTGGCAGGCGGCAGTAATGCTTCGTTCAGTTGCATCCATCCATCCATCATCCATCCATCATCCATCCATCCATCCATCCATCATCCATCCATCATTCATCCATTCATTCATCCATCCATCATCCATCCATCATTCATCCATCCATCCATCCATCCATCATCCATCATCCATCCATCCATCATCCATCCATCATCCATCCATCCATCCATCCATCATCCATTCATTCATCCATCCATCATCCATCCATCATCCATCCATCCATCCATCCATCCATCATCCATCCATTCATTCATCCATCCATCATTCATCCATTCATTCATCCATCCATCATCCATCATCCATCCATCCATCATTCATCCATCCATTCATCATCCATTCATTCATCCATCCAGCATCCATCATCCATCCATCCATCATTCATCCATTCATTCATCCATCCATCATCCATCATCCATCCATCATTCATCCATCCATTCATCATCCATTCATTCATCCATCCAGCATCCATCATCCATCCATCCATCATTCATCCATCATCCATCCATCCATCATCCATCCATCATTCATCCATCCATCCATCCATCATCCATCCATTCATTCATCCATCCATCCATCATCCATCCATCATTCATCCATTCATTCATCCCCATCCATCATCCATCCATCCATCATTCATCCATCATCCATCCATCCATTCATCATCCATTCATTCATCCATCCATCATCCATCCATCATTCATCCATCCATCCATCCATCCATTCATTCATCCATCCATCATTATCCATCACCATCCATCATCCATCCATTCATTCATCCATCCATCATCCATCCATCATTCATCCATCCATCCATTCATCCATCCATCATCCATCCATCATCCATCCATCCATCCATCATTCATCCATCCATTCATCATCCATCCATCATCCATCCATCCATCCATCCATCCATTCATTCATCCATCCATCATTCATCCATCATCCATCCATCATCCATCCATTCATTCATTCATCCATCCATCATCCATCCATCATTCATCCATCCATCCATCCATCCATCCATTCATTCATCCATCCATCATTCATCCATCATCCATCCATCATCCATCCATTCATTCATCCATCCATCATCCATCCATCATTCATCCATTCATCCATCCATCCATCATCCATCCATTTCTGCTGGTTATCCGGGGCTGGGTTGCGGGGCAGGGAATTTCAGACGTTCCTCTCCCCAGTGTTTCCCAGCTCTTCCTAAGATAAAGATAAGATAAGATATTCCTTTATTGGTCCCACAGTGGGGAAATTCACAATTCATACATTCAAAACATTCCTGGAGGACCCCGAGGCGTTCCCAGGCCAGAGGAGATATCTAGTCTCTCCAGTGTGTTCTGGGTCTACCCCGGGGCCTCTTACCAGGTGGATGTGCCCGGTAAACAGCGCTCTCCGTCCAGACTCTGAGCTCCTCTGAGCCCAGCCATCCTACGGAGGAAGCTCCTTTCGGCCCTTTGTATCCCAGATCTCATTCTTTGGGTCACTATCCAAAGTTGTAGCCGTAGGTGAGGGTTTGAACGTAGATGGACCGTTGAATCTCGAGCTGAGCCTTCCTCCTCAGCTCCCTCTTCACCGCAGTGGTTCAGGTCAGTTGTACTCTGCCATTAAAAATGGAGACGCTGTCGGATGTTGCGTTTGTCTTTTTCGTTAACTACACAAGTTAACGAAACCACGGTCGATTTGAGACAACACTACCCTGTCGAAATGCACACACTACACAAGTACACATAGTGTACACAGTCTATTACATGGAAGTGTACTCGGGGAAGTATCTGACCTGAGAGACAGCATGTGTCCTACAGGACTGGATCCATGTTGGGGTCCGCCGGTTTTTATAGACCTGTCTGTCTGTCTGACCTGTCTGTCTGTCCGTCTGCAGATGTGTCTGCTGGCCTTTGAGGCTGACATGGAGAAAGCGTTTGCAGCCCAGCTGAGCCAGGACAAGGTGGGTTCAGTATGTCGGTGCTCAGGTTGCCATGGAGACAGTAACAGTAACTACCACTGGTGTTGTTTTGCAGGTGTGTTCTATCTGTATGGAGGTGGTGGTGCAGAAGCTGAATCCTTCGGACCGCAGGTTCGGTATTCTGTCCTCCTGCTGTCACACCTTCTGTCTGGCCTGCATCCGACAGTGGCGCTGCACCAGAAACTTCAGCAACAAGATCATCAAGTAAGAGTCCGTTCAGACAAGACCAGAGTCCGGGACAGGGTCTGTGAGTCCGGGACAGGGTCTGTGAGTCCGGGACAGGGTCTGTGGGTCCGGGACAGGGTCTGTGGGTCCGGGACAAGGTCTGCGGGTCCGGGACAGGTTCTGCGGGTCCGGGACAGGGTCTGTGGGTCCGGGACGGGGTCTGCGGGTCCGGGACGGGGTCTGCGGGTCCGGGACGAGGTCTGCGGGTCAGGGACAGGGTCTGCGGGTCCGGGACGGGGTCTGCGGGTCCGGGACGGGGTCTGCAGGTCCGGGACGGGGTCTGCAGGTCCGGGACGGGGTCTGCAGGTCCAGGACGGGGTCTGTGGGTCCGGGACGAGGTCTGTGGGCCTGTGAGTCCGGGACAGGGTGTGTGGGTCTGTGGGTCCGGGACAGGGTGTATGGGTCTGTGGGTCCGTGGGTCCGGGACAGGGTGTGTGGGTCTGTGGGTCCGCGACAGGGTCTGTGGGTCTGTGGGTCTGTGGGTCCGGGACAGGGTCTGTGGGTCTGTGAGTCCAGGACAGGGTCTATGAGTCCAGGACGGGGAGTGTGAGGCCATTCCCTGTTCCAGGACAAAATGACAGGTGCATCTGAAATTAGAGGGGTGCACTTGTGGACTTGTGCAGTGTGGTCTGGCTGCAGCAATGAAAACAGTGTAGGTGTTATCAGTCTCAGGTGTGGTCCCAGATCACCAGATTATACTGGAACACAGCTTGAAGACGTTGTAAACAGTGGTTGGTAGGGACGGGATTTAGGGACGGGACTGGTAAAAATCTGAACTATTCTGTTCTCTCGTTACGGTTCAGTTCGTGTTTGTTCCGTTCGGTTCATCTGAAATAGGTTGTGAGGCCGATTGTGTATTTCGTTGCGTTTATTGTCCCACTAGAAATCAAGGCCTATGGACAGAGGCTGGGACACGGTGGACAGGAGTATGAGGTATCACACATGCTCAGTGTAACTGAAGAGGTCGTGTGCTGTGATTGGCTCAATGAGGGCGAACCAGATTAACTGAGCATGTCTGTCAACACCACCACTATATTCACACTACCTCAGTTATTAGCTCGTCACCACACGTTAGCTCAGCGGCTACCAGCTAATAGTAAACGTGTCAGTAAATGACTGTAGTTCCTTCTAGTCAGCAGTGATCAGCAGTTGTTCAGGAGTTTATTGTGAAGGGAGGAACAGTAGCAGTGAAGAGGTGATGATCTGTTATTGACGAGGGTCTGAACTACAGAGCCCCCATGTTATTGATATATTATCCTCATAAAGTTTAGGACGTAACCCTCAACTACACAAGCTGAGACTAAAGCTGGCAGTAAACTCTGTAGTCTGACTGTTAGGTTAGTTTGTCATGTATCTCAGTAGTAAACTAAAGCTGGCAGTAGACTGTAGTCTGACTGTTTAGGTTAGTTTGTCATGTATCTCAGTAGTAAACTAAAGCTGGCAGTAGACTCTGTAGTCTGACTGTTTAGGTCAGTTTGTCATGTATCTTAGTAGTAAACTAAAGCTGGCAGTAGACTCTGTAGTCTGACTGTTTAGGTTAGTTTGTCATGTATCTCAGTAGTAAACTAAAGCTGGCAGTAGGCTCTGTAGTCTGACTGTTAGGTTAGTTTGTCATGTATCTCAGTAGTAAACTAAAGCTGGCAGTAGGCTCTGTAGTCTGTTTAGGTTAGTTTGTCATGTATCTTAGTAGTAAACTAAAGCTGGCAGTAGGCTCTGTAGTCTGTTTAGGTTAGTTTGTCATGTATCTCAGTAGTAAACTAAAGCTGGCAGTAGGCTCTGTAGTCTGTTTAGGTTAGTTTGTCATGTATCTTAGTAGTAAACTAAAGCTGGCAGTAGGCTCTGTAGTCTGACTGTTAGGTTAGTTTGTCATGTATCTTAGTAGTAAACTAAAGCTGGCAGTAGACTCTGTAGTCTGACTGTTAGGTTAGTTTGTCATGTATCTCAGTAGTAAACTAAAGCTGGCAGTAGGCTCTGTAGTCTGTTTAGGTTAGTTTGTCATGTATCTCAGTAGTAAACTAAAGCTGGCAGTAGGCTCTGTAGTCTGTTTAGGTTAGTTTGTCATGTATCTTAGTAGTAAACTAAAGCTGGCAGTAGGCTCTGTAGTCTGACTGTTAGGTTAGTTTGTCATGTATCTCAGTGGTAAACTAAAGCTGGCAGTAGACTCTGTAGTCTGTTTAGGTTAGTTTGTCATGTATCTCAGTAGTAAACTAAAGCTGGCAGTAGGCTCTGTAGTCTGACTGTTAGGTTAGTTTGTCATGTATCTCAGTAGTAAACTAAAGCTGGCAGTAGGCTCTGTAGTCTGACTGTTAGGTTAGTTTGTCATGTATCTCAGTAGTAAACTAAAGCTGGCAGTAGACTCTGTAGTCTGACTGTTAGGTTAGTTTGTCATGTATCTCCGTAGTAAACTAAAGCTGGCAGTAGACTCTGTAGTCTGACTGTTTAGGTTAGTTTGTCATGTATCTCAGTAGTAAACTAAAGCTGGCAGTAGACTCTGTAGTCTGACTGTTTAGGTTAGTTTGTCATGTATCTCAGTAGTAAACTAAAGCTGGCAGTAGACTCTGTAGTCTGTTTAGGTTAGTTTGTCATGTATCTGTCTTTCTGTTGATGGCCTGAGGCTATAATGAGTTTTATTAATTAATTTTTGTTAATAACTCAGAGTCACTTTTCTTTTAGATCAGAAGTCCAGCCATCAGATGAGACAATGAAGACGAGTTTAGTTCCAGATGTTAGTCTGCTGTTGAGAGACAAACAGCTATTGACTGATTCTGACAAATTAATGAAAATCATGTTTGTACTGAAGCTGGAAAATGGCCTCCTGCTGGACCAGAAAGGAACCGAACCAAACCAAAAACTGAGACCCCAAACTGTGAACTGAACCGTGAACTTTATGAACCGTCTCACCCATAGTTGTAGGTGATTACTGTATGTCTGTCCTCATCAGCAACTCTTCACTTTATTGGTGATGGTTGCTTAAAATCATCCTGTCTTATACTTACAGAGATATATCATTTAGGGACAGGGTCTGATGTGGGGACAGGGTCTGTGATGTGGGGACAGGGTCTGTGATGTGGGGGACAGGGTCTGTGATGTGGGGGACAGGGTCTGTGATGTAGGGACAGGGTCTGATGTGGGGACAGGGTCTGATGTTGGGACAGGGTCTGTGATGTGGGGACAGGGTCTGTGATGTGGGTACAGGGTCTGTGATGTGGGGGACAGGGTCTGTGATGTAGGGACAGGGTCTGATGTGGGGACAGGGTCTGTGATGTGGGGACAGGGTCTGTGATGTAGGGACAGGGTCTGATGTGGGGACAGGGTCTGTGATGTAGGGACAGGGTCTGTGATGTGGGGACAGGGTCTGATGTTGGGACAGGGTCTGATGTTGGGACAGGGTCTGTGATGTTGGGACAGGGTCTGTGTGGGACAGGGTCTGATGTAGGGACAGGGTCTGTGATGTAGGGACAGGGTCTGATGTGGGGACAGGGTCTGTGATGTAGGGACAGGGTCTGATGTAGGGACAGGGTGTGTGATGTAGGGACGGGGTCTGTGATGTAGGGACGCGGGGTCTGATGTAGGGACGGGGTCGGTGATGTAGGGACAGGGTCTGTGATGTAGGGACAGGGTCTGATGTAGGGACAGGGTCTGTGATGTGGGGACAGGGTCTGTGATGTAGGGACAGGGTCTGATGTGGGGACAGGGTCTGTGATGTAGGGACGGGGTCTGTGATGTAGGGACGGGGTCTGTGATGGGGGGGGGGGGGGGGGGGATGTGGGGAGGGGGGGGGGGGGGGGAGGGGGAGGGGGAAGGGGGATGGGGAAGGGTTGATGTGGGGACAGGGTCTGTGATGTGGGGACAGGGTCTGTGATGTAGGGACAGGGTCTGATGTGGGGACAGGGTCTGTGATGTGGGGACAGGGTCTGTGATGTGGGGACAGGGTCTGTGATGTAGGGACAGGGTCTGATGTGGGGACAGGGTCTGATGTAGGGACAGGGTCTGTGATGTAGGGACGGGGTCGGTGTGATGTAGGGACGGGGTCTGTGATGTAGGGACGGGGTCGTGATGTAGGGACAGGGTCTGTGATGTAGGGACAGGGTCTGATGTAGGGACAGGGTCTGTGATGTGGGGACAGGGTCTGTGATGTAGGGACAGGGTCTGATGTGGGGACAGGGTCTGATGTAGGGACGGGGTCTGTGATGTAGGGACAGGGTCTGATGTGGGGACAGGGTCTGTGATGTGGGGACAGGGTCTGTGATGTGGGGACAGGGTCTGTGATGTAGGGACAGGGTCTGATGTGGGGACAGGGTCTGATGTAGGGACAGGGTCTGTGATGTAGGGACGGGGTCTGATGTAGGGACGGGGTCTGTGATGTAGGGACGGGGTCTGATGTAGGGACAGGGTCTGTGATGTGGGGACAGGGTCTGTGATGTAGGGACAGGGTCTGATGTGTGGACAGGGTCTGATGTGGGGACAGGGTCTGTGATGTAGGGACAGGGTCTGATGTAGGGACAGGGTCTGATGTAGGGACAGGGTCTGTGATGTGGGGACAGGGTCTGATGTGGGGACAGGGTCTGTGATGTAGGGACAGGGTCTGATGTGGGGACAGGGTCTGTGATGTAGGGACAGGGTCTGATGTAGGGACAGGGTCTGTGATGTAGGGACAGGGTCTGATGTGGGGACAGGGTCTGATGTGGGGACAGGGTCTGTGATGTAGGGACAGGGTCTGATGTAGAGACAGGGTCTGATGTGGGGACAGGGTCTGTGATGTTGGGACAGGGTCTGTGATGTAGGGACAGGGTCTGATGTGGGGACAGGGTCTGATGTAGGGACAGGGTCTGTGATGTAGGGACGGGGTCTGTGATGTAGGGACGGGGTCTGTGATGTAGGGACGGGGTCTGATGTAGGGACAGGGTCTGTGATGTGGGGACAGGGTCTGTGATGTAGGGACAGGGTCTGATGTGTGGACAGGGTCTGATGTGGGGACAGGGTCTGTGATGTAGGGACAGGGTCTGATGTAGGGACAGGGTCTGATGTAGGGACAGGGTCTGTGATGTGGGGACAGGGTCTGATGTGGGGACAGGGTCTGTGATGTAGGGACAGGGTCTGATGTGGGGACAGGGTCTGTGATGTAGGGACAGGGTCTGATGTAGGGACAGGGTCTGTGATGTAGGGACAGGGTCTGATGTGGGGACAGGGTCTGTGATGTGGGGACAGGGTCTGTGATGTAGGGACAGGGTCTGTGAAGTGGGGACAGGGTCTGATGTGGGGACAGGGTCTGTGATGTGGGGACAGGGTCTGATGTAGGGACAGGGTCTGTGATGTAGGGACAGGGTCTCTGATGTAGGGACAGGGTCTGTGATGTGGGGACAGGGTCTGTGATGTGGGTACAGGGTCTGATGTGGGGACAGGGTCTGTGATGTAGGGACAGGGTCTGTGATGTGGGGACAGGGTCTGTGATGTGGGGACAGGGTCTGTGATGTAGGGACAGGGTCTGATGTGGGGACAGGGTCTGTGATGTAGGGACAGGGTCTGATGTGGGGACAGGGTCTGATGTGGGGACAGGGTCTGTGATGTAGGGACAGGGTCTGATGTAGAGACAGGGTCTGATGTGGGGACAGGGTCTGTGATGTTGGGACAGGGTCTGTGATGTAGGGACAGGGTCTGATGTGGGGACAGGGTCTGATGTAGAGACAGGGTCTGATGTGGGGACAGGGTCTGTGATGTAGGGACAGGGTCTGATGTAGAGACAGGGTCTGATGTGGGGACAGGGTCTGTGAGTTTGAGTCTGATGTAATGGCTCACTCTCTCTCAGGTCGTGTCCAGAGTGTCGAGTCGTCTCGGAGTTTGTCATCCCTTCGGTCTACTGGGTGGAGGACCAGGACGAGAAGGACCACCTCATAGAGCTCTTCAAGTCTGGAGTCAGGTGAGCTTCCTGTGGACGTCTGGAATGTCAGACACACTCCAGGCTTTAAAGTTAGGGTTGGAAATAAGATAAGATAAGATATTCCTTTATTAGTCCTTCAGTGGAGAAATTTACAATGTTCTTCTAAACATCTTTTTGTTACATCGGTTGAAATTCTTCACATCCCAACAGCAATCAATCAATCAGTCAATCAATCAATGAATCAATTAGTCAGTCAATCAATGAATCAGTCAATCAGTCAGTCAATCAATCAATCACTCAATCAGGCAATCAATCAGGCAACCAATCAATGAATCAATCAGTCAATGAATCAGTCAGTCAATCAGTCAATCAATCAATGAATCAGGACGACTGGTAGGATGACTGGAGGGACGACTGGTAGGATGACTGGTAGGATGACTGGAGGGACGACTGGTAGGATGACTGGAGGGACGACTGGTAGGATGACTGGAGGGACGACTGGAGGGACAACTGGTAGGATGACTGGAGGGACGACTGGTAGGATGACTGGAGGGACGACTGGTAGGATGACTGGAGGGACGACTGGAGGGACGACTGGTAGGACGACTGGAGGGACGACTGGTAGGATGACTGGAGGGACGACTGGTAGGATGACTGGAGGGACGACTGGAGGGACGACTGGTGGTACGACTGGTGGTACGACTGGAGGGACGACTGGTGGGACGACTGGAGAGTCGCTAGAGGGACAACTGGAGGGACGACTGGAGGGACGACTGGTGGGACGACTGGAGAGTCTCTGGAGGGACAACTGGAGGGACGACTGGTGGGACGACTGGAGAGTCGCTAGAGGGACGACTGGAGGGACGACTGGTGGGACGACTGGAGAGTCTCTGGAGGGACGACTGGTGGGACGACTAGAGAGTCTCTGGAGGGACAACTGGAGGGACGAGTGGTGGGACGACTGGAGAGTCTCTGGAGGGACAACTGGTGGGACGACTGGTGGGACGACTGGAGAGTCTCTGGAGGGACGGGCTGACGGTGTTGCTGCCTTGGTGCCTTTCAGAGCTGCTTCTGCTAGCAACAATAAGTAACTCGAATCCTTTGGACCAATGAATGTCCCTCAGAGATTTACAGCAAGCCTGTCTCTTTGACTGACACCTCCAGTCCAGAACGACCTGGTCTGACCTGATCTGTTCTGTCCTGTCTCTGCAGTAAGAAGTCCTGTAAGTACTTCGATCAGGGTCGGGGTTCCTGTCCATTCGGAGGGAAGTGTTTGTACCTTCACGCCTTCCCAGACGGAACCCGAGCAGAACCCGACCGGCCACGGAAACAGCTGAGCTCCGAGGGGAACGTCCGGGTCAGATTCCAGCCGCCGTTTTGATTCAGAGCTGTAGTTCATCAGCTCAGTCTTTGTGGGTTTTGTAGTTCATAAACTGATTCTTTGTTTCTGCAGTTCATGAACAGCGTCCGACTGTGGGATTTCATCGAGGAGCGCGAGCAGCGGCCGGCCCCGCCCCTGCCGTCCCTCAGTGATGACATCACAGAGCTGAGGGAGCTCTTCATGCAGATGTCGGGGCCGAGCCACGACGGGCCGGAGACCCCGCCCACTGCAGACCAGTAGAGACCCGACCGGACCACGTCCTCTGGTCTCCGTGGGGGAGGTCCGACCGTCCGGCGGATTCTTGACACGGCGGCCATGTTTGTGGACGAATCATTGAAATATTAAATCACGTGATCACTCTGCAGCTCTGTGGTGTGTTTCAGTCTGGAAAACTAAACCCATCATGTCCACAAGTTTGGTAATCAGTTATTGATATGTTATTGCCATTTTATTTATTGTGTAAATAAGTAAATACAGAATCAGTGTCAAGTCATTCTGTGGTGTTTGTGGAATTTATCTTCCTGCCCCAACCATTCACTTAAAGTAGGTTAGTGTTCAGTTAATCAATTAAGGAAATTGATCATGTCAATTAAAAAGCTCCAAATGTTAGCAAGGCTAAGCGGCTAGCCTTCGCTCAGTTTACAAGGCAACGTGCTAATATGACGCGACTTTTAGAGTTAAAATGCTCTTATGGGCAAGTTCACAACAAATGGACTGCAGCCCCTGAAGGCGCCATGAATTTCACATCACTCAACCAGCTGCCCCACGCCAAGGTCCGATTCACAGATGATACCGCCTCATGACATTACAGCGCCAACATGCCACGTTTTTGAGGCCAGGTGCAGTTTACCGTGCCCATTGACCCTGTGGCAGAGCCACGAAGAGACAAGCTACAGGACACTCCGCCGCAGGGTGGACTGTCCTCTCTGTCCACCGGCCGTCATCGAGCTGACGGAGGCAAAGGGTGATCTATCAAAACTGGAGGTTATGATATCGATCCTAGTGAGTGAAGAGACCTTGACAGTTTGCCACGGATGTGTTCAGGTGCTCACCTGTCAGTTCTTCAGTATGTACGTCGTTGGAGGCTGAGGTCCAGTGAACAAACAGGTAGGTATACTGGTTCCTCCAGGTGTTTAGCGTGCTTACTCGCCGGTCCCTGAGCGCCCCCTCATGTCGTATTCACGACCTCGTCAGTGGAAAGTTTCTGAGCGCTCCGAGTTCTCGACTTGTGACGTGTCGTTGTGAGAAACGGTGGAGCCCATCGACGTTCATTTATCGCTGCATAATCCGTTCATATTCTACAGTATATAGTCATTCTAGTCTTATGTTGTTTTTCTTGGTGATTTTATAATCTGTCTGAGGAAGATGTTGATATTATAAACAACCTCATCCGTCATCACGTCTTTACGTCTGCATGATGTTACCCACTAGCTAGCTGGCTAAGCTGTTAACCTCGGTGGCTTCTAGACTCGGACAGTAACATTACTGCCGTTGCTTAGCAGCGGCGTTCGAATTCATGACTTCCATCTAAAGGCA
Organism: Pterois miles; assembly: GCA_947000775.1. NCBI lineage: Eukaryota > Metazoa > Chordata > Actinopteri > Perciformes > Scorpaenidae > Pterois > Pterois miles. The sequence continues at coordinate 720,003 of CAMQGK010000474.1, forward strand.
CCATGTGACATTTAGATTTACAAGCCAAAGAGCAACTAAACAACCACCCAGACAAAGATGCTAGCTAATGGTATGCTAATGGAACAAAACATCAGCTTAATACTGTACAATTAATCTATTGCAAAAGGAAAAGCCATAATGTCTGACTGTACACTGAACATTATATAACCTACTAAAATTCAGCTTTTGAATCATATTCACTGTCATGTTTTATGTATCTAACACGTCCACTCGACAGCCAGCGGTGGCACTCTAAACAAGTCGGCCATCTTTGAAGGATAAGAGGTGTCGGCGACGTCACGTTCCCGTTCCCTAGCGGTCCTGACCGCCGAGGTGCCGAAGCATTCAGAGACCCTATCTGGGATTCTCATTCAGATTGTTGAGGAATATCATTGATTGTGGGCACGACAGCCCTAATCAATGCTTCAGTTTACCACCAACTCTCTGATTTTACAGTGACTGCATGTGGCTGTTCGCGCCGGTCTTCGTGAGTGTCTGCTGAATTACACGGTTTCTCTTCGTTTATTTGCTCAGGTTTAGCGTTTCTTTCGTCCTGAAGATCAGTGAACTTCACTGCTGCGTCTCACTGTCACCTTTAATTACACTAATCCAATCAGAGCATCTTAACTCCTCACAGCTGAGAGCAGAGAGTCAAGCAGTAACAGGTGGCTGGGACTCCCCTCCTCCTCCTCCTCCTCCTCCTCCTCCTGCTCCTCCTCCTGCTCCTCACAGTCAAACTCTGGGTCAGCTTCAGCTCCTCTCGTCTCTCTTGGCCCAGTTCTGGTTTTGTTTTGCTGAAGCTGCCTCACGGTTCAGTGGGTTAAAAGGCCCAGCGACTGGGCTGTCAGGCTACCAGGTGGCAGGAGGAAGAGGAGGAGGAGGAAGAGGGGCCAGGCTGCTGGGTAGAAGAAGTGCTGGAAGAAGGAGGGCAGAAGGAAAGGGAGGCGGCGTGGACTGGGAAGAATGGGAGCAGCGTATGGAAAGAAGGTCAGTCACTGTTCATGTGTCCTCATCTAAAATTAGCCCAAAGATGGTTTCCCAGCTGCAGTCTGCCGTCGCTGCTGGAATAAAACCAAGTACATTTGCTCAGGTACTGTACTGCAAGTTTGAGGTACTTGCACTTTTGAGTACTTTCATTTTTTTTTTAATACTTCTTCTCCACTACATTTCAGACAGAAATATTGTACTTTTTGCTCCACTACAGTTTTCTGACATCTCAGTATCTCTTTGTTACTTTGTTTACTTTATTCACATTAGTAATCCAAAATATAATGAACTAATAAAAGTATTATCATTATAGCTTAAACTACCCAGCAGTATGTAAAGTAATTAAAATGAGCTCCAACTTTACCAGCTGTAACATTAAAGTCATGAACATGTTGATGCCTCTATAATTATAATACCTTAATATACCGGTAACATACAGTATATCACTCTGAAATTGATCATGTATATTTCATCTTTTGGTACTTTAAGTATATTTTGATTCCGATATTTTTGCACTTTTCCTTTAGCAGGATTTTAAATGCAGTATGTGGTACTAATAATTGTACTTAAGAAAGAAGTTCCAGTTCAAACCTGACCTGATGACTCGTGCGATTTGTTCAGATAGAGCTGAAATGACCAGCTGATTCATTCATTACATTGATCACTGATCAATCGTTAGTCATTGTTCATCCTAAAGTGCGAGGCTGTGTAGGAGGACAACAACAGGGTCTCCTCTAAGTGAGACACTGAGAGGTCTCTGGCTGTGTATATCATGATGATGGACCGGTCATATCATCAGATCTATGAAGACCGGAGCACAGCGGTCAACCGGTCACCACCCGCTGGTGAGCTGGATCAGAAGGGCTGGGGCCGCCACACAGACCCTGTTAAACCCTCAGGGTGAACTGTTGTGGGAAGGTTGTCGGTGCCTGGTGGTCTATCACCTCAGAATCAGGTGATGGACACCAGCGGTGAAGGAGGCTGCTTGGGCTCGGTTGGCCCAGCATTCTCCAGAACCAGCAGACAGGTCCTGGTTGGTTAGAAGGGCTGCAGCTAACGTGGTCGACAAAGCAAAAGGAGGAGTTCAGGGAGACTATGGAGAAGATCTTTTGGTTGGCCTCAAAGAAGCTCTGGCAAAGTATTAGATGGCTCAGAAAAGGAAACCAGGGCTGGACTCGGACTGACAACTATAGACCTGAACTGGTGATACTGTTGAGAGGTGGAAAGAGCACTTTGAGGAACTCCTGAAACTAACCAACCCACCATCCATGATCCCTGGCAGAGGATGCTGAGGTGGTCAAACAGTGTACGGAGGTCCGGGACAGTGTTCGGAGGTCCGGGACAGTGTTCGGAGGTCCGGGACAGTGTAAGGAGGTCCGGAACAGTGTACGGAGGTCCGGGACAGTGTAAGGAGGTCCGGGACAGTGTTAGGAGGTCCGGGACAGTGTTCGGAGGTCCGGGACAGTGTTAGGAGGTCCGGGACAGTGTAAGGAGGTCCGGAACAGTGTACGGAGGTCCGGGACAGTGTAAGGAGGTCCGGGACAGTGTTCGGAGGTCCGGGACAGTGTAAGGAGGTCCGGGACAGTGTACGGAGGTCCGGGACAGTGTTAGGAGGTCCGGGACAGTGTTCGGAGGTCCGGGACAGTGTTCGGAGGTCCGGGACAGTGTACGGAGGTCCGGGACAGTGTTAGGAGGTCCGGGACAGTGTACGGAGGTCCGGGACAGTGTTAGGAGGTCCGGGACAGTGTTCGGAGGTCCGGGACAGTGTAAGGAGGTCCGGGACAGTGTAACGGAGGTCCGGGACAGTGTTCGGAGGTCCGGGACAGTGTTCGGAGGTCCGGGACAGTGTAAGGAGGTCCGGGACAGTGTTCGGAGGTCCGGGACAGTGTTCGGAGGTCCGGGACAATATAAGGAGGTCCGGGACAGTGTACGGAGGTCCGGGACAGTATAAGGAGGTCCGGGACAGTGTACGGAGGTCCGGAACAGTGTACGGAGGTCCGGGACAGTGTACGGAGGTCCAGGACAATATAAGGAGGTCCGGGACAGTGTACGGAGGTCCGGGACAGTGTAAGGAGGTCCGGGACAGTGTACGGAGGTCCAGGACAGTGTACGGAGGTCCGGGACAATATAAGGAGGTCCGGGACAGTGTTCGGAGGTCCGGGACAGTATAAGGAGGTCCGGGACAGTGTTAGGAGGTCCAGGACAGTATAAGGAGGTCCGGGACAGTATTCGGAGGTCCGGGACAGTATAAGGAGGTCCGGGACAGTGTACGGAGGTCCGGGACAGTGTAAGGAGGTCCGGGACAGTGTTCGGAGGTCCGGAACAGTGTACGGAGGTCCAGGACAATATAAGGAGGTCCGGGACAGTGTACGGAGGTCCGGGACAGTGTAAGGAGGTCCGGGACAGTGTTCGGAGGTCCGGAACAGTGTACGGAGGTCCGGGACAATATAAGGAGGTCCGGGACAGTGTACGGAGGTCCGGGACAGTGTAAGGAGGTCCGGGACAGTGTTCGGAGGTCCGGAACAGTGTACGGAGGTCCAGGAGAGTATAAGGAGGTCCGGGACAGTGTTCGGAGGTCCGGGACAGCGTAAGGAGGTCCGGGACAGTGCCTGTGGAATGGCAGACCTGGGGGGTGGGTCCCATTTTTTAAAAGGGGGACTGGAGGGTGGGCTCCAGTTATTGGTATATCACACCAGGGGGTCAAACTCAACACAGTGGGCCAAAAAAAATGGGACTAAGTTGTGGGCCAGACTCCATATTTATTGAAAAATTGAATATAACTGCATCTTTCTTCTCTCTCTCTCTCTCTCTCTCTCTCTCTCTCTCTCTCTCTCGCTGTCTCTCTCTCTCTCTCTCGCTATATATATATATATATATACTGAAGTACAGTACTTGAGTACTTGAACCTGAAAGACGACAAATATTTGAGCTATGGGGCACGACACACCTGTTGAGGTGGGTGTGTTGGGGTTGTTGGGGTGTGTTTGTTGCCATGGTGACCAGCAACAGCTGAGTGCATGGACGGAGGAATCGGTCCGGATCGTGTAGCGGTGATGTCCCGCTCAGACCGACTCGTGGTCTATTTTTAGTGGAGTTCCCGGCAGCAGCAGCCGGCGGAGAGACGAGACCCTGCTGACTCACCGGGTTGGTGTTCGTCACCGAGACGCTCAGCGTTCGTCGGCTAATGTCGCCGTTCAGACTGATCTGTAGTCACCATGGCAACTGAACTCTCCAGATAACATCATACAGCTGTTTTACACCAGGAAAATGACTTTATCATGTATTTCTTCCTTATTGATGTCTCTCTAATGATGTAAAGTACTGATAAAAAATATCATGTATGTGGCTGTCGGTTGATTAAAATATTTCATCGCTACAAATCACGATTGTCCATAGATCGTGATTAATCAGACATTTTTTATCTGTTCAAAATGAATCTGAACGGGAGATAAATCAAGTATTTAATACTTCTCTCAGCATGGGACTGAGCAAAAATGCTGCTTTATGTAAATGTGTGTATATATTATAAATCAATGACAGATATTGTCCCTCACAGGTTCTGACTTTAGCATCAAAAATCTGTCAAGGGACTCCCCCCAACATGGCCGACAGTTCTTCCAGTTTCTGAAGCTGGTATCAATAGATTTCTTCTTTTTATCGTTTCATATGATACAGTACCAGCATCTATCCATCTATCTATCTATCTATCCATCTGTCTATCTGTCTATCTATCTGTCTATCTATCTATCTATCTATCTATCTACCTATCTATCCATCTGTCTATCTATCTATCCATCTGTCTATCTATTTATCTATCTGTTTTCTTCCATCTGTCTATCTATCTTCTATCTATCTATTTATCTATCCTCTGTCTTCTTCTTCTTCTTCTTCTTCTTCCATCTGTCTTCTTCTTCTTCTTCTTCTTTTTCTTCCATCTGTCTATCTTCTGTCTTCTTCTTCTTCTTCTATCTTCTATTTTCTTCCTCTGTCTTCTTCTTCCTCTGTCTTCTTCCTCTGTCTTCTTCTTCTTCTTCCTCTGTCTTCTGTCTTCTTCCATCTGTCTTCTTCTTCTTCTGTCTTTTTCTTCTTCCATCTGTCTTCTATCTTCTTCTTCTTCCATCTGTCTTCTGTCTTCTTCTTCTTCCATCTGTCTTCTTCTTCTTCTATCTTTTTCTTCCATCTGTCTATCTATCTATCTATCTATCTATCTATCTGTCTATCTATTTATCTATCTGTTTATCTATCTTCTTCTGTCTGTCTTCTTCTGTCTTCTTTTTCTTCTGTCTTCTTCTTCTTCTGTCTTCTTCTTCTTCTTCTTCCATCTGTCTTCTGTCTTCTTCTTCTTCTTCTTCTTCTTCTTCTGTCTTCTTCTTCCATCTGTCTTCTGTCTTCTTCTTCTTCTTCTTCTTCTGTCTATTTTCTTCTTCCTCTGTCTTCTTCTTCTTCTTCCATCTGTCTTCTGTCTTCTGTCTTCTTCTTCTTCCATCTGTCTTCTGTCTTCTTCTTCTTCTTTTTCTTCCATCTGTCTTCTTCTTCTTCTTCTTCTGTCTTCTATTTTCTATCTATCTATCTGTCTATCTGTCTATCTATTTATCTATCTGTTTATCTATCTATCTATCTATCTGTCTGTCTGTCTGTCTGTCTGTCTGTCTGTCTATCTATCTGTCTATCTATCTGTCTATCTATCCATCTGTCTATCTGTCTATCTATCTATCTATCTATCCATCTGTCTATCTATCTATCTATCTATCTATCTATCTATCTATCTATCTATCTATCTATCCATCTGTCTATCTATTTATCTATCTATCTATCATCTGTCTATCTGTCTATCTATCTATCTATCTATCCATCTGTCTATCTGTCTATCTATCTATCTATCTATCCATCTCTCTATCTATTTATCTATCTATCTATCATCTGTCTATCTGTCTATCTATCTATCTATCATCTATCTATCTATCTATCTATCTCTCTCTCTATCTATCTATCCATCTGTCTATCTATCTATCTATCCATCTGTCTATCTATCTATCTATCCATCTGTCTATCTGTCTATCTATCTATTTATCTATCTATCTATTTATCTATCTGTCTATCTATCTATCCATCTGTCTAGCTGTCTATCTATCATCTGTCTATCTATCTATCTATCTATCTATCTATCTATCTGTCTATCTATCTATCCATCTATCTGTCTATCTATCTATCTGTCTATCTATCTATCCATCTATCTATCTATCGATCTATCTGTCTATCTATCCATCTGTCTATCTATCTATCTGTCTCTCTCTCTGTATCTCTCTCTGTATCTCTATGTCTCTCTCTGTATCTCTCTCTCTGTATCTCTCTCTCTCTCTCTCTCTCTCTCTCTGTATCTCTCTCTGTATCTCTATCTCTCTCTCTGTATCTCTCTCTCTGTATCTCTCTCTCTCTCTCTCTCTCTCTCTCTCTCTGTATCTCTCTCTGTATCTCTATCTCTCTCTCTATCTCTCTCCCTCTGTATCTCTATCTGTCTCTCTATCTCTCTCTCTCTCTCTGTATCTCTCTCTCTCTGTATCTCTCTCTGTATCTCTCTCTCTCTCTCTCTCTCTCTCTCTGTATCTCTCTCTCTCTCTCTCTATCTCTCTCTCTCTGTATCTCTCTCTGTATCTCTCTCTCTCTCTCTCTCTCTCTCTCTCTCTCTCTCTCTCTCTCTCTGTATCTCTATCTCTCTCTCTATCTCTCTCTCTCTGTATCTCTCTCTGTATATCTATCTCTCTCTATCTCTCTCTATATCTCTCTATCTCTCTCTCTCTCTCTCTCTCTGTATCTCTCTCTCTCTCTCTCTCTCTCTCTCTCTCTGTATCTCTATCTCTCTCTCTCTATCTCTCTCTCTCTCTCTGTATCTCTATCTCTCTCTCTCTCTCTCTCTGTATCTCTATCTCTCTCTCTATCTCTCTCTCTCTCTGTATCTCTATCTCTCTCTCTATCTCTCTCTATCTCTCTCTCTCTCTCTCTCTCTCTCTCTCTCTCTCTATCTCTCTCTCTCTCTCTATCTCTCTCTCTGTATCTCTATCTCTCTCTCTATGTATTTATAATCTGGAAGATGACTCTCGTCTATTAGAGTTGGCTCGTCAATGAAGGCGAGCGCCTCCTCCCACATCTGTTGACATTCATTCATCATCAACCTCATGTTACCGTCACCACAAGAACACTGAAGCCACGCCTCCCCAAAAACAACCAAACCATAGATGGACAACAGGAAGTCTGAGGACACCTGGGAGGAAGAATATTAGTCCACCATGTAAAGGACAGAACCGTCCGTCAGGCGGGAGGAAGAGTAGTGGTCCACCATGTAAAGGGCAGACCCGTCCGTCGGGCGGGAGGAAGAGTAGTAGTCCACCATGTAAAGGGCAGACCCGTCCGTCGGGCGGGAGGAAGAGTAGTAGTCCACCATGTAAAGGGCAGACCCGTCCGTCGGGCGGGAGGAAGAGTAGTAGTCCACCATGTAAAGGGCAGACTCGTCCGTCGGGCGGGAGGAAGAGTAGTAGTCCACCATGTAAAGGGCAGACCCGTCCGTCGGGCGGGAGGAAGAGTAGTAGTCCACCATGTAAAGGGCAGACCCGTCCGTCGGGCGGGAGGAAGAGTTGTAGTCCACCATGTAAAGGGCAGACCGGTCCGTCGGGCGGGAGGAAGAGTAGTAGTCCACCATGTAAAGGGCAGACCCGTCCGTCGGGCGGGAGGAAGAGTAGTAGTCCACCATGTAAAGGGCAGACCGGTCCGTCGGGCGGGAGGAAGAGTAGTAGTCCACCATGTAAAGGGCAGACCGGTCCGTCGGGCGGGAGGAAGAGTAGTAGTCCACCATGTAAAGGGCAGACCGGTCCGTCGGGCGGGAGGAAGAGTAGTAGTCCACCATGTAAAGGGCAGACCCGTCCGTCGGGCGGGAGGAAGAGTAGTAGTCCACCATGTAAAGGGCAGACCCGTCCGTCGGGCGGGAGGAAGAGTAGTAGTCCACCATGTAAAGGGCAGACCCGTCCGTCGGGCGGGAGGAAGAGTAGTAGTCCACCATGTAAAGGGCAGACCCGTCCGTCGGGCGGGAGGAAGAGTAGTAGTCCACCATGTAAAGGGCAGACCCGTCCGTCGGGCGGGAGGAAGAGTAGTAGTCCACCATGTAAAGGGCAGACCCGTCCGTCAGGCGGGAGGAAGAGTAGTAGTCCACCATGTAAAGGTACTGATGGATCTTTGATGTGAAATCTGATTTCTCATCTTCATAATATTAAACTTTGCTTGTTCCACATTCAATGTTTAAGCAAAACTTGATTGAAAAATTTAATTATTAGTGAATAAAATAAACTAATTACAGGTTCAGACCATCATCATAAAGCAGACACCCTGATCCAGATCAGCTCTGCTCTGTTCATCCTGTCTTCATGTCCTCCTGCTAGAAGACCAGTTAGTCCTCATTCAGCCTGGACGTCCGTCCGTCTGCAGTCAGAGCTACGTGGTCTGGTGGACTCTTCTTCACGGTTCATGGTAGTGTCTGTTCGTCCCGTTCAGGATTTACCGTGTAGCTGATGAGTCTGTAGTACTAATAATACTACTAATAACTAATAATCCAGCGTCCTCCAGGACTGTCTGGGTCTGCATGTAGAGGCTGGTTCATGCTGCTGGGAGGAGGAGTCGCTCCTTCCTCCCCTCCTCCTGTCCTCCTCTCCTATCGACGGACACGCCGTTGATGTTTTATCCTCCGCTTTTTCCCGCCACTGTCATACGTCACAGCGACTCCGTGACGCTCCCACACCTGAACTTCACCGTGTCCTCTCTTCATGTCCTCAACCAATCACAGCCGGACTCTGCTCTTCATCTCTGAGAAGGAAGGAGGCGGGGTCACGCCTCGTCAGCGCCTCGGATCTTTGGAGGTTCAACACCTGCAGTAAAATCTGGTCCGCCCTCGCCGACACTGAGCCAATCACAACGCACGACACGTACCATACCATAATACCATAATATCATCATACCATAATATCATAATACCATAATACCATCATACCATAATACCATAATACCACAATACCATAATACCATAATACCACATCTAATACCATAAAAAAAAAAAAAAAAAAAAAAAAAAAAAAAAACATTTACATAATACATAAAATACATACATACCAATATATAACAAATAAACCATAAACACAAAATTTAAAAAAATAATTATAATAATACATAATACATATACTAAATACTATACATAATATATACTAAAATACATAATACCATAATACTATAATACATAATACCATAATCTAAAATACCATAATACCATATACTATAATACCATAATACTATAATACTAAAATACATAATACATAATACTATAATACTAATAATATACCATAATACTATAATACATAATACTATAATACTAAAATACCATAATACATAATACTATAATACCATAATACCATCATACCATCATACCATAATACCATAATAAAAACTAAAATACAAAAAAAATAATACCATAATACCTCTACCATATACATAATACCATAATACTATAATACTAAAATACCATAATACCAAATATAATACCATACCATAATACCATAATACCATAATACCATCATACCATAATACCATAATACCATAATATCATAATACCATAATACCATAATATCATAATACCATAATACCATCATACCATAATACCATAATACCACAATACCATAATACCATAATACCACAGTACCATAATACCATAATACTTATATAATACCATAATACCATAATAAATACCATAATACCATCATACCATAATACCATAATACCATAACAAATACCATAATACCATAATACCATAATACCATAATACCATAATACCATAATACCATAATACCATAATACTATATTACTATCATATCATCATACCACAATACCATCATACCATAATACCATAATACCATCATACCATAATACCATAATACCACAATACCATAATACCATAATACCACAATACCACAGTACCATAATACCATAATACTATAATACTCATTCATTCATTCATTCATCGTCAACCGCTTATCCCGTTAGGGGTATAATACATAGGGGCGGGCAATACATAGGAGACCGATCCCAGCTGGCATTGGGCGAAGGCAGGGTTCACCCTGGACAGGTCTCCAGTCCATCAGAGGACACATAGAGACAGACACCATAGAGACAGACAACATAGAGACAGACAGCATAGAGACAGACAACATAGAGACAGACAACATAGAGACAGACAAAAACACAGAGACAGACAACATAGAGACAGACAACACAGAGACAGACAACATAGAGACAGACAACATAGAGACAGACAACACAGAGACAGACAAAATATAGACAGACAACATATAGACAGACAACATAGAGACAGACAACATAGAGACAGACAACACAGAGACAGACAAAATATAAAAAAAAAAAAAAAATAAGAAAAAAATAAAAAAAAAAAAAAAAAAAAAAAAAAAAAAAAAAAAAGACAGACAACATAGAGACAGACAACATATAGACAGACAACATACAGACAGACAACATAGAGACAGACAACATATAGACAGACAACATAGAGACAGACAACAAGAGACAGACAACACAGAGACAGACAAAATATAGACAGACAACATAGAGACAGACAACATAGAGACGAGACAGACAACATAGAGACAGACAGCATAGAGACAGACAGCATAGAGACAGACAACATAGAGACAGAAACAAGAGACAGACAACATAAGACAGACACAAGAGACAGACAAAATATAGACAGACAACATAGAGACAGACAACACAGAGACAGACAACACAGAGACAGACAAAATATAGACAGACAACATAGAGACAGACAACATAGAGACAGACAACATAGAGACAGACAACACAGAGACAGACAAAATATAGACAGACAACATAGAGACAGACAACACAGAGACAGACAACATATAGACAGACAACATACAGACAGACAACATAGAGACAGACAACATATAGACAGACAACATAGAGACAGACAACATAGAGACAGACAACACAGAGACAGACAACATAAGACAGACAACAAGAGACAGACAAAATATAGACAGACAACATAGAGACAGACAACATAGAGACAGACAACACAGAGACAGACAACACAGAGACAGACAAAATATAGACAGACAACATAGAGACAGACAACATAGAGACAGACAACATAGAGACAGACAAAATATAGACAGACAACACAGAGACAGACAACATAGAGACAGACAAAATATAGACAGACAACATAGAGACAGACAACATATAGACAGACAACATAGAGACAGACAACATAGAGACAGACAACACAGAGACAGACAACATAGAGACAGACAAAATATAGACAGACAACATAGAGACAGACAACATATAGACAGACAACATAGAGACAGACAACATATAGACAGACAACATAGAGACAGACAACATAGAGAAGACACAGAGACAGACAATATATAGACAGACAACATAGAGACAGACAACATAGAGACAGACAACACAGAGACAGACAAAATATAGACAGACAACATAGAGACAGACAACATAGAGACAGACAGCACAGAGACAGACAACATAGAGACAGACAGCATAGAGACAGACAACATAGAGACAGACAACATAGAGACAGACAACACAGAGACAGACAGCATAGAGACAGACAACATATAGACAGACAACATAGAGACAGACAACATATAGACAGACAACATAGAGACAGACAACATATAGACAGACAACATAGAGACAGACAACATAGAGACAGACAACATAGAGACAGACAATATATAGACAGACAACACAGAGACAGACAACACAGAGACAGACAGCATAGAGACAGACAACACAGAGACAGACAACATAGAGACAGACAACATAGAAACAGACAACACAGAGACAGACAACACAGAGACAGACAACACAGAGACAGACAACACAGAGACAGACAACACAGAGACAGACAACACAGAGACAGACAACATAGAGACAGACAACACAGAGACAGACAACACAGAGACAGACAACATAGAGACAGACAACACAGAGACAGACAAAATATAGACAGACAACATAGAGACAGACAACATAGAGACAGACAGCATAGAGACAGACAACACAGAGACAGACAACACAGAGACAGACAGCATAGAGACAGACAGCATAGAGACAGACAACATATAGACAGACAACATAGAGACAGACAACATATAGACAGACAACATAGAGACAGACAACATAGAGACAGACAACATAGAGACAGACAACACAGAGACAGACAAAATATAGACAGACAACATATAGACAGACAACATAGAGACAGACAACATAGAGACAGACAACACAGAGACAGACAACATAGAGACAGACAATATATAGACAGACAACATAGAGACAGACAGCATAGAGACAGACAGCATAGAGACAGACAACATATAGACAGACAACATAGAGACAGACAACATAGAGACAGACAGCATAGAGACAGACAACATAGAGACAGACAGCATAGAGACAGACAACACAGAGACAGACAGCATAGAGACAGACAGCATAGAGACAGACAACATAGAGACAGACAATATATAGACAGACAACATATAGACAGACAACATAGAGACAGACAGCATAGAGACAGACAGCATAGAGACAGACAACATAGAGACAGACAGCATAGAGACAGACAATATATAGACAGACAACATAGAGACAGACAATATATAGACAGACAACATAGAGACAGACAACATAGAGACAGACAATATATAGACAGACAACATAGAGACAGACAACATAGAGACAGACAACATAGAGACAGACAACATAGAGACAGACAACATAGAGACAGACAGCATAGAGACAGACAGCATAGAGACAGACAATATATAGACAGACAACATAGAGACAGACAACATAGAGACAGACAGCATAGAGACAGACAGCATAGAGACAGACAGCATAGAGACAGACAACATAGAGACAGACAACATATAGACAGACAACATAGAGACAGACAACATAGAGACAGACAGCATAGAGACAGACAACATAGAGACAGACAACATAGAGACAGACAACATAGAGACAGACAACATAGAGACAGACAGCATAGAGACAGACAGCATAGAGACAGACAACATAGAGACAGACAACATAGAGACAGACAGCATAGAGACAGACAACATAGAGACAGACAGCATAGAGACAGAGACAGACAGAACATAGAGACAGACAGCATAGAGACAGACAACATAGAGACAGACAACATAGAGACAGACAACATAGAGACAGACAACCATTCACGCTCACATCCACACCTACGGGACATTTAGAGTCATCAGTTAACCTAAACAGCATGTCTTTGGACTGTGGGAGGAAGCCGGAGTACCCGGAGAAAACCCACGCTGACACGGGGAGAACATACACACTCCTACAGACAAAAATACCATAATACCATAATACTAAAATACCATGATACCATCATACTAAAATACCATAATACCATAATACTATAATACTAAAATACCATAATACCATCATACTAAAATACCATAATACCATAATACCATAATACTAAAATACCATAATACCATAATACTATAATACTAAAATACCATAATACCATAATACTAAAATACCATAATACCATAATACTAAAATACCATAATACCATCATACCATAATACTAAAATACCATAATACCATAATACTAAAATACCATAATACCATCATACCATAATACTAAAATACCATAATACCATCATACTAAAATACCATAATACCATAATACCATAATACTAAAATACCATAATACCATAATACTATAATACTAAAATACCATAATACCATAATACTAAAATACCATAATACCATAATACTAAAATACCATAATACCATCATACCATAATACTAAAATACCATAATACCATCATACCATAATACCATAATACTATAATACTAAAATACCATAATACCATAATACTATAATACCATAATACCATCATACCATAATACTATAATACCATAATACTATAATACTAAAATACCATAATACCATAATACTATAATACCATAATACCATCATACCATCATACCATAATACCATAATACTATAATACTAAAATACCATAATACCATAATACTATAATACCATAATACCATCATACCATAATACCATAATACCATAATACTAAAATACCATAATACCATAATGCTATAATACCATAATACCATCATACCATCATACCATAATACCATAATACTATAATACTAAAATACCATAATACCATAATACTATAATACCATAATACCATCATACCATAATACCATAATACATAATACTATAATATAAAATACATAATACATAATGCTATAATACTATATACTAAAATACATATACTATATCTATAATACCATAATACCATCATACCATAATACCATAATACCATAATACTATTATACTAAAATACCATAATACCATAATACTATAATACCATAATACTATAATACCACAATACTATAATACTAAAATACCATAATACCATAATACTATAATACCATAATACCATCATACCATAATACCATAATACCATAATACTATAATACTAAAATACCATAATACCATAATGCTATAATACCATAATACCATAATACCATAATACTATAATACTAAAATACCATAATACCATAATACTATAATACCATAATACTATAATACCACAATACTATAATACCACAATACCATAATATGATAATATCATCATATCATAATACCATCATACCATAATACCAAAATACCACAATACCATAATACCACAATACCATAATACCATCATATCATAATACCATGATACCATAATACCATAATACCACAATACCATCATATCATAATACCATGATACCATAATACCACAATACCATCATACCATAATACCACAATACCATAATACCATAATACCACAATACCATC
>CAMQGK010000474.1:745000-752500 GCA_947000775.1 Pterois miles
GCTGGACATCATAAATCAAGGAGCTGACAAGACACAGGACAAACCAATCAGGGCGCGGCTGACAATCAGACACAGAACAAACCAATCAGGGCGCGGCTGACAATCAGACACAGAACAAACCAATCAGGGCGCGGCTGACAATCAGACACAGGACAAACCAATCAGGGTGCGGCTGACAATCAGACACAGGACAAACCAATCAGGGCGCGGCTGACAATCAGACACAGGACAAACCAATCAGGGCGCGGCTGACAATCAGACACATAACAAACCGATCAGGAGGCGCGGCTGACAATCAGACACATGACAAACCAATCAGGGTGCGGCTGACAATCAGACACAGGACAAACCAATCAGGGTGCGGCTGACAATCAGACACAGGACAAACCAATCAGGGTGCGGCTGACAATCAGACACAGGACAAACCAATCAGGGGAAAATAAAAAAAAGAAAAACATGGTGCGGCTGACAATCAGACACAGGACAAACCAATCAGGGTGCGGCTGACAATCAGACACAGGACAAACCAATCAGGGCGCGGCTGACAATCAGACACAGAACAAACCAATCAGGGTGCGGCTGACAATCAGACACAGGACAAACCAATCAGGGTGCGGCTGACAATCAGACACAGGACAAACCAATCAGGGCGCGGCTGACAATCAGACACAGAACAAACCAATCAGGGTGCGGCTGACAATCAGACACAGGACAAACCAATCAGGGCGCGGCTGACAATCAGACACAGGACAAACCAATCAGGGCGCGGCTGACAATCAGACACAGGTGAGGGTAATCAGGTCAGGGCTGTCAATCAAAAAAAGGAGGGAAAACACGGTGACAGGAAGTGAAGTGATCTGAAACGAGAGGAGAAGTGAGTAACAAAGTAAAACAGGAAACACAAATATGAATGACTGACATAAAAACCTGACCTGAGACAGCAGGTGTGACCGTCAGGGTTGACCTGGAGCTCATACTGGATCGGCAGACTTCAGTGGACCTGCCTATGAAGGTCTCACGGGTATTAAGCGGGTATTAAACAGAGTGTTAATACAGGAAGACACTCGCATCGTAAAGTGTCGCATATTTTGATGAGCTGTTTCATGTGACACCGCTCAACAGTTCGCTGGAATCCAGTCTCCTTTATTCATCCCTAAATATAAGATAAGATAAATTTCTTGAATACCTGAGTGCTCTGAGACAAAGTCTCGTATAAGTGAGTAGTGCTCTCTTTCGTCTATACACTGAGGACGCATGGCCCTTCATTGTGAGTCCAGGTTTGTCCCCTGCCACTCAACACTGTCCTAGCCAACATGCTAATAGCCACCGGTCACCAAAACGACAAAATGACATCCTTCCTGTGACTGGTTTGAATGGTGTTCACACCAGAAATGAACGGCTCCAGAATTCACTTGTGACTGGTCTGAGACCCCCCTTCCAGGAAGACCAGAGACCAGTTGTTTGGTCTGCACCAAAATTCAAGTCTGGCATTCACACCAACTAAACAAACCGTACCAAGGAACTAAACGTTCCCAGGTTAGGGTTAGGATTAGGATTAGGGTTAGGTCCATATTGTCTGGTGTTTTAGTCCTGGTTTGGTCCAATATTTACTGTTGGTTTAGTTCTGGTTTGGTCCAATATTTACTGTTGGTTTAGTTCTGGTTTGGTTCAATATTTACTGGTGGTTTAGTCCTGGTTTGGTCCAATATTTACTGTTGGTTTAGTTCTGGTTTGGTTCAATATTTACTGGTGGTTTAGTTCTGGTTTGGTTCAATATTTACTGGTGGTTTAGTCCTGGTTTGGTCCAATATTTACTGTTGGTTTAGTTCTGGTTTGGTTCAATATTTACTGGTGGTTTAGTCCTGGTTTGGTTCAATATTTACTGGTGGTTTAGTTCTGGTTTGGTTCAATATTTACTGGTGGTTTAGTCCTGGTTTGGTTCAATATTTACTGGTGATTTAGTTCTGGTTTGGTCCAATATTTACTGGTGGTTTAGTCCTGGTTTGGTTCAATATTTACTGTTGTTTTCGTTCTGGTTTGGTCCAATATTTACTGGTGGTGTAGTCCTGGTTTGGTCCAATATTTACTGGTGGTGTAGTCCTGGTTTGGTCCAATATTTACTGGTGGTGTAGTCCTGGTTTGGTCCAATATTTACTGGTGGTTTAGTCCTGGTTTGGTCCAATATTTACTGGTGGTGTAGTCCTGGTTTGGTCCAATATTTACTGGTGGGGGGTTTAGTCCTGGTTTGGTCCAATATTTACTGGTGGTGTAGTCCTGGTTTGGTCCAATATTTACTGGTGGTTTAGTCCTGGTTTGGTCCAATATTTACTGGTGGTGTAGTCCTGGTTTGGTCCAATATTTACTGGTGGTTTAGTCCTGGTTTGGTCCAATATTTACTGGTGGTTTAGTCCTGGTTTGGTCCAATATTTACTGGTGGTTTAGTCCTGGTTTGGTCCAATATTTACTGGTGGTTTAGTTCTGGTTTGGTCCAATAGTCTCTGGTCTTTTAGGTTCTGGTTTGGTCCAGTATTCTCTGGTGTTTTAGGTTCTGGTTTGGTCCAGTATTCTCTGGTCTTTTAGGTTCTGGTTTGGTCCAGTATTCTCTGGTGTTTTAGTCCTGGTCTGAGCAAGCAGCTCTGTAGCTGTTCTTTTTAAATGGTACAAGCAGGATTGTTTTTCTCGGAGCTGATCAATAGCAGCAAAGTTCAGACTAGTTTGTCTTTTGCGACCCGTCAGGTCATGTGACCTGAGTGTTTGTGGACGAGGGGAGCAGACTTCAACCTTCTGTGTTCGCCGGTGACTCGACTGTTAATTCAGTCTGAACACAACAAGACATGGAAATATGTAGTACATTTAGGTTTATGTAAATTCACAGTTAATATTACGTACATTCCTTCCAGCTCCACCAGCAGAGGGGAAGCATCAACTTTCCCAATCGAGGCAACAATATTGTGGACAATGTCTACACCTCTCACAAAGGAGCCTACAAAGCCCCCCCTCCCCCCACCATGGGGCGTCAGACCACACCACTGTCATGCTAATGCCTGCATGCAGACCACTGGTTAAAGTCACAAAACCGGTTAAGAAGAAGATCCGTGTGAGGCCAGAGGGGTCCTTAGAGGCACCCCAAGACTGTCAGCCACCTACAGTAACACCACAGACCTCCACGAGTACAAGGAGACCGTCACTGCCTACATGAGGAAGTGCATGGATGACGTCACAGTCTCCAGAACCATCACCATTCAGGCCAACCAGAAGCCACAGCTGACAGGGGAAGTCCACAAGCTCCCGAGGGCCCGGAACGCCGCCTTCAGAGCTGGATATAAGGTGGTCTAAGGACAGCCAGGGCCAACCTGTCAAGAGGCATCAGGGTGGCTAAGAGACAGTACTCCAAGAGGATCGCTAACCACCTCAATAACAGCAGAGACACGAGGAACCTGTGGAGAGGAATCCAGACATCACGGACTACAAGCCCTGTCTACAGACCTGTGACGACTCCAGTTCTCTGCTGAACCAACTAAATGACTTCTTCACTCGCTTTGAGGCCGACAACAACACCCAGGCACAGAAGGCCCCACCTCCTCCCGGTGACCAGGTGCTGACACTGTCCCATGAGGAGAACTCTCAGAAAGACCAGCGCAGGGAAGCCCCAGGTCCTGACCACATTCTGGGCCGTGTACTGAGAGACTGTGCTGAGGAGCTCACCGATGTCCTCGTGGACATCTTTAACACCTCACTGAGCCAGGCTCAGTCGCCACATGCCTCAAAGACACCATCATCATCCCGGTCCCGAAGAAGGCGTCTCCCTCCTGTTTCAACGACCATCGCCCGGTTGCACTCACCCCCATCCTCACAAAATACTTTGAGTTAGTCATGCAGCACATCAAGTCTGCCCTCCCCCTCACCCTGAACCCCTACCAGTTTGCATATCGGTCAAACCGCTCAACAGATGATGCCATCTCCACTGCCCTCCATCCAGCCCTCACCCACCTGGAGACAAAAGACTCATATGTCAGAATGCTGTTCATAGACTTCAGCTCCGAGTTCAACCCAATAATCCCCCAACAGCTCATCCACAAACTGTCCCAGCTGGGGATCAGCACCTCCATGTGCAACAGGCTGCTGGACTTCCTGACGGGGAGACCACAGGGGCCCCCAAGAATGTGTACTGAGCCACGACTGCACACCATCGTTCAGCTCCAACATCTTCATAAACTGTGGTGGGCCTCATCAACAGTGATGAGAGAGACTACAGGAGTGAGGTGAGCAGGCTGACCATGTGGTACAAGAACCACAATCTCTGTCAGAACGTGGGGACTAAAGAGATTGTTATGGACTTCAGGAGAACGCCCACCCAGCACGCTCCGCTAACCATCGACGGCGCTGCAGTGGAGAGGCTGAGCAGCACCAAGTTCCTGGGCGTAACTAAGGAGAGCAGCAGCCCGGCCCCCATCATGAACACCTTCTGCAGAGGCACCACTGAAAGCATCCTGACCAGCTGCATCATTGTGGTTCGCTGCCTGCACGGTGTCCCGCCCCCCCCCCCCCGTCTAGACATCTACAACACCCGCAAAGCAACCTGGATCGCAGGTGACCCCCACCGCGAGTCTGAGAGGACTGAAATTTCAATTATACTGTATGTTGTGCATATAGGGGGCGGCAGTAGCTCAGTCTGTAGGGAGTTGGCTTGGGAACTGGAGGGTCACCGGTTCAAGTCCCGACATGGACCAAAAACTGAGTGTGAACTGGTAGCTGGAGAGGTGCCGGTTTACCTCTTGGGCACTGCCGAGGTGCCCCTGAGCAAGGCACCAAACCCCCAACTGCTCGGGGCGCTTGTCAGGAGCAGCCCCCCCACTCTGACATCTCTCCATTAATGCATGTGTGTGTGTTTCAGGTCTGCATGTACCATGTATGAGTTTAACAGAGTGTAAATTGAATTTCCCCATTGTGGGACTAATAAAGGTAGATCTTCTTCTTCTTCTTCTTCTAGTATATTTGACAATAAAGCTGACTTTGATATTATGGAGAGTGAGTTCAGCTACACATCAAATCAGAAGCTGCAGATTAAGTTTCAGCCTCACAGACAACACAACTCATCTCAAGGGTTTTGCTTTCAGATGCTTTGAGCACTTTGCAGGTTTGAGCTGAACTTAACGTAACTTCAGTATAATCTTTTCTCAGGATGAATGAATTATAGAGAAAATGCATTATGTTCTGATATTACTGGGAAACTTGATCACATTTCCTCCTGGCTGAGGTGGAGTCAGACAGTCTTCCTCTCACAGAGTTATCACTGGTCTAGTTGTAACCAGATACCGGCGCTCACTGAGATGTCGATAAACTCTGGAGAGGGTTTAGTTTGCACGTCCTGTCTCAGATCAATAGGAAACCACAGAATATCTCAAAGTCCGTCCAGACTTCCTGTATCAGTCCTCTGGTTCAGCTCTCCTGTTGAATCATCCACTCTGAAACTCTGAGGATTAATCAAGTTAAAAGTCACAGACTGAGTCCAGAACTGTAGGAGAGAAAGAAAACTATAAGTCCCAGAGGGCATTGCTGTGAGAATCGTCCAATCAGAGACTGTGTCACATCTCTGCTGTGCTACATTACAGTCAAATGTCAGTGTTGAAGTGTGGAAATGTGGAAACAGCAGCTCAGTGGTAAAGTTCAACACAAAGATCAGAGATGTTTTCAGCCTCCATGCTGATGAAGAGCCGTCGGTTTGTGAGTTAGGTAGGACCTTTAATCAGCGTCAGCCCTCACTGATGCTGAGGAGTCGGACGAATCTGTGCAGCAGCTTCATCATCCACAGGACAGCGTGGAGGCTGTTCCAGCAGCCATGCTGCATCCACAGCTCATTTCATTTTTGTGAAATATGAAGCAGCAGTGGATGTTGGTCTCTGGTTGCACTTGAGAAAGAGGTCATTGTGTGAAGTGAACTGTATGACATCTGATCTCTGTCTCCCAGAATATCTGAGGACTCGGATCAAATGCCTGTTAATCTGTCCTTTCTTCTGGCAGACAAACAGGGACGAGACAGGAACACTGTAGTTCAGACTAAAACCTGAAAACATGGATGCCTGTGTTCCCAAACACACAGCTTCGTTCTGACAAACAACCTCTGCTAGCGCCACCTACAGGCTGCAGGGTTTATTACATGAGCCAACATCCTGATGCTTCATTACAGATGTAAGGTTTGTCCTGAGGGGGCGCCAGAGGGAGGATCATCAACTCAATAAACCCTAAAGGGTTCATCCTCTGCAGAGCAGATCAAGTGAAGTTTAAGTGACTTTTAATCCAAATAATCTGAGTGTCCTCATTATTGTTACCTTGTGTCCTCAGCCTCAGCGTATGCAGACCTGCAGCAGCATCGGTCTGGGGGCGTCCACAGGAAACTGTCCCCGGTGTCCAGCTACGTCCCCCAACCTGACTATTTACAGGGAGACGAGGACGACGACCTCATCAAACCCAAGAAACTGGTGAATCCCGTCAAAGCCTCAAAGAGTCACCAAGAGCTTCACCGAGAGCTGATGAGCAGCTGCAAACGGTAGAGTGTCTGTCAGCGTACATATCCATGTGAGGACGGTGGTGGGAAGTGGGGACATTATGGACTGTCAGGACATTTCTGGGAAACAGGGACATTTGTGGAAAATCAGGCCAGACACTATGTGAGCTTGTAACAACACGATAGAAGTAAATGTTTGTCAGGAAGTGATCAGTGAGTTTAGGAAAGCAGGAAGTATTCATCTGTCTGTCATAGTGATACCTGTAACTCATCTATCTGCAACCACGTATGCCGTTCGGGGTCGTGGGGGGCTGGAGCTGATCCCAGCTAACGCTGGGCAAAGGCTCGGTTCACCTGGATGGGTCTCCAGTCCATCACAGGACACATAGAGACAGACAACCGTTCACACTCACTTTCACACCTACGGGACATTTAGATTTAACCGGCATGTCGTTGGACTGTGGGAGGAAACCGGAGTACCCGGAGAAAACCCACGCTAACATGGGGAGAACATGTAAACTCCACACAGAAGGAACCCAAGCCAGAATCGAACCTGTGACCCTCTTACTGTATGGCATGTACAACTCAGTAACGAATGACCAAGTTTTCAGCCAAGCCATATACTGCAGTATAAGCAGTACTTTATATCTGACTGGGGGAGCCAGTCTAAATGCACCTGATGCAGCTGATGAAATCCTTGCTGTCTGTGATTTACAGGTGCTACGTTTAGGTGAAGCAGCAGAGGACATCCACATCCAGCAGAGACAAAGCTCTGCAGCGCTTTTTACATTTTATATTTTCTGATGTTAATATTTACATAAGTTAAGATTCCATAGAAAATATCCTATTCAAGAAATATAGTGTGTTTATACTTCACTCTGATCTGTTCAGGTGTAGTACTCTGACTCTGAGGGAGCAAGTAATAAATGGACTTGGACTTGTCTTCTGACCACTCAAAGCTCTTTACATGTCAGCGATCAGCCCTTCACCCACAA
>CAMQGK010000474.1:762500-787500 GCA_947000775.1 Pterois miles
TCTAGTTTCAAATGAGACCAGAATGTAGTAGTAGTAGTAGTAGTAGTAGTAGTAGTAGTAGTAGTAGTAGTACTAGTAGTCTGACCTGGTTGGTTCTGATGGATCCATCAGGTTCTCTAGTTTCAAATGAGACCAGAATGTAGTAGTAGTAGTAGCAGTAGTAGTAGTAGTAGTAGTAGTAGTAGTCTGACCTTGTTGGTTCTGATGGATCCATCAGGTTCTCTAGTTTCAGATGAGACCAGGATGTAGTAGTAGTAGTAGTAGTGGTAGTAGTAGTCTGACCTTGTTGGTTCTGATGGATCCATCAGGTTCTCTAGTTTCAGATGAGACCAGGATGTAGTAGTAGTCGTAGTAGTAGTAGTAGTGGTAGTAGTAGTCTGACCTGGTTGGTTCTGATGGATCCATCAGGTTCTCTAGTTTCAGATGAGACCAGGATGTAGTAGTAGTAGTAGTAGTAGGAGTGGTAGTAGTAGTCTGACCTGGTTGGTTCTGATGGATCCATCAGGTTCTCTAGTTTCATTGATTCTTGATTGCTTTGAGACGATGAAGAAGTAAGTGACGTTAAACCGAACCTGCGTTAACGTTAACATGTTATTATCACGTTAACTTGTGGAGGTCAGAGGTCAACGGACACCTCTGGAGTTTTGGTTTTGCTTTGTATGGTGTGAAAGTGTGTCAGTAGATCAGGTCACGGCCGATGTCCGAGCAGAGTTTAGAAACACAGAGGTCGATTCTAAAGTTTCTGTCAGTATGAATCAGACTGTCCTTTACAATAACGTTGTATTGTGTCTTTATGGGACTATTGCCTGATATGATACAGTCAGGCTGCAGTATAATGTACTGTATATAGATGTACTGGGCTGCTGTGTGTACCCGTTCAGAGGCAGCGGGGCGAGTGTGGAGATGAAGCCAGAGTTGCAGAGAGTTCTGGAGTCGAGGAAACGGGATCAGCTGATCAGACAGAGGAAACAGGAAGAAGAAGCTCGCAGGAAGGTTTCTCCTCTGGAGGCCGAGCTGCTGAAGAGACACCAGAAACTGGACGAGGTAACGCTCACTCACTACAACAGCACAACAAGCTAAGCCTGAGCCTAAGCCTGAACTCCAGGTTAACTAATCCTGAGTCAGTTCAACTCAGAGCAGGTTGAACCTGATCATAAAACATCCATCACTGACAGAGCTCTGATACTACTGTCACCATGGCAACAGGTAGATATGATAAAGCGATGGCATCTGACTGTGTTTTACCCTCCACGATACTGCTCAGCTTTAATGTGATGGGAAAACCAATAATAGATCAATGATATACACCTCTCTCTCACCAGTGACCAGGATCAGACCAGGGCTATCTGACCCCAGTTCAGCCCTTCCTGGGTTATCTGACCCTGGTTCAGCCCTTCCGGGGGTTATCTGACCCTCGTTCAGCCCTTCCTGGGTTATCAGACCCTGGTTCAGCCCTTCCTGGGTTATCTGACCCTGATTCAGCCCTTCCGGGGTTATCTGACCCTGGTTCAGCCCTTCCTGGGTTATCAGACCCTGGTTCAGCCCTTCCGGGGTTATCAGACCCTGGTTCAGCCCTTCCGGGTTTATCTGACTCTGGTTCAGCCCTTCCGGGGTTATCTGACCCTCGTTCAGCCCTTCCTGAGTTATCAGACCCTGGTTCAGCCCTTCCTGGGTTATCTGACCCTGGTTCAGCCCTTCCTGCATTATATAACCCTGGTTCAGCCCTTCCGGGGTTATCTGACCCTCGTTCAGCCCTTCCTGAGTTATCAGACCCTGGTTCAGCCCTTCCTGCATTATCTGACCTTGGTTCAGCCCTTCTGGGGTTATCAGACCCTGGTTCAGCCCTTTTGGGGGTTTTCAGACCCCGGTTCAGCCCTTCCTTGGTAATCAAACCCTGGTTCAGCCCTTCAAGGGTTCTCAGACCATGGTTCAGCCCTTCCTGGGTTATATGACCCTGGTTCAGCCCTTCTGGGGTTATCAGACCCTGGTTCAGCCCTTCCTGGGTAATCTGACCCTGGTTCAGCCCTTCCTGGGTTATCTTACCCCGGTTCAGCCCTTCCTGGGTTATATGACCCTGGTTCAGACCTTCCAGGGTTATCAGACCCTGGTTCAGCCCTTCCTTGGTTATCAAACCCTGGTTCAGCCCTTCAAGGGTTATCAGACCCTGGTTCAGCCCTTCCGGGGTTATCAGACCCTGGTTCAGCATTTCCGGGGTTATCTGACCCTGGTTCAGCCCTTCCAGGGTTATCAGACCCTGGTTCAGCCCTTCCGGGGTTATCTGACCCTCGTTCAGCCCTTCCTGGGTTATCTGACCCTGGTTCAGCCCTTCCTGGGTTATCAGACCCTGGTTCAGCCTTTCCGGGGTTATCAGACCCTGGTTCAGCCCTTCCGGGTTTATCTGACCCTGGTTCAGCCCTTCCGGGGTTATCAGACCCTGGTTCAGCCCTTCCTGAGTTATCTGACCCTGGTTCAGCCCTTCCTGCATTATATAACCCTGGTTCAGCCCTTCCTGCATTATATGACCTTGGTTCAGCCCTTCTGGGGTTATCAGACCCTGGTTCAGCCCTTTCGGGGGTTTTCAGACCCCGGTTCAGCCCTTCCTTGGTTATCAAACCCTGGTTCAGCCCTTCAAGGGTTCTCAGACCATGGTTCAGCCCTTCCTGGGTTATATGACCCTGGTTCAGCCCTTCTGGGGTTATCAGACCCTGGTTCAGCCCTTTTGGGGGTTTTCAGACCCCGGTTCAGCCCTTCCTTGGTTATCAAACCCTGGTTCAGCCCTTCAAGGGTTATCAGACCATGGTTCAGCCCTTCCTGGGTTATGTGAGCTCTGGTTCAGCCCTTTTGGGGTTTTCAAACCCTGGTTCAGCCCTTCAAGGGTTATCAGACCATGGTTCAGCCCTTCCTGGATTATGTGAGCTTGGTTCAGCCCTTCCTGGGTTATCAGACCCCGGTTCAGCCCTTCCGGGGTTTTCTGACCCTGGTTCAGCCCTTAAAGGTATATCAGACCCCGGTTCAGCCCTTCCAGGGTTATATAACCCCGGTTTAGCCCTTCATGGGTTATCAGACCCTGGTTCAGCCCTTCCTCGGTTATATGACTCTGGTTGAGCCCTTCCAGGGTTATCAAACCCTGGTTCAGCCCTTCAAGGGTTATCAGACCGTGGTTCAGCCCTTCCGGGGTTATCAGACCCTGGTTCAGCCCTTCACGGGATATCAGACCTCGGTTCAGCCCTTCCTGGGTTATCAGACCCTGGTTCAGCCCTTCCGGGGTTATGTGACCCTGGTTCAGCCCTTCCGGGGTTATCAGACCCTGGTTCAGCCCTTCCTGGGTTATCAGACCCTGGTTCAACCCTTCAAGGGTTATCAGACCGTGGTTCAGCCCTTCCGGGGTTATCAGACCCTGGTTCAGCCCTTCACGGGATATCAGACCTCGGTTCAGCCCTTCCTGGGTTATCAGACCCTGGTTCAGCCCTTCCGGGGTTATGTGACCCTGGTTCAGCCCTTCCGGGGTTATCAGACCCTGGTTCAGCCCTTCCTGGGTTATCAGACCCTGGTTCAACCCTTCAAGGGTTATCAGACCGTGGTTCAGCCCTTCCGGGGTTATCA
Organism: Pterois miles; assembly: GCA_947000775.1. Lineage (NCBI taxonomy): Eukaryota > Metazoa > Chordata > Actinopteri > Perciformes > Scorpaenidae > Pterois > Pterois miles. Next base: position 766,104 of record CAMQGK010000474.1, read on the forward strand.
GACCCTGGTTCAGCCCTTCACGGGATATCAGACCTCGGTTCAGCCCTTCCTGGGTTATCAGACCCTGGTTCAGCCCTTCCGGGGTTATGTGACCCTGGTTCAGCCCTTCCGGGGTTATCAGACCCTGGTTCAGCCCTTCCCGGGTTATCAGACCCTGGTTCAACCCTTCAAGGGTAATCAGACCCTGGTTCAGCCCTTCCTGGGTTATCAGACCCTGGTTCAACCCTTCAAGGGTTATCTGACCCTCGTTCAGCCCTTCCTGGGTTATCAGACCCTGGTTCAGCCCTTCCGGGGTTATGTGACCCTGGTTCAGCCCTTCTTCGGTTATCAGACCCTGGTTCAGCCCTTCCTGGGTTATCAGACCCTGGTTCAACCCTTCAAGGGTTATCTGACCCTCATTCAGCCCTTCCTGGGTTATCAGACCCTGGTTCAGCCCTTCCTCGGTTATATGACCCTGGTTGAGCCCTTCCGGGGTTATCAAACCCTGGTTCAGCCCTTCAAGGGTTATCAGACCGTGGTTCAGCCCTTCCTGGGTTATCAGACCCTGGTTCAACCCTTCAAGGGTTATCTGACCCTCATTCAGCCCTTCCTGGGTTATCAGACCCTGGTTCAGCCCTTCCTGGGTTATCAGACCCTGGTTCAGCCCTTCCGGGGTTATGTGACCCTGGTTCAGCCCTTCTTGGGTTATCAGACCCTGGTTCAGCCCTTCCTGGGTTATCAGACCCTGGTTCAACCCTTCAAGGGTTATTAGACCCTGGTTCAGCCCTTCCTGGGTTATATGACCCTGGTTCAGCCCTTCCGGGGTTATCAGACCCTGGTTCAGCCCTTCCTGGGTTATATGACCCTGGTTCAGCCCTTCCAGGGTTATCAGACCCTGGTTCAGCCCTTCCTTGGTTATCAAACCCTGGTTCAGCCCTTCAAGGGTTATCAGACCCTGGTTCAGCCCTTCCGGGGTTATCAGACCCTGGTTCAGCCCTTCCTGGGTTATCAGACCCTGGTTCAACCCTTCAAGGGTTATCAGACCCTGGTTCAGCCCTTCCTGGGTTATATGACCCTGGTTCAGCCCTTCCGGGGTTATCAGACCCTGGTTAAGCCCTTCCGGGGTTATCTGACCCTGGTTCAGCACTTCTGGGATTATCAGACCCTGATTCAGTCCTTACAGGGTAATATGACCATGGTTCAACCCTTCCTTTGCCACTTGAAACCAAGCTAGTCCACGCAGGTTAGTCCCTGATCAGGACAATTCAGATACAACATGGGTCACACATTTTGTTACCGCAGTGTCCTGAACATTTTGTCTCTTGGTGTTGCAGTTGGAGAAACAGCAGGAGAAGGAACAGGAGGAAAACCTGAAAGCTCCGGAGTTCGTCAAAGTGAAGGAAAATCTGAGACGGACGTCATTTATAAGTAAAGAGGAGAAGGAAGTGTAGAGACATCTGTTCTTCAAGAGACTGTGGACTGAGAAGGAGACTGTCTACATGCTTACTGGACAATCTGAGGACACTTTGAGGAAACTCGGGGGATGCAAACATACTGAAGACACTCTGAGGACGCAAACACACTGAGGACAGATTGAGGACACTCTGAGGACGCAAACGTACTGAGGACACATTGAGGACACCGACACTAACATACTGAGGACAATCAGAGGACATAAACATACTGAGGAGAATCTGTGGACACAAACATACTGAGGACACTCTGAGGACACACTGAGGACACTGAAGACACGGTGAGAACACTGAGGACACGGTGAGGACACTGAAGACACGGTGAGAACACTGAGGACACGGTGAGGACACTGAAGACACGGTGAGAACACTGAGGATACGGTGAGGACACCGAAGACATGGTGAGAACACTGAAGACACGGTGAGGACACTGAAGACTCGGTGAGGACACTGAAGACATGTTAAGGACACTGAAGACATGGTGAGGACACAAACACTCTCTTGAGGGGACACACTGCCCAGATGTTGGACAGAACAGCTGTGATGTCTCTCAGGAGACTTGAAGACGAGAGCAGCAGCTGATGAGACAGTCCAAAACTCAATGAATGGTGTTTGACAGTATTATGGGATGGATGACGTCTGGTGGACAACTGGTGGACGACTGGTGGACGTCTGGTGGACGTCTGCTGTCCGACGAGGACCAGATCGATCACTTCCTGTTTCCTGACGTCGTACAGAAACGTGTCGTACTCAACAAACAGGAAACATTTTCTCTCTGTAAATTTTGAAGCTAAGTCATAATTGTTCCTGGATTTTCTAGTTTCTGTGAGAAACTAATTATGTCTGATGACAAGAAAACATTCAGTTCATACGAGTTTCTTTTTCTGATAATTACAACAAGATAACTGACTAATGTTTGTAAGAGATTAGTGTCTTTGGAGTTTATCTCAGTGTTAATTATATATAAAAGTGATCACTATACAAATATACATATATATACAAATATATATATATATAGTATCAAAAATAAAGTATCAAGAATATCAAATTACGACGTCCCGCTATAGTTAAAACGTATTTAATGCAGCCAGTTATTACTGGTTAGAGTCTCTGACATTATGGGATTTATGGAAGCAGATTATTCTCATAAAAAAAAAAGAAAGTTTCAAACATTTTGTTGTGACTTACAAGATTCATATAGTTATGGAAAATTATCAGTTCTTCTAATTATGAGGAAGAAACGCTGGTTTAATTAAATACTTAATGAAAATAATACTTATGGTATATAGAAGTCAAAATCACTAGAAAAGATAAGGATGTGATTTATTTAGTGAGTTAGTCACAATGATATGATATGGAAGCAGTAATATTTTTCATTATTAAAACTTCCATATTCTATCATTATGAACAGCTATACATACCTTTTACAACAATTATATGATATACAGAATTAATCCCAAGAAATTATGTCAAAATGATGAGATTGGTATTCTGTTCTTAGTATTTGTGAGCACAAGGTGAAAAGTCAACGATGTCCCGATTATACGACTGGTATGTGGTTCTGTGGGTTATTATTGGTTAATATCTGGACAGATGTGAACCGAATTCACCAAAGAGAAAAATAACACCGACGTGATGACAGATCTTTTCTTTTCTAATTCCAGTTATTCTTCTGTTGTGGACTAACGAGAACGTACTAAAAAACGCTGCTTCATTTTAATAGTCGGGAACGAGGCAGCGAGGATCTGAAATGAATGAACTAATGGAGGCTGGACTCTGTCCATCACTGGACATGATGGTCTCCTGTGTGTCAAACCCGGTAAAGACAACGAAAACGTCTTGTGCCTAAATCTCCCGAGTGTCTGTGGACGGAGGAGGTTTCATACGTCAGAGGATTAATGCATCAGTCATCAATATGTCAAACTGCACTGTGATGGATGAAAGGAAACTTCTGATCACATTCATAGTTATGATATACAGTACAGCGGTTACAATGAAAATATCTCATCTCACTGACGAGATTCATATCAGGATGTTGTCTTGTGATTCTGAGACGTTAATTACACAGAGGACATCAGTAATTACTGTGTACGGAGAAAAGAGCTCATAATCACCAGATTTCTTCTCTTGTAATTACAACATGATGAATTTCACAGGGCAGCTCCATCTGCGTTCTCCGCTGGAGTTTCCACACCCACTCGGCCGTTAGCAAAACACGGTGACGTAGCTTACCAAAGTATGCTGATCAATAAGGTTATCAATAATGTAAATGTTTGGAAATAACCGAGAGGGTTAGTTTGGATTTTTTTTTACAGTCTGTCTGCAGCGTGAAATGACTGTTTCAGTGAATGTAGTCTGGTGGCTTTGAAGAGAACAGCTTCAGATATCCGTCAGGAAGGACCGTGGACAGAAATACCTAAAAATCTGTGTCAGTATGTGGATGCTGTGTTTATAATATCCTCAGCTCTTGACCTCGCCATCAGACGGTCCTTTCTGACGGGGAAGTGAAGCCGTTACATGGATGTCTCCGAAGCCGGCAGACGGAGGAGCTGCTGGTCTGCCGCTCCACCCAACTCTTAGTCTGTCTGGTGGATTTGAACTGACGTGGCGTCCACAGCAGTACGTCGCTTAGCTTCCTGTGTCCTGCAGACTGGGAGGACTCTGACCGCCATCCGAGCTACTGTCTAACGTTAATACGCTGACTACCAGGACGTACACAGTTTATACTGTACGGTCCGCGTCATCATGCAGGTTTCTAGAGGGACTAGAGGGCTAGTTTCTGAAGGGAAACAGCATTGTGACACGAAAATGTGAAGTTATGATTTGAATCCATAAGAAACGTGACAGTGAAACTGAAGAAGGGCTCGGCCCTGTCAGACCGATGGAAGCTGTAATTAAAGGAAACGAGCTCAAACCTCTGACTTTTATTACATGATACCTAACTCTGTGTTGTAACTCTGACATCAGTTACATCTAATAACGATGATAATAATAATGATGATGATGATGATGATGATACTGTAGACTACAGTGACAAAACCCCATACCTCAGTACATGTTCCTGTAGTACGTTGTAGTTATGAGATAATTATGGTACACAAATCATGACTTCAGCTGCACCATAACAATGAAAAGTGTTTTATATCTATTTTTTGGTTTTTAATTTCGTCACCATGACGTCCTCTCACAGCTCACTCTGAAGAGCAACTGAAGCCTTACATGAGGACAGGTTGTTATTGGCGATGGTGAATTGTACAATCATTGAAATCATTTCTTGATTATAGAGCACTTTAGACTTGAACTGTATGAATGAAGATTAAAATCTAGAACTGACTTATTTTCATTTGTATTTTTGACTCTTTTCTTTTTGTGGTTTTAAAGTGATGATTATTCTGATTCACTTGAGATTCATAACTGAATAAAACTAGAAGCTGCAGCAGAAATGTCGTTAAAACAATAAAGCACAATTACTGATGTTTCGTTGTTTTATTATCAGGAAGCTCCCCTATCAATCAATCAATCAATCAATCAACCTATCTATCCATCTATCTATCTATCTATCTATCCATCTATCCATCCATCTATCTATCTATCTATCTATCTATCTATCTGCCTGTCCGTCCGTCCGTCTGTCCATCTATTTATCTATCTATCTGTCTATCTATCTATCTATCCATCTATCCATCCATCTATCTATCTATCTATCTGCCTGTCCGTCCGTCCGTCTGTCCATCTATTTATCTATCTATCTGTCTATCTATCTATCTATCAGTACTGGACTCTGACTGGTTTCCCTCATTTCTCCAGTCCGCCCGTCTGATGGGATTCAGCTCTGGGCTTGTTGCTCGCCGCTCGCCGTAACCGAGGAAATGCTGTCAGGCTGCACCTTCCCGCCGTGTGGAATACAACGCATGTTTCTATGATTTTGAAAGCTAATTTTCTATACTTGGTGATTTTTGAATCATCCAGATTTGGATGGGTGGCTCGTAGCACATTATCCTGTGGGCTGACAAACCCAGAATGCATATTTATTTTTGCTTTACACAGCCAACTTCTCATTTATGGCGAATCAGACAGGTGAACATTTGGAAGCAGTTCCAGATTACGTGCACAGCTAGTCGCCTTTTAATGTCCCTGAAGTCCCTCACATTGGTCACCATGTTTCTGATGGTGGCCTTAGTTGACCAAGAGCAGCCATCCGTGTGGAAATCAATGCAGCAATAAGAACACCTTGTTTCGTTGAAATATTTATAGACTGTTGTTTTTAAGGCTGGAGTATACTCTAGAGTAACTACTGCATAGATCTTGACTTGTCATGATCTGGTCAAGGACCGTCAGGGCATGAAGCCCAGCAGTACCACTGCAGCCAGCAGGCATGTAATGGCAGAAACAGTGTGACCTGGTGTACGTCGGCCCAGTCTTTTATCCCGGTCCGGGTCCCGAGTGACATGCTTCAAAGTCCAGAGGAATCCTCGCTGCTGTAGCAAAAACAGGATCGATTTGTTTTCCCAAAAGTAAAAGACAAAAGAACAGACCTGAAGCTCAGGAGGGGGAGGGAGTCGTCTACTGGTTAGAAGGTCAACGGTTTGATCCCCAGTCACAGTGTCCTTAGGCAGGAACCTGAACCCAACATCACCCGATGTGTCCTCGGTGCTGTAAAGCACTCATCATTTTCTTCATCATCATATTCTTCATCTTCATCATCATCATCATCGTCTTCATCATCATCTTCATCATCATCATCATCATCATCTTCTTCTTCATCATCATCATCATCATCATCATCTTCATCATCATCATCATTTTCTTCATCATCATATTCTTCATCATCATCATCATTTTCTTCATCTTCATCATCATCATCGTCTTCATCATCATCATCTTCATCATCATCATCATTTTCTTCATCATCATATTCTTCATCATCATCATCATCATCATCTTCTTCATCATCATCATCATCTTCATCATCATCATCATTTTCTTCATCATCATATTCTTCATCATCATCATCATATTCTTCATCTTCATCATCATCATCATCGTCTTCATCATCATCTTCATCATCATCATCATCATCATCTTCTTCTTCTCATCATCATCATCATCATCATCATCATCATCTTCATCATCATCATCATTTTCTTCATCATCATATTCTTCATCTTCATCATCATCATCGTCTTCATCATCATCTTCATCATCATCATCATCATCATCTTCTTCTTCATCATCATCATCATCTTCATCATCATCTTCATCATCATCATCATCTTCTTCTTCATCATCATCATCATCATCATCACTCATCATCATTTTCTTCATCATCATATTCTTCATCATCATCATCATCATCTTCTTCTTTTCATCATCATCATCATCATCATCATCATCTTCATCATCATTTTCTTCATCATCATATTCTTCATCATCATCATCATCATCTTCATCATCATCATCATTTTCTTCATCATCATCATCATCATCTTCATCATCATCATCATTTTCTTCATCTTCATCATCATCATCGTCTTCATCATCATCATCTTCATCATCTTCTTCTCATCATCATCATCATCATCATCTTCTTCATCATCATCATCATCATCATCTTCTTCTTCATCTTCATCATCATCATCATCATCTTCTTCATCATCATCATCATCATCATCTTCTTCATCATCATCATCATCATCATCTTCTTCTTCATCATCATCATCATCATCATCATCTTCATCATCATCATCATTTTCTTCATCATCATATTCTTCATCATCATCATCATCATCTTCTTCTTCTTCATCATCATCATCATCATCATCATCATCTTCATCATCATATTCTTCATCATCATCATCATCATCATTTTCTTCATCATCATCATCATCATCTTCATCATCATTTTCTTCATCTTCATCATCATCATCGTCTTCATCATCATCATCTTCATCATCTTCTTCATCTCATCATCATTTTCTTCATCTTCTCATCATCATCTTCATCATCATCATCATTTTCTTCATCTTCATCATCATCATCGTCTTCATCATCATCATCTTCATCATCTTCTTCATCATCATCATCATCTTCTTCTTCATCTTCATCATCATCATTGTCTTTATCATCATCTTCTTCATGTGACAAGTCCTGATTTTCAGTGTAGCCTCCTGTATTTTGAAAAATGTGCTGTTCATTTGTTTTTATTCATCTTTAATTGTATTCATGTTTATCTGATGTGTGTTGAAATCAGAATATTGAATGTATGTACTTTAATTTCTTCATCTATTCAGTTTAATGACCCTGCGGTGATGATGCTGACTTACACTGACTCCCTCAGATCTGATGAGTACATAATGTCTACTGGCAACCCAGTTGAGTACTGTTCTTTGGAGTTGTGTCTGTTGTATATATTTAATATTTGCACCTACTGTTATTGTTAATGTTTGCTTCTGCCCTCTTTCCCGCTTTCTTTCCAGCTTCCTGTCGCATCTTGTGATTTTGCTGAAGGCTGTTGGCCTTGATACAGCCTCAGCTCGCTGGTGCTTAGTGGACCTCGCATTCATTTTTGACCAACTAGTTTGCTCCACTTCACTCATTTATTTTGAAAATATGAGCGGAAGTGTGCCGCCTTGTTGCTGCGTGACGTTCCTCCGCTGGTCCGGCAGCTGCCGGGCGGACGCTGACGCACGGCCGACAGGCTCGCTGGAGACCCGGCTGCGGAGCGTCGGAGCCGCGTACCGCGGGCTGCATTGTTTACCCTGTAAACCGAGGCTGACTCAGCGGAGCCGCTGATCCGGTTCTACCGCCTGAATGTGCGGAACCCCGTACGGCTGGAGACTCCTAGTATGTCTGGAGACACCAAACAGTCCACAACGAACCCACGACCGAAGGGGATCGATGTGATTTTTGGCATTAAAGTAAACCGCTTTAAAATGGCAACCGCCGCCCGCTCCCGGCGACCATAGACCGAGACTCAGGTAAGGTTTGCCCGCCCGGAGGCGAAGCTAGCTAACGTTAGCGAACCAGGCTTCGATTATGACCCTGATCTGACGCATTTCTCCCGCGGTAAAGTTGCCGTGTGTTCACTTACTGTGGGACTGCGGTGCTTCCTCCGGAAAGAAGGTCAAACCAGACTCCAATCAAACAAATGGCAATCAGAACAATCCCGCTTTTGGTGGACTTTGGTTTCGGGTCGGACACAGCTGAGCGCCTTTTACACATCTTTTTATCCTAGAGATAAATTCGGCGTACAAATAATCCACTTAAATTGGGTTGTTTTCGTCTGTTTTAGTTATCATTTTCCAAGTGGTCCGGGCTGCTCGCCACCGCCCTCCGTGGCGGGCTGTGGATGGAAAAACCCCGGCGGGAGCAGAGGTCGAAGCGATATTTAAGTTGAAGTATTTAGAAATAACTACGAGTTGGTGTAATGGATGTGTCCGGACGTAAAAGATAGTAACGTTGCTTAAGTTATCGATGTGGCCGGTGTGGATGTTGTTCGGTAAATGAAGCCACGTTAAAGTGCCGGACTTTTGAATGGAGTTTGGTTGGGCGCTCTCTCCATGGGACTGGGCTGTGCTGGTTGGAAGCGTTGCAGCAGAAGCAGCAGCTGTCACAGAGATGTCTGAACGCTATATTGTGTGTGTGTGTGTGTGTGTGTGTGTGTGTGTGTGTACTGTTAATGACCTTTGTCACCTTTTTCTCTCTGGTTCTATGGTTTGTCTTTGATTTGACCCCTAAACTTTTACTTTTCCAACAAAACAGTCAAAACAAGACAGCATAGCTGCACAGGCTAAACAACAACAACTCACAGGCTAAACAGTAACAACACACAGGCTAAACGGCGACAACACACAGGCTAAACGGCAACAACACACAGGCTAAACGGCAACAACACACAGGATAAACGGCAACAACTCACAGGATAAACGGCAACAATTCACAGGCTAAACAGCAACAACTCACAGGATAAACAGCAACAACACACAGTCTAAACAGCAACAACTCACAGGCTAAACAGCAACAACTCACAGGCTAAACAGCAACACACAGGCTAAACAGCAACACACAGGCTAAACAGCAACACACAGGCTAAACAACAATACAGGCTAAATGGCAACAACTCACAGGCTAAATGGCAACAACACACAGGATAAACGGCAACAACACACAGGCTAAACGGCAACAACACACAGGCTAAACGGCAACAACTCACAGGATAAACGGCAACAACACACAGGCTAAACGGCAACAACACACAGGCTAAACGGCAACAACTCACAGGCTAAACGGCAACAACACATAGGCTAAACAGCAACAACACACAGGCTAAACAGCAACAACTCACAGGATAAACGGCAACAACTCAGGCTAAACGGCAACAACTCACAGGCTAAACAGCAACAACTCACAGGCTAAACAGCAACAACTCAGGCTAAACAGCAACACAGAAGAAGAAGAAGAAGAAGAAGATAGTCCTTTATTAGTCCCACGAGGGGAAATTCAATTTTTTCACTCTGTTTGTTAACTTATACACGGTACATGCAGACCTGACACACACATGCACAAACGTGCAACAATGGAGAGATGTCAGAGTGATGGGGCTGCTCCTGACAAGCGCCCCGAGCGGTTGGGGGTTTGGTGCCTTGCTCAGGGGCACCTCGGCAGTGCCCAAGAGGTAAACTGGCACCTCTCCAGCTACCAGTTCACACTCAGTTCTTGGTCCATGGCGGGACTTGAACCGGTGACCCTCCGGTTCCCAAGCCAACTCCCTACAGACTGAGCTACTGCCGCCCCAGGCTAAACAACAACACACAGGCTAAACAGCAACAACTCACAGGCTAAACAGCAACACACAGGCTAAACGGCAACAACACACAGGCTAAACAGCAACATCACACAGGCTAAACGGCAACATAAAAAGTGCAATGACCTCTCATTGTCTATGACATCATATACACCTGTCTAACCACAGAACAGGTGGATTTTCTGCTGACTTCAGGTATCATGGGACACGTTCAGGTAACCATGGAGGCAAACATTCATAAACCGTCATTATGATGTTATTACATGGGGTGTGGTAATAAAATAGCACAATTCTGAATTGATTTTAGGGGCAAATATTTTTACTGTGCTTTCATATTTAGATAAAGAGAGCTCAGCTTTCACTGCCACACTGAGCCACATTCCTGCTGATGTGCCAGTATTTGCATTAAAATGAACGAGTGCTTCTCCTACAGGCAAAATAAAATGGTTCCAATACTTTTTACTCAAACTGAAATCAACAGAGCGCTGCTTTCACTCACATTGTGCTGGGCTGCAATCCTGCTAATTAGCAACGATGCATCAAAATGAGACTCAGAATAAGGTTCCTCTTCCCCAGTCCATTTTCAATTAGCCAAAAACCAGTAATGTAGTGTATTACTCTTCTGATCTGGACTGCAGGAGCAGTGCTTTACTTCCACTGTAACAGGGTGTGTGCACGTGACAGCTCCCAAACACTGAAGCCACAACATCTGGTGGCCACGTGGGGGCTAGTTGTTAGTTCACCAAGAGCTTGATTTGATATGCAGCCGTGCATTTTAATCGTTATCACAGTCGATCATGTTCATTTAATTGTGGGAAGCCAAACTTGTGATCACCATTATTATTGGAATTGTGCGGCCCTTGTATATGGTATCACAGTATTATTTGTATTATTACTATCAGAAGCACTCGTGTCGTAGTTTTTAAAAGCATGTTAGCAGCTGTTAATTGTAAAGTAATGAAAAGTATCATCAGCTGTGAGCCTTTAAAGTAATGTTCTGTGATTTAACTACTAACTACTACTATTAACTATGAACATACACTGTAGGTGTGCGACAGTGCAGCCAGAAACACTTTGGGTTTCACACATTTCAGGAAAAGCAGAGCTAGACATCACGGCTAAAGCTGCACGCTAACTCCGTCACGGACGGGAAACGTCATCGTACGGCGGTAACGTGCGGTCCTGCAAACCTCGTCAGATTTTGATGGCCTGGTATTTGATCTGTCAGAAGTTGTAGCAGCTCAGTTTTTCATTTCTCATATGAAACTGGAAAAGAAGATGTGCTGTATATACAGTGGTATATAAACAGAATATAATAGAACAGATCACATCTGATCCAGACCAGGTTTTCTCCACAGACATGCAGGCCAGGTTCATGGTTGACTCAGGAGAGGAGAGTTACTGAAGCAGCCACGGTGCTGCGTTCACAGTCTGCAGTTCACAGTCAGGAGAGTTACTGTAGCAGCCACGGTGCTGCGTTCACTGTCTCCAGTTCACAGTCAGGAGAGTTACTGAAGCAGCCACGGTGCTGCGTTCACAGTCTGCAGTTCACAGTCAGGAGAGTTATTGTAGCAGCCACGGTGCTGCGTTCACAGTCTCCAGTTCACAGTCAGGAGAGTTACGGTAGCAGCCACGGTGCTGCGTTCACAGTCTGCAGTTCACAGTCAGGAGAGTTACTGTAGCAGCCACGGTGCTGCGTTCACAGTCTGCAGTTCACAGTCAGGAGAGTTACAGTAGCAGCCACGGTGCTGCGTTCACTGTCTCCAGTTCACAGTCAGGAGAGTTACTGAAGCAGCCACGGTGCTGCGTTCACAGTCTGCAGTTCACAGTCAGGAGAGTTACTGTAGCAGCCACGGTGCTGCGTTCACTGTCTCCAGTTCACAGTCAGGAGAGTTACTGTAGCAGCCACGGTGCTGCGTTCACTGTCTCCAGTTCACAGTCAGGAGAGTTACTGAAGCAGCCACGGTGCTGCGTTCACAGTCTGCAGTTCACAGTCAGGAGAGTTACTGTAGCAGCCACGGTGCTGCGTTCACTGTCTCCAGTTCACAGTCAGGAGAGTTACTGTAGCAGCCACGGTGCTGCGTTCACTGTCTCCAGTTCACAGTCAGGAGAGTTACTGAAGCAGCCACGGTGCTGCGTTCACAGTCTGCAGTTCACAGTCAGGAGAGTTACAGTAGCAGCCACGGTGCTGCGTTCACTGTCTCCAGTTCACAGTCAGGAGAGTTACTGAAGCAGCCACGGTGCTGCGTTCACAGTCTGCAGTTCACAGTCAGGAGAGTTACTGTAGCAGCCACGGTGCTGCGTTCACTGTCTCCAGTTCACAGTCAGGAGAGTTACTGTAGCAGCCACGGTGCTGCGTTCACTGTCTCCAGTTCACAGTCAGGAGAGTTACTGAAGCAGCCACGGTGCTGCGTTCACAGTCTGCAGTTCACAGTCAGGAGAGTTACTGTAGCAGCCATGGTGCTGCGTTCACTGTCTCCAGTTCACAGTCAGGAGAGTTACTGTAGCAGCCACGGTGCTGCGTTCGCTGTCTCCAGTTCACTGTCAGGAGAGTTACTGTAGCAGCCACGGTGCTGCGTTCACAGTCTGCAGTTCACAGTCAGGAGAGTTACTGTAGCAGCCACGGTGCTGCGTTCGCTGTCTCCAGTTCACTGTCAGGAGAGTTACTGTAGCAGCCACGGTGCTGCGTTCGCTGTCTCCAGTTCACAGTCAGGAGAGTTACTGTAGCAGCCACGGCGCTGCGTTCGCTGTCTCCAGTTCACAGTCAGGAGAGTTACTGTAGCAGCCACGGCGCTGCGTTCGCTGTCTCCAGTTCACCGTTGGTGAGCGTGGGTTTGCTGGTGGCGTTGTAGCTGTGAACGTAGCTGTAGCAGTGTGCTGACAGTTTATTTGTTGGTGAAGAAATGCTATGAGGCTACAGCTTAAATGACAAGCTGCTCCTCTGCTCAGCTTTAGTGAATTATTAATATTTCTTTTAACCGTGTAACTGATAGCATGAATTGGTTCAACTTCTTAATGTTGGTTAACTGTTAAATGGTTAATTATTAACATCGATCACTTCTTACCAGGTAGATCACCATGGTAACTGCTGCTGAACACCTGATCTGCTCCAGAGCAGGTGATGTTCCAGATAGGAGATCAGCTGGTATAAAAGCACCGCCTACTGACCAATCAGAGCTCAGCGTGTATGATAATATTACACAGATATGAAGACGTTACGGTCATAATCCAGACTGAGATCACCACAGCTGCATTTATACTGTGGTGTTTACCGCTTTGAATCAGGATTTTATACTTATTTTGTTACTGAAGCTGAAAGAAGGCTGAAACAGTCGAACACACCTCATCATCACTAGAGGTCATAAAGAAGAGTGGAGTATTGATCCATAACTCTTCTAATAATATATAATAATATCAGCGTCCCACCTATAGACGACTCTATCTGCCTACTGAGGGTTCTGTTAAACCAGGATCTAGTTTGTTGGGTCAGTCAGAGCAGATCAGGAGAGGACTCTCTGGGTCTGATGAGCTCACTTCCTGGATCAGACCTCTGGTCCACGTCTCCGTCTCCATCATGGCCTTGAGCGCTCCGTCCACACTGGGCCATGCTGTGTCAGTGTGGAAGTGGGGCACAGCTGGTTTTTGGTGTGTATATCAGGTTTATCCCTCCCTGTGGGATCCCCATTCATCTCCTCCCCTCCCCCCACCCCACCCCCACCATTTGAAATGGAGACAGACGAAGCAGAGCATCAGACAGGAGGCATGTTTCAGTCCTTACACTGTGGTCTACGCTGCATGTTGAGCTGTATTTCCCAGACTGATACAGAGATCTGATCTGAGATCAGTGTTGTGGAGCTTATAACCATTGGTTTATGACGCTGACATCACAAAGCATCGCCCTCCTTAGGACGGACATATGTGCCTCACACATTGTGCTGTAGGATGACAAACGCTGATCACAGATCAGCTTCCATATCTGCTTCTACATCTCTTTATCAGACACCACCCGTGTGGTTCAGCCCTCTGTCACAAGACAAACGCACATGCTAAACCTCCACATTTCACCTCCATTGGACTGAATGAGACCGTCTGCTTGTGCACTTATTTTATATTTATAGCCATGTCATGAAACACTGAACGACCCCGATGAGTCCCTGAAGGGGTCTCAGCTGGCTTCATCTCCTCTTTGTTTCCTTCCTTCCTCCTCATTGTGTTAGTGTTTCCTTCCTCCCTCCACTCTGGTCTCTGGACACAAAGACATCCCACCTCTGCCCTTTATTTCTTATTTTTCTGGCTCGCTGTCTGCGACGTTCAGGTTTAAAGGGTTAAGTACGATTTAAGAGTTCAAGTTGAGGGTTTATAATAAATTGTCCATAAAGAAATAAAGATTGATTAACTTTCATCAGCAGCTGGTTCATCATTGTCATCATCATGTGACATAAATCATCTTAAAGTTAATTTTATTTCATCCAGATAGTTTAATACAGTGAGACATGATGTCTGGGTTTCTTTCCCAACGATCACCCACTATATATATATATATATATATATATATATATATATATATATATATATATATATATATATATGTCTGGACACACCTTCCCATTCAAAGAGTTTTCTTTATTTTCAATTTCAATTTCAAATTGTAGATTCACACTGAAGGCATCAAAACTATGAATTAACACATGTGGAAATATGTACTTAACAAAAAAGTGTGAAACAACTGAAAATATGTCTGATATTGTAGTTTCTTCAAAGTACCTCCTTTTGCTCTGATTACTGCTCCACACACTCTGCATCCTCTTGATGAGCTTCAAGAGGTCGTCACCTGAAATGGTCTCCAACAGTCTTGAAGGAGTTCCCAGAGATGCTGAGCACTTGTTGGCCCTTTTGGCTTCACTCTGCGGTCCAGCTCACCCCAAACCATCTGGATCGGGTTCAGGTCCGGTGACTGTGGAGGCCAGGTCATCTGGTCCAGCACCCCATCACTCTCCTTCTTGGTCAAATAGCCCTCACACAGCCTGGAGGTGTGTTTGGGGTCATTGTCCTGTTGAAAAATAAATGATGGTCCAACTAAACGCAGACCGGATGGAATAGCATGCTGCTGCTAGATGCTGTGGTAGCCATGCTGGTTCAGTAGGCCTTCAGTTTGAATAAATCCCCAACAGTGTCACCAGCAAAGCCCCCCCACACCATCACACCTCCTCCTCCAGGCTTCACGGTGGGAACCAGGCATGTAGAGTCCATCCGTTCACCTTTTCTGGTTCCACAAAGACACGGTGGTTGGAACCAAAGATCTCAGATCTGGACTCATCAGACCAAAGCCCAGATTTCCACTGGTCTAATGTCCATTCCTGGTGGTCTTTAGCCCAAACAAGTCTCTTGTGCTTGTTGCCTGTCCTTAGCAGTGGTTTCCTAGCAGCTATTCTACCATGAAGGCCTGATTCACACAGTCTCCTCTTAACAGTTGTTCTAGAGATGTGTCTGCTGCTAGAACTCTGTGTGGCATTGACCTGGTCTCTAGTCTGAGCTGCTGTTAACCTGCCATTTCTGAGGCCGGTGACTCGGATGAACTGATCCTCCTCAGCAGAGGTGACTCTTGGTCTTCCTTTCCTGGGGCGGTCCTCATGTGAGCCACTTTCTTTGTAGCTCTTGATGGTTTTTGCGACTGCACTTGGGGACACTTTCAAAGTTTTCCCAATTTTTGGGACTGACTGACCTTCATTTCTTAAAGTAATGATGGCCACTCGTTTTTCTTTACTTAGCTGCTTTTTTCTGCCAGAATCCAAATTCTAACAGTCTATTCAGTAGGACTATCAGCTGTGTCTCCACCTGACTTCTGATGGTCCCAACCCCATTTATAAGGCCAGAAATCCCCCTGATTAAACCTGACAGGGCTCACCTGTGAAGTGGAGACCATTTCAGGTGACGACCTCTTGAAGCTCATCAAGAGGATGCAGAGTGTGGAGCAGTAATCAGAGCAAAAGGAGGCTACTTTGAAGAAACTAGAATATAAAGCGTATTTGCAGTTGTTTCACACTTTTTTGTTAAGTACATATTTCCACATGTGTTAATTCATAGTTTTGATGCCTTCAGTGTGAATCTACAACGTCAATAGTCATGAAAAGAAAGAAAACTCTTTGAATGAGAAGGTGTGTCCAAACTTTTGGTCTGTACTGTAAATACTTATATATACTTATATTTATATACATATATATGTATACTTGGGACAGAATCATTGCTATATAAATGCTATTGAAATAATGTTCTTATAATAATGAAGTAGTCAACTTGCAGTGTTGATTTTGAGTCTTTTTATACATGACAACATATGGAAAAACATTGTCAAACCACGTAAGACTAACTTCATTTTACTTTACGTCATGGTCTGTCTGCTCTGTGGCTGGTTACCTGATTACCTGGTTACCTGGTTACCTGGTTACCTGGTTACCTGGTTACCTGATTACCTGGTTACCTGATTACCTGGTTACCTGATTACCTGATTACCTGATTACCTGGTTACCTGATTACCTGATTACCTGGTTACCTTATTACCTGGTTACCTGAGGCTGCTGCTGCGTTCACACTGATATCATGACGGACAACAGAAAGTCATTTTCTCTGAATGAAATGTCCAAAAAGCAGGAGAATTTGCAGCGAGCCAGTAAATACCGAAGCGGTCTGTGTCATTACTTTCTGTTCATATAATAAATATACACATATCAATTAGATAATCTGCATCAATTAGATAATCTGCGTGAGAAATGCTGCACAACAACAAAAAGTAATAATCATCTGTTTATAGTGATCGATTAGACCCGGACAGACGTGATGACTAGAAGCAGTTTCCACTGTATTAAAGGGATATGAGAAGCTTAGACATCAGTCTGTCTGTCCTCTCCGTCCTCAGCTGATCCTCAGCAGCTCCATGTGTCCTCGCTGGTTCTTCTAGCAGCAGATCAGCCGAGCTCTTCCCTCCTCCATCTCTGCTGTGGAGGCATCATGTCGGCGGCTCAGACCCAGAAGGAGAGCAGCGAGGCGGGCTGGGGTTGTCTGGAGGCTCTGGGTCTCAGTCAGAAGGAGCTAGTCCTGGCTGAGGCCCTGCAGATGGAGTACGATGCCCTCTCCAGACTCAAACAGGACAAGAGCGGAACAGAAACCAGGCAGACCGGCTCTAGAGCTCTAACCCGTTCCAAGACCCCAAATCCCACTATCGAACGCCCCCGTCCCACCCCCAGCCAGCCCATTCCTGCTCCTGCTGGAGAAGGCCTGCTGAGGGGCCTCTCTGGATCTGACCCCTCCTTGAACCAGCCTGGAGGGTCACAGTCTCCTCAATCCATCCCGGCCAGGGCACCCCCTCCTCAGGGAGGCTATGTCAAGGAGTCCCTGTACATCCTGGACAGTCCAGAAGTCAGCAAGTTCAGGGACTGCTCAGGCTCCAGTCTCAGGGATTCACTTGGATCTAGATCAGGATTTCTTCCCAAAGGCTTCCTCGCGCTTCCAGATGATGTCCCCCCCGCCATACCCCCAAGGAATCCCATCGCCCCGGTGTTGGGGTCAGAGAATCCCTTCCTGCCCCCTCGAGGGTTCTCCGCTCCTCGCGATGTGAACCTGTTCACGCCTGATGTGGATCCACCCAAAGTGACTTCAGGAGAGCTGAACTACGACAACATCAACGACTCGCTGTCCCGACTCAACGGGAGCCAGCAGGGGCCTCGGGGTCGGAGGGCCAATGGGGACCAATCGGGGAAGCCCGTGGCTCGGAGTAAGACCCTCCCCCTCAAGTTCCACCCAGGACGTATGTACCCGTTCCCAAGAGCAACAAGAACCAGCGGCGGGTGTCTGCAGACCCGGTAAGAACCATAACTACCAAGTGGTGTTCCTGTTACCCATGTGATTTGCTACTCAGATGATGTCATCATGATGTGTCATGTGACTTAGAGTTTAATATATCGTAACAGTTTTAGGGTTTTCCTTTAAAGTAAAAGCTGTTTCACACCAAGCATGGTGACTGATTTTGTGGTGGGGAAAACCTTGATTTCCGCGGTTAAATATGTGTTTCACGAATGAAATACTTTGTTTTAGAAAGAAAGAAAGAAAGATATTCCTTTATTAGTCCCACAGTGGGGAAATTCAGTTTTACACTCTGTTGTTCACAGTACACACATATACATATACATGTCAATGGAGAGATGTCAGAGTGAGGGGGCTGCTCCTGACAAGCGCCCAGAGCAGTTGGGGGTTTGGTGCCTTGCTCAGGGGCACCTCGGCAGTGGTAAACCAGCCAAGAGGTAAACTGGCACCTCTCCAGCAACCAGTCTTGGTCCATGGGGGATTTGAACCCGGGTCCTCCACATCCTAACCCAAGTCCTTACGGACTGAGCTACTGCCGCCCCATGTCATTCTGCGTAGTAATTAGCCATGTGCTGATTGTTTCTTTGGGGCCTTGGAGCAATGGGGTGATGTTTTCAGGGTAACGGACCATCGGACAAATGGGCTTTTTTTTGGTCCAGTGGACCATTTTTTCAGACTATTGGTGTTTGGCACAACAATGGACTGTCCCTTTCTCAACACCCAATTATGTACTACAAACACTACTACCTCGACGTCCACATAAAGGACAGTATTTGGCTTGAGATGCAGCAGCTGGGACCCGATGGTAATGTAGCTGATAGCACTTAATAATGCTACAGTATATGTTGGTCACTGAACTGGGCTAGCCACAACAGCTAGCGTTAGCGCTTTAGACAGTCTTTGTTATGTGGAGTGGGCATCACACTGGGAGGAGACTCATTGACGAAATGGAAAATGGCAGCGGAGATAATTCACACTGGACCTGCTGTCATAGTTGTCAATTTTCAGCTTTCCTGCACTGGTGAGAAACAGATTTAACCTGCTGTACGACTGCAGTCTGGGCTGCATGAGGCTTTTATTTTTGAATGATGAATTCATCCTGTCGGGGAGCTGTCCTCTGATTGGACGGCTCTGTTTGTGATCGCCAGGTGTCTCTGGGCTCCAGGATGAACGGGTTTGGGTACGAGCTGTTCCAGGTGTCGGAGGAGAGAGACGAGGAGGTGGCGGCCTTCTGTCACATGCTGGATGTGTGAGTTACACAGATACACAGAGATAGGTGGATCCCAGCCCTAGTTCCTTTGCCGCTGATACTCTAACTACATGAAGCTGATGATACATATCAAACCCCTGACGTAGCTGTAGTACTGCAGTACTGACAGTACTCTGTGTATTTCCGCAGGTTACGTTCGGCGTACCCGTACGGCGACCGCTCAAAGAACGGCGGCTTTGTGTGGTCTCCGTCCGTGGGCGTGGAGGAGCTGCATCAGGGTCTGGGGGTCAGCGTGAAGGTCACTGTCATCAGTCAGCACTTCAGAGAGCCGCTCACCTTCACCTGTGATGGTAAGACAGGATGGGACCCTCCACAGTACTGCTGCGGACTACTACTGCTGACTACTACTGCTGACTACTACTGCTGACTACTACTGCTGATTATTACTGCTGACTACCACTGCTGACTGCTACTGCTGACTGCTACTGCTGACTACTACTGCTGACTACTACTGCTGACTACCACTGCTACCACTGCTGACTACCACTGCTACCACTGCTGACTACCACTGCTGACTACCACTCCTGACGACCACTGCTCACTACCACTGCTGACAACTACTGCTCACTACCACTGCTCACTACCACTGCTCACTACCACTGCTGACTACCACTGCTACCACTGCTGACTACCACTGCTGACTACCACTGCTCACTACCACTGCTCACTACCACTGCTGACTACCACTGCTGACTACCACTGCTAACACTGCTGACTACCACTGCTCACTACCACTGCTGACAACTACTGCTCACTACCACTGCTCACTACCACTGCTGACGACTACTGCTGACTACTACTGCCGACTACCACTGCTGACGACTACTGCCGACTACTACTGCCGACTACCACTGCTGATGACTACTGCCGACTACCACTGCGGACTACCACTGCTCACTACCACTGCTCACTACCACTGCTGACTACCACTGCTGACTGCCGACTACGACTGCCGACTACCACTGCTCACTACCACTGCGGACTACCACTGCTCACTACCACTGCTCACTACCACTGCTGACTACCACTGCTGACTGCCGACTACGACTGCCGACTACCACTGCTCACTACCACTGCCGACTACCACTGCTCACTGCCACTGCTGACTACTACTGCCGACTACCACTGCCGACTACTACTGCTGACTACCCCTGCTCACTACCACTGCTGACTACCACTGCTGACGACTACTGCCGACTGCCACTGCTGACTGCCACTGCCGACTGCCACTGCCGACTACCACTGCTGACGACTACTGCCGACTACTACTGCCGACTACTACTTCAAATAAATCCTCAACAGGTGGACTCTCCGAAACGGAAAACTCATGAAATATTTCTTTAATATTTAAAGAAATAGAAAGAAAGAAAAGAATAATTTTATAATTATAATTGTATATATGTGTATATATGTATATAATATGTATATATGTATATATATATATATTTGTGTGTGTATATATTTATATATATATTCTATCTTCCTCTCTCTGTCTCTCTGTCTCCCTGTCTCCCTGTCTCTTTGCCTCCCTGTCTCTTTGTGTCTCCCTGTCTCTGACTCTCTGTCTCCCTGTCTCTTTGTGTCTCTGTCTCCCTGACTCTCTGTCTCCCTGTCTCTTTGTCTCTCTGTCTCCCTGTCTCTTTGTCTCTGTTTCCCTGTCTCTTTGTGTCTCTGTCTCTCTGACTCTCTGACTCTCTGTCTCCCTGTCTCCCTGTCTCTTTGTCTCACTGTCTCTCTGTCTCCCTGTCTCTTTGTGTCTCTGACTCTCTGTCTCCCTGTCTCTCTGTCTCCCTGTCTCTTTGTCTCTCTGTTTCCCTGTCTCTTTGTGTCTCTGTCTCTCTGACTCTCTGTCTCTCTGTCTCCCTGTCTCTTTGTCTCTTTATCTCCCTGTCTCTTTGTCTCACTGTCTCTCTGTCTCCCTGTCTCTTTGTGTCTCTGACTCTCTGTCTCCCTCTGTCTCTCTGAGGTTCGTCCACGGTGGACCTGTTGATCTATCAGACTCTGTGTTACGCTCAG
>CAMQGK010000474.1:800000-845000 GCA_947000775.1 Pterois miles
GCTGGTGATGTGTGGACACACAAATACGCAAATACCAGTGCAGACGCTTAAAGACTCACGATGTATTTCATCATCATCTATAGTCTATTGATATAGCGGAGTAATGTCTACCTGAGTCTATGATATCAGCATTAATATATCATCATCTATAGTCTATAGATATAGAGGAGTAATGTCTACCTGAGTCTATGATATCAGGATTAATATATCATCATCATCAATAGTCTATAGATATAGAGGAGTAATGTCTACCCGAGTCTATGATATCAGTATTAATATATCATCATCATCTATAGTCTATAGATATAGAGGAGTAATGTCTACCTGAGTCTATGATATCAGCATTAATATATCATCATCATCTATAGTTTATAGATATAGAGGAGTAATGTCTACCTGAGTCTATGATATCAGCATTAATATATCATCATCTATAGTCTATAGATATAGAGGAGTAATGTCTACCTGAGTCTATGATATCAGCATTAATATATCATCATCATCTATAGTCTATAGATATAGAGGAGTAATGTCTACCTGAGTCTATGATATCAGCATTAATATATCATCATCTATAGTCTATAGATATAGAGGAGTAATGTCTACCTGAGTCTATGATATCAGTATTAATATATCATCATCTATAGTCTATAGATATAGAGGAGTAATGTCTACCTGAGTCTATGATATCAGTATTAATATATCATCATCATCTATAGTCTATAGATATAGAGGAGTAATGTCTACCTGAGTCTATGATATCAGCATTAATATATCATCATTAACTATAGTCTATAGATATAGAGGAGTAATGTCTACCTGAGTCTATGATATCAGTATTAATATATCATCATCTATAGTCTATAGATATAGAGGAGTAATGTCTACCTGAGTCTATGATATCAGTATTGATATATCATCATTAACTATAGTCTATAGATATAGAGGAGTAATGTCTACCTGAGTCTATGATATCAGCATTAATATATCATCATCTATAGTCTATAGATATAGAGGAGTAATGTCTACCTGAGTCTATGATATCAGTATTGATATATCATCATCATCTATAGTCTATAGATATAGAGGAGTAATGTCTACCTGAGTCTATGATATCAGTATTAATATATCATCATCTATAGTCTATAGATATAGAGGAGTAATGTCTACCTGAGTCTATGATATCAGGATTAATATATCATCATCATCTATAGTCTATAGATATAGAGGAGTAATGTCTACCTGAGTCTATGATATCAGTATTAATATATCATCATCTATAGTCTATAGATATAGAGGAGTAATGTCTACCTGAGTCTATGATATCAGTATTAATATATCATCATCTATAGTCTATAGATATAGAGGAGTAATGTCTACCTGAGTCTTTGATATCAGTATTAATATATCATCATCATCTATAGTCTATATATATAGAGGAGTAATGTCTACCTGAGTCTATGATATCAGTATTGATATATCATCATCATCAATAGTCTATAGATATAGAGGAGTAATGTCTACCTGAGTCTATGATATCAGTATTAATATATCATCATCTATAGTCTATAGATATAGAGGAGTAATGTCTACCTGAGTCTATGATATCAGTATTGATATATCATCATCATCAATAGTCTATAGATATAGAGGAGTAATGTCTACCTGAGTCTATGATATCAGTATTAATATATCATCATCTATAGTCTATAGATATAGAGGAGTAATGTCTACCTGAGTCTATGATATCAGCATTAATATATCATCATCTATAGTCTATAGATATAGAGGAGTAATGTCTACCTGAGTCTTTGATATCAGTATTAATATATCATCATCTATAGTCTATAGATATAGAGGAGTAATGTCTACCTGAGTCTATGATATCAGTATTAATATATCATCATCATCTATAGTCTATAGATATAGAGGAGTAATGTCTACCTGAGTCTATGATATCAGTATATAATATATCATCATCTATAGTCTATAGATATAGAGGAGTAATGTCTACCTGAGTCTATGATATCAGTATTAATATATCATCATTAACTATAGTCTATAGATATAGAGGAGTAATGTCTACCTGAGTCTATGATATCAGTATTAATATATCATCATCTATAGTCTATAGATATAGAGGAGTATAAGATTTGAGTGCTTCCTCTTCTCTGCTGACGGCGCTGCCAACAGAAGCAAACACCAGCCGTCGTGTTCAGAAAACAAACGATTTCACTAGAAATAACGTAGAACACTGGTGGAGGGCCTGACCTTCGGTCTGAGCCTCGGTGGTTTCTCATGTCGATTTCATGTTTCCGATCTCCTCGTTCCATAGAGAAAGTGGTGGAGAAGCTGACGGCGGCCATCTTGGATCTGGTGGAGCTGTACTGCAGCACGTTCAACGCCAACTTCCACCCGACGGCCCAGAGTCGCTGCTGTACGGCGCCGGTGCAGGAGGCCGGCCTCGTCACCAACGTGCTCTCCTTCAACGTGCACGCCGCCCACCGCATCCCCATCACCTGGGCCGCCAGGTACAACGAAACAAACACACACAGACATAAATGCGCCAGGGCTGCGTCCTCGGAAGGTTCCTGACCGATGAAATGATGCCGGCGTGATAAGAGCTGTGTGTGTGTGTGTGTGTGTGTGTGTGTGTGTGTGTGTGTGTGTGTGTGTGTGTGTGTGTGTGTGTGTGTGTGTGTGTGTCTGTGTGTGTGTGTGTGTGTGTGTGTGTGTGTGCGTGTGTGTGTGTGTGTGTGTGTGTGTGTGTGTGTGCGCGTGTGTGTGCGCGTGTGTGTGCGTGCGTGCGTGTGTGTGTGCGTGCACGCAGTGGTGGGATGTAACTGAGTACTCAAGTATTGTACTTGAATACAGCTTCGAGGTCGTATTTCTGCTCAGATCCTTAACGACAGTAGAAGTACGTCATAATAATGTGAGAGAAAAGCAGACTTGTGCTCCTCCTCATGGTTCATGGCTCAAGATATCGTCAGCATTGTGATATCTAAAAACGACTATGTGCTGTAGATCTTCAGCTGAGGGGAATTAGATATATCCTGAACTAATTTGTTTTGTGCAGCTGAGCTGTGGGTATCGATAATGACAGCCATCACACACATGGATGGTGTGGTGGATGGATGGTGGACTAGTCCAAACAGAAGCAGGGATATCTGGACCTAGAGTATATCTCTATCTGTGACACGGTAAATCAGCTGGTCATCAAAGTTTCCTCTGAATGAATCCGACCTTTTGGGAATGAAAACGTGACGTGCAGTCCGGCTGTGGATGCGTCGTCGGCCACGGTCTCGTCTGTACGACGGTACTGCGTCGTATCGTGTACTCTACCATGTTTGTATGTGTGTAAAAGTAAGGGCAGTAAAAAGAAGATTTCCTTCTGAGATGTAGTGGAGTAGAAGTATAAAGTAGAACAAAATGGAAATACTCAAATAGTACCTCAGAACTGTACATAGATATAGTACCTGAGTAAATGTACTTACACTGAACCACTGCGTTTATCGACCAGCTTTAGTTTCCTTTCAGATGAAGGTTTCACATTAAAACATCAGAAGTGTGAGATGTCCCACTGTGGGCAGTTTCAGGAGTTCAGGTGGTTTCATGTTGACGTTCAGACAGGAAACAGATTCCTCATGACGTCGTGTCCCTGTCCTGTCCTCTGATTGGTCAGTTACGAGGGTTTCTTCCTGTCCTGCTCTCTGACTCACGGAGGGGCGGAGCTCTGCGCGCCGCAGCACACCAGCAAACAGTCGGTCAGCAAATACCTGTTCCACCTGGTGGTGTGGGACCAGAGGTAGGTACCCTCACCTGACTGATGACATCACAGCCTCACCTGCATACCCCTCACCTGACTGATGACATCACAGCCTCACCTGCACATCCCTCACCTGACTGATGACATCACAGCCTCACCTGCATACCCCTCACCTGACTGATGACATCACAGCCTCACCTGCATACCCCTCACCTGACTGATGACATCACAGCCTCACCTGCACACCCTCACCTGACTGATGACATCACAGCCTCACCTGCATACCCCTCACCTGACTGATGACATCACAGCCTCACCTGCACACCCCTCACCTGACTGATGACATCACAGCCTCACCTGCATACCCCTCACCTGACTGATGACATCACAGCCTCACCTGCACACCCTCACCTGACTGATGACATCACAGCCTCACCTGCACACCCTCACCTGACTGATGACATCACAGCCTCACCTGCACACCCTCACCTGACTGATGACATCACAGCCTCATCTCCACACCCTCACCTGACTGATAACATCACAGCCTCACCTGACTGATGACATCACAGCCTCACCTGCACACCCTCACCTGACTGATGACATCACAGCCTCATCTCCACACCCTCACCTGACTGATGACATCACAGCCTCACCTGACTGATGACATCACAGCCTCACCTGCACATGTTGTTGATTTATTATCATGTTATGGATAGAACATAGATAGATAAACGGCGTACTGATATAATCTTCCTAATCTATTATATTGCATTATACTATAACAGCTATATTATATTAATATACCTGCTGTAATATACTATACCCTACCATTTAATATCATCATATTATGATATGTTATACATTATATGACACTATTACACCATATTACACCGTTAGACGCGCTACGTATTATTTCACTGCTCTTTATACACACATGCAGTGTCACTTTAACTTGACTTGTATAATAGTATAACAGCTGCATCTGCCGTGTATTTACTTTATTCTTATTCTTATTTTATTTATTTTACTTTTCACACTGGACTACCACTGCTGTTTTTATATCAATCCTGGAGATCAATAAAGTACGGTCTCATCTTATCTAATCTCATCTTATCTCGTCTCGTCTCATCTCATCCCGCCTCATCTCATCTCATCTCATCTTATCTAATCGTATCTTATCTCACCTCACCTCATCTCACCTCACTTCACCTCACCTCATCTCATCTCATCTCATCCCGTCTCATCTTATCTCACCTCGTCTCATCTCATCTCATCCCGTCCCGTCTCATCTTATCTCACCTCGTCTCATCTCATCTCATCCCGTCTCATCTCATCTCATCTTATCTAATCGTATCTTATCTCACCTCACCTCATCTCACCTCACTTCACCTCACCTCACCTCACCTCATCTCATCTCATCTCATCCCGTCTCATCTCATCTCACCTCATCTCATCTTATCTTATCTAATCGTATCTTATCTCACCTCACCTCACCTCACCTCACCTCACTTCACCTCACCTCACCTCACCTCACCTCACCTCACCTCACCTCATCTCATCTCATCCCGTCTCATCTCACCTCGTCTCATCTCATCTCATCTTATCTTATCTAATCGTATCTTATCTCACCTCACCTCACCTCACCTCATCTCATCTCATGTCATCCCGTCTCATCTCATCTCACCTCACCTCACCTCGTCTCATCTCATCTCATCTTATCTTATCTAATCGTATCTTATCTCACCTCACTTCACCTCACCTCACTTCACTTCACTTCACCTCACCTCACCTCACCTCACCTCACCTCACCTCACCTCACCTCATCTCATCTCATCTCATCTCATCTCAGGGTGTGCTTCCCGGTGCAGATCAACCAGCTGCCCAGAGAGTCCCAGCTGACGGTGACCCTGTACGCCAGCTCTCTGCCGCCCCCCGGAGGAGCTGAGGAGAAGGGGAAGCAGCGGCGCAGCATGGAGGCTCTGGGCTGGGTCACCATGCCGCTCTTCAACTTCAGACAGTGAGTCACATGACGCCCTGACGCAGGAAGTCATAACCTGACATGTTTCTGCGAGGGCAGTCAAAGTTGACGCAGTCAGAACGTACTGATGCTGATTTGTTGTAATGCCACTAATTTCTTGAACTGATTCTGATTCATTTAGTCTGGGGATTGTATTAATGATAACTGGAGCTGTCAAAGTTAACATGGTAGACTTGTCTGTACAAAAGTGCATCATCTGAATGAAAATATGTGACACTGAGTGTTTTGCACACTTTTACATGATAATATCAGTCAGGGCTGTCAGAGTTGATGCAATAATTCCTCGTTAACAAATTTGTTTTAATGCCACTAATTTTGTTGATGCATGAACACAACTGGTTGCAGTGGGCTCAGTTTTTAGAGCGAAGACAGTGGCATCATATAAAACTAGAAAACCTGAGGACTTCATCGGTACTAGACGAGAAGGATATCTAAATATCGCTCCAGACTGAACTGAACCACATCTGTCAGCTGCTTGTTCTGTAAACTTCACGACACCCGTGAGGGTGTTATGAGACTTCGCTGACGAGCACCATTTTAGGAGACAATAACACATTAATACTGACTGTGGTCATCCTCCAGGGGAGACTGGTGGGACCACATACTGTATCTGTAGGTCCGAGGTCAGACCTCTTTGACATGGTTGGTATTCATGGATTCCTTGGTTTCATGTGATATCTGGAGCTTCACTGTAGCTCAAACCTGAACCTGCTGCAGCAGGTCTCAGGACCCTCACAACTTAACGGCTAAATATTTGATTATTAGAAATATCAGCTGATGTTTCACTGTTTCATTTTTTACTCATTACAGTAAATCCAGTATCAGTTCGTCCAGCTGTTCCCGCTGAGCCTTTACGATGTCATTTCCTCCACAGCAGGAAGTGTGTCTGTGTGCTGACAGGAGTGTGTGTGTGTGTGTGTGTGTGTGTGTGTGTGTGTGTGTGTGTGTGCGTGTGCGTGTGCGTGTGTGTGTGTGTTTCTGCAGCGTCCTGACATGTGGCAGGAAGTTACTCGGACTGTGGCCTTCGGCTCCAGGGAGGACCGGAAACGCCCGGACGAGCTCGCCAAACTTCAGCCAGCCGGACAGCGTGATCCTGCAGGTGAGACAGGAGGTCTCACTCCGCCTGCGTTCTCAGGGTCCTCTATGAAACATCCTCAGCTCCACTACGGCCCACATTCAAAGTTCAGTCCAGATCACCTGAGCCACCTTTGGATATTCTTTCAGATGAGAAAGTTATTAAATGACCAGTGGCGCTTTTATATTAAATATATTATGAGTATTAGTATTATTTATATTATATATATTATTAAATAGGGCTGCACGGTGGTGCAGTGGTTTGCGCTGTTGCCTCACAGCAAGAGGGTCGCAGGTTCGATTCCGGCTTGGGACTCTTCTGTGTGGAGTTTGCATGTTCTCCCCGTGTAAGCGTGGGTTTTCTCCGGGTACTCCGGCTTCCTCCCACAGTCCAAAGACATGCTGTTTAGGTTAACTGATGACTCTAAATGTCCCGTAGGTGTGGATGTGAGCGTGAATGGTTGTCTGTCTCTATGTTGTCTGTCTCTATGTTGTCTGTCTCTATGCTGTCTGTCTCTATGTTGTCTGTCTCATTTGTCTGTCTGTCTCTATGCTGTCTGTCTCTATGCTGTCTGTCTCTATGCTGTCTGTCTCTATGCTGTCTGTCTCTATGCTGTCTGTCTCTATGCTGTCTGTCTCTATGCTGTCTGTCTCTATGTGCCCTGAGATGGACTGGAGACCTGTCCAGGTGCTGACACACACACACCACACACAACACAAAGACACACACACAACACACACACACACACACACACACACCACACATCACACACACACAGACACACGCACCACACACACACACAGACACACACACACACAACACACACCACAAACACATCACACACACCACACAGCACACACACACAGACACACACACACACACACACACACACACACACACACACACACACACACACACACACACACACACATCACACACCACACATCACACACACACAGCACACACACCACAAACACATCACACACACCACACATCACACACACACAGCACACACACACACAGACACACACACACACACAACACACACCACAAACACATCACACACCACAAATCACACACACACAATACACACATACACAACACACACCACAAACACCACACACACCACACATCACACACACACCACACACACACACACACACACACAACACACACCACAAACACATCACACACACACACACATCTTGTTCAGAGCTTCAGTAGTCCCAGTCTTAAAGGGACAGTCCGTACATAACGTATAATAATGTATATACAGTATACATACATATGATGCAGAATTTCTTCTGTGGCTTTTGGATTTTATGAATATTGTTTTTTGTATTGAATCATTAGAAACGTTGTGCTCTCATTAATCAGCTTTATCGGTATGTTGGTAATTGTACATGAAGAAATACACAAGCTTCGATGCAAAGTTCTGAGACAAATGTACAGAGGTAATAAACATCCAGCTACAGTCAGCAGACAGTCTGAGGACAATCACTCGGATCCACACGGAGGACAGAACATGGCGGCATTGTAGGGTCACTAGTTCTCATCCCGTCTGTCTGTCTCTGTCTCAGGTGGACTTCCCCACCTCGTCGTTCGAGGTCCGGTTCAGTACTCCTCCTCCGGCAGACTTCTGTCCTCAGTACGACTTCTCCAGACTGGACACCGTCAGCCAGATCCAGCTGCAGGATGTCCTCCACAAGAAGGCCGTCTTCTGGTCAGAGACAGATGTGATGCAATGTTTGATGTAAAACAGTTTCTGGGGAGGAAAAAACGTCTGAAATGTGGGCCTGTAATTTCAGGAATGATGATGGAGGTCCTCAGTAGGACGGATGTCTATGTCCTCAGTAGGACGGATGTCTATGTCCTCAGTAGGATGGATGTGTCTGTCCTCAGTAGGATGGACGTCTCTGTCCTCAGTAGGATGGATGTGTCTGTCCTCAGTAGGATGGACGTCTCTGTCCTCAGTAGGATGGATGTGTCTGTCCTCAGTAGGATGGACGTCTCTGTCCTCAGTAGGATGGATGTGTCTGTCCTCAGTAGGACGGATGTCTATGTCCTCAGTAGGATGGACGTCTCTGTCCTCAGTAGGATGGATGTGTCTGTCCTCAGTAGGATGGACGTCTCTGTCCTCAGTAGGATGGATGTGTCTGTCCTCAGTAGGATGGATGTGTCTGTCCTCAGTAGGATGGACGTCTCTGTCCTCAGTAGGATGGATGTGTCTGTCCTCAGTAGGATGGACGTCTCTGTCCTCAGTAGGATGGACGTCTCTGTCCTCAGTAGGATGGATGTGTCTGTCCTCAGTAGGATGGACGTCTCTGTCCTCAGTAGGATGGATGTGTCTGTCCTCAGTAGGATGGACGTGTCTGTCCTCAGTAGGATGGACGTCTCTGTCCTCAGTAGGATGGACGTGTCTGTCCTCAGTAGGATGGACGTCTCTGTCCTCAGTAGGATGGATGTGTCTGTCCTCAGTAGGATGGATGTGTCTGTCCTCAGTAGGATGGACGTGTCTGTCCTCAGTAGGATGGACGTGTCTGTCCTCAGTAGGATGGACGTCTCTGTCCTCAGTAGGATGGATGTGTCTGTCCTCAGTAGGATGGACGTCTCTGTCCTCAGTAGGATGGACGTCTCTGTCCTCAGTAGGATGGACGTGTCTGTCCTCAGTAGGATGGACGTCTCTGTCCTCAGTAGGATGGACGTGTCTGTCCTCAGTAGGATGGACGTCTCTGTCCTCAGTAGGATGGACGTGTCTGTCCTCAGTAGGATGGACGTCTCTGTCCTCAGTAGGATGGACGTGTCTGTCCTCAGTAGGATGGACGTCTCTGTCCTCAGTAGGACGTCTCTGTCTGTTGCTGTAGGTCTTCACAGTGTCTCTGTGTGCAGGCTGACGGTGGAGGACAAGCGTTTTCTCTGGGAGAAGAAGGCCTTCTGTCAGTCAGAGAGTGCAGCTCTGCCCCTGGTCCTGGCCAGCGCCCCCTGCTGGGAGTGGGCCTGCCTGCCGGACATCTACGCCCTGCTGAGACAGTGGGCCTGCCTGGGTCACCTGGACGCCCTGGGACTCCTCCACGCGTCGTACGTACCCCCGCTCATCGTGATAACCTGAGTGACGTCACGGTGATAACCTGAGTGACATCATCATCATGTGTGTTCCAGGTTCCCAGATCAGGAGCTGAGGAGGACGGCTGTTCAGTGGATGGACTCCATCTCAGATCCAGAGCTGCTGGACTTCCTGCCTCAGCTTGTCCAGGTCACATGACAACTAACAGGAGAGCCTTTTGTTTTGTCAGCTAACAGGAAAGGCTTTTATTTTGCCAGTAAACAGGAGAGGCTTTTATTTTGTCAGCTATCAGGCTTTATTTTTTGTATATGTATACTGTACGTATTGAGGTGAGACGGTTCATAAAGTTCACGGTTCAGTTCACAGTTTGGGGTCTCAGTTTTTGGTTTGGTTCGGTTCCTTTCTGGTCCAGCAGGAGGCCATTTTCCAGCTTCAGTACAAACATGATTTTCATTAATTTGTCAGAATCAGTCAATAGCTGTTTGTCTCTCAACAGCAGACTAACATCTGGAACTAAACTCTTCTTCATTGTCTCATCTGATGGCTGGACTTCTGATCTAAAAGAAAAGTGACTCTGAGTTATTAACAAAAATTAATTAATAAAACTCATTATAGCCTCAGGCCATCAACAGAAAGACAGATACATGACAAACTAACCTAAACAGACTACAGAGTCTACTGCCAGCTTTAGTTTACTACTGAGATACATGACAAACTAACCTAAACAGTCAGACTACAGAGTCTACTGCCAGCTTTAGTTTACTACTGAGATACATGACAAACTAACCTAAACAGTCAGACTACAGAGTCTACTGCCAGCTTTAGTTTACTACGGAGATACATGACAAACTAAACTAACAGTCAGACTACAGAGTCTACTGCCAGCTTTAGTTTACTACTGAGATACATGACAAACTAACCTAACAGTCAGACTACAGAGCCTACTGCCAGCTTTAGTTTACGACGGAGATACATGACAAACTAACCTAAACAGTCAGACTACAGAGTCTACTGCCAGCTTTAATTTACTACTGAGATACATGACAAACTAACCTAACAGTCAGACTACAGAGTCTACTGCCAGCTTTAGTTTACTACTGAGATACATGACAAACTAACCTAAACAGTCAGACTACAGAGTCTACTGCCAGCTTTAGTTTACTACTGAGATACATGACAAACTAACCTAAACAGACTACAGAGACTACTGCCAGCTTTAGTTTACTACTGAGATACATGACAAACTAACCTAAACAGACTACAGAGTCTACTGCCAGCTTTAGTTTACTACTGAGATACATGACAAACTAACCTAAACAGACTACAGAGCCTACTGCCAGCTTTAGTTTACTACTAAGATACATGACAAACTAACCTAAACAGACTACAGAGCCTACTGCCAGCTTTAGTTTACTACTAAGATACATGACAAACTAACCTAAACAGACTACAGAGCCTACTGCCAGCTTTAGTTTACTACTAAGATACATGACAAACTAACCTAAACAGACTACAGAGACTACTGCCAGCTTTAGTTTACTACTGAGATACATGACAAACTAACCTAAACAGTCAGACTACAGAGCCTACTGCCAGCTTTAGTTTACTACTAAGATACATGACAAACTAACCTAACAGTCAGACTACAGAGTCTACTGCCAGCTTTAGTTTACTACTGAGATACATGACAAACTAACCTAACAGTCAGACTACAGAGCCTACTGCCAGCTTTAGTTTACTACTGAGATACATGACAAACTAACCTAAACAGTCAGACTACAGAGTCTACTGCCAGCTTTAATTTACTACTGAGATACATGACAAACTAACCTAAACAGTCAGACTACAGAGTCTACTGCCAGCTTTAGTTTACTGCTAAGATACATGACAAACTAACCTAAACAGTCAGACTACAGAGTCTACTGCCAGCTTTAGTTTACTACTGAGATACATGACAAACTAACCTAAACAGTCAGACTACAGAGCCTACTGCCAGCTTTAGTTTACTACTAAGATACATGACAAACTAACCTAAACAGACTACAGAGCCTACTGCCAGCTTTAGTTTACTACTAAGATACATGACAAACTAACCTAAACAGACTACAGAGCCTACTGCCAGCTTTAGTTTACTACTAAGATACATGACAAACTAACCTAAACAGACTACAGAGTCTACTGCCAGCTTTAGTTTACTACTGAGATACATGACAAACTAACCTAAACAGACTACAGAGCCTACTGCCAGCTTTAGTTTACTACTAAGATACATGACAAACTTACCTAAACAGACTACAGAGCCTACTGCCAGCTTTAGTTTACTACTGAGATACATGACAAACTAACCTAAACAGACTACAGAGACTACTGCCAGCTTTAGTTTACTACTGAGATACATGACAAACTAACCTAAACAGTCAGACTACAGAGCCTACTGCCAGCTTTAGTTTACTACTGAGATACATGACAAACTAACCTAACAGTCAGACTACAGAGTCTACTGCCAGCTTTAGTTTACTACTGAGATACATGACAAACTAACCTAACAGTCAGACTACAGAGCCTACTGCCAGCTTTAGTTTACTACTGAGATACATGACAAACTAACCTAAACAGTCAGACTACAGAGTCTACTGCCAGCTTTAGTTTACTACTGAGATACATGACAAACTAACCTAAACAGTCAGACTACAGAGCCTACTGCCAGCTTTAATTTACTACTGAGATACATGACAAACTAACCTAAACAGTCAGACTACAGAGTCTACTGCCAGCTTTAGTTTACTGCTAAGATACATGACAAACTAACCTAAACAGTCAGACTACAGAGTCTACTGCCAGCTTTAGTTTACTACTGAGATACATGACAAACTAACCTAAACAGACTACAGAGCCTACTGCCAGCTTTAGTTTACTACTAAGATACATGACAAACTAACCTAAACATCAGACTACAGAGACTACTGCCAGCTTTAGTTTACTACTGAGATACATGACAAACTAACCTAAACAGACTACAGAGTCTACTGCCAGCTTTAGTTTACTACTGAGATACATGACAAACTGACCTAAACAGTCAGACTACAGAGCCTACTGCCAGCTTTAATTTACTACTGAGATACATGACAAACTAACCTAAACAGACTACAGAGTCTACTGCCAGCTTTAGTTTACTACTGAGATACATGACAAACTAACCTAAACAGTCAGACTACAGAGCCTACTGCCAGCTTTAATTTACTACTGAGATACATGACAAACTAACCTAAACAGTCAGACTACAGAGTCTACTGCCAGCTTTAGTTTACTGCTAAGATACATGACAAACTAACCTAAACAGTCAGACTACAGAGTCTACTGCCAGCTTTAGTTTACTACTGAGATACATGACAAACTAACCTAACAGTCAGACTACAGAGCCTACTGCCAGCTTTAGTTTACTACTGAGATACATGACAAACTAACCTAAACAGTCAGACTACAGAGCCTACTGCCGGCTTTAATTTACTACTGAGATACATGACAAACTAACCTAACAGTCAGACTACAGAGCCTACTGCCAGCTTTAGTTTACTACTGAGATACATGACAAACTAACCTAACAGTCAGACTACAGAGCCTACTGCCAGCTTTAGTTTACTACTGAGATACATGACAAACTGACCTAAACAGTCAGACTACAGAGTCTACTGCCAGCTTTATTTTACTACTGAGATACATGACAAACTAACCTAACAGTCAGACTACAGAGTCTACTGCCAGCTTTAGTTTACTACTGAGATATATGACAAACTAACCTAACAGTCAGACTACAGAGTCTACTGCCAGCTTTAGTTTACTACTAAGATACATGACAAACTAACCTAAACAGACTACAGAGCCTACTGCCAGCTTTAGTTTACTACTGAGATACATGACAAACTAACCTAACAGTCAGACTACAGAGTCTACTGCCAGCTTTAGTTTACTACTAAGATACATGACAAACTAACCTAAACAGACTACAGAGTCTACTGCCAGCTTTAGTTTACTACTGAGATACATGACAAACTAACCTAAACAGACTACAGAGCCTACTGCCAGCTTTAGTTTACTACTGAGATACATGACAAACTAACCTAAACAGTCAGACTACAGAGTCTACTGCCAGCTTTAGTTTACTACTGAGATACATGACAAACTAACCTAAACAGTCAGACTACAGAGTCTACTGCCAGCTTTAGTTTACTACTGAGATACATGACAAACTAACCTAAACAGTCAGACTACAGAGTCTACTGCCAGCTTTAGTTTACTACTGAGATACATGACAAACTAACCTAAACAGACTACAGAGTCTACTGCCAGCTTTAGTTTACTACTAAGATACATGACAAACTAACCTAAACAGACTACAGAGCCTACTGCCAGCTTTAGTTTACTACTGAGATACATGACAAACTAACCTAAACAGTCAGACTACAGAGTCTACTGCCAGCTTTAGTCTCAGCTTGTGTAGTCGAGGGTTACGTTGCTCCTAAACTTTATGAGGATAATATATCAATAACATGGGGGCTCTGTAGTTCAGACCCTCATCAATAACAGATCATCACCTCTTCACTGCTACTGTTCCTCCCTTCACAATAAACTCCTGAACAACTGCTGATCACTGCTGACTAGAAGGAACTACAGTCATTTACTGACACGTTTACTATTAGCTGTTAGCCGCTGAGCTAACGTGTGGTGACGAGCTAATAACTGAGGTAGTGTGAATATAGTGGTGGTGTTGACAGACATGCTCAGTTAATCTGGTTCGCCCTCATTGAGCCAATCACAGCACACGACCTCTTCAGTTACACTGAGCATGTGTGATACCTCATACTCCTGTCCACCGTGTCCCAGCCTCTGTCCATAGGCCTTGATTTCTAGTGGGACAATAAACGCAACGAAATACACAATCGGCCTCACAACCTATTTCAGATGAACCGAACGGAACAAACACGACCTGAACCGTAACTAGCGAACTTAACACTTCGTTTTTTTTACCCGAACCGTTCCCATCGCTAGTAAATATCCTGTATGTGTCCTGTATGTATCATGTATGTGTACTTTATGTATATTCTACATTTATTCTACGTATAATTTACGTATACTTTACGTATCTTGTATGTGCCCTGTACGTATACTTTATGTATACTCTACGTATCCTGTATGTATCCTGTATGTTTAACCTGGATCTGGTCTGGTTGTGTCCCAGGCTCTGAAGTACGAGTGCTACCTGGACAGCTCTCTGGTTCGGTTCCTCCTCCGGAGAGCCATCGGGGACATTCGCATCGCTCACTACCTCTTCTGGTCAGCTGATCACCACAAACAATCATTTTATATCTCACATATATGTTTGTCTCTCTTTAGGTCAGATCCCCGATCTAGATTTAGGATTAGTTTAGTCAGGTTTAGTTCATTTAAACCAAGTTGTTTGTCTCTGATTATCATTTTATGTGTTTAAGATGTCCGTCGGTGTCCTGAAAGGCAGCACCAAATAAAATGGATTATTATTATTTATTAATCCAGACTGTGACTGTCTCTCAGGCTGCTGAAGGACAACCTGCAGGACAGTCAGTTCAGATTAAATTTAGGATTAGTTAAACCAGGTTTAATCCAGACTGTGACTGTCTCTCAGGCTGCTGAAGGACAACCTGCAGGACAGACAGTTCAGATTAAATTTAGGATTAGTTAAACCAGGTTTAATCCAGACTGTGACTGTCTCTCAGGCTGCTGAAGGACAACCTGCAGGACAGACAGTTCAGATTAAATTTAGGATTAGTTAAACCAGGTTTAATCCAGACTGTGACTGTCTCTCAGGCTGCTGAAGGACAACCTGCAGGACAGTCAGTTCAGCGCTCGGTATCAGCACCTTCTGGCTGCTCTGCTCTGCTGTGTCGGTCGAGGTCTACGTGAAGAGTTCGACCGTCAGTGCTGGCTTGTCTCCGTCCTCGCCAAGGTGGCTCACAAAGTCCGAGACGCCTCGCCGTCCAGCAGACAGGTGGGGAGGACAGAAATATGTTGTAATGTGCCGGAGTTAGTAAATAAGTGTTGGCTGGATGATGTCTCTGTTGTTCCAGTGCTAACTGTCATTGATTACTGACCCTCACCGTGACCGGTGCTGTAAGGGTCCGGATCCTCCACCTGCTACTGAGGCTGCTGACGATGTATTAAATGAATAAAGGGTAAAATGCCAATATGTCTTGTTTGTTCCTTGTTACTGAGGTCAATCATCCAACCCACCAACGAGTCAGAACCAACAGGAGAACACTCTTCAGGCTAATTGGACTTGGTGCTGCCCACATAATCAGCTGTGCTGCTCATCCCACAAAGACCTGATCCTTGAAGTTGGACGTTACTGAAGGAAATAAACAGGCTTTCAGCCATGTCAGAGACAACGACAGTCAGCACTGGAACAACAGAGACATAATCCCACCAACACTCATTTACTAAACCTCTGAGTGTAATATTGTCTAAAACATTAACTGTAGTAACTAGTAAGTTATGTGAAGTATTTGAATGTATTTTTTTTCTATTTCTTGCAAAGAACAAATTGTCCCAAAGGCAGGATTCCCATTCTTTCTGGAAAATCTGGAAAATGATGCGGATGAAGAAGAGTTGCCTCGGAACATAATTTTAATACTTGTCTTTAACAGATGTCTTGTTTTGACGTTATATTCGTCCAACAGTCTGAAACTCAAAGTTTACTGAAATATAAAGCAGACTGGAGAAGCTGAAACTACACAACAACTGTTACTGTAAAAAAGTGACTTAATTAATTTTCTGTTCATCAAATAATCAATTACTTGTTCACATCTGTCAATCATTTTTCTTTTACAAAGAGCAAACTGGCTTAAATAACTTTGAGATGATTTATTTATTTTAAATCTGCTCTCTGGAGATCAGTAAAGATTGATCTGACATTATGTATTTGGTATTAACAACCAAACGAACATTGTGTGTCACAGTGTGTCCTCAGGGAGGGTCTGGAGGACATGAAGCACTTCTTCTCAGTGAACAGCAGCTGTAGACTTCCTCTGAACCCAGCGCTGCTCGTCACAGGGATCCACATTCAGGTACACACCACACACCACACACACCATAACCCAGCGCTGCTCGTCACAGGGATCCACATTCAGGTACACACCACACACCACACACACCACAACCCAGCGCTGCTCGTCACAGGGATCCACATTCAGGTACACACCACACACACCACAACCCAGTGCTGCTCGTCACAGGGATCCACATTCAGGTACACACCACACACACCACAACCCAGCGCTGCTCGTCACAGGGATCCACATTCAGGTACACACCACACACCACACACACCACAACCCAGCGCTGCTCGTCACAGGGATCCACATTCAGGTACACACCACACACACCACAACCCAGCGCTGCTCGTCACAGGGATCCACATTCAGGTACACACCACACACCACACACACCACAACCCAGCGCTGCTCGTCACAGGGATCCACATTCAGGTACACACCACACACCACACACACCACAACCCAGCGCTGCTCGTCACAGGGATCCACATTCAGGTACACACCACACACACCACAACCCAGCGCTGCTCGTCACAGGGATCCACATTCAGGTACACACCACACACCACACACACCACAACCCAGCGCTGCTCGTCACAGAAATCCACATTCAGGTACACACCACACACCACACACACCACAACCCAGCGCTGCTCGTCACAGGGATCCACATTCAGGTACACACCACACACACCACAACCCAGCGCTGCTCGTCACAGGGATCCACATTCAGGTACACACCACACACACCACAACCCAGCGCTGCTCGTCACAGGGATCCACATTCAGGTACACACCACACACACCACAACCCAGCGCTGCTCGTCACAGGGATCCACATTCAGGACACACCACACACACCACAACCCAGCGCTGCTCGTCACAGGGATCCACATTCAGGTACACACCACACACACCACACACACCACACACACCACAACCCAGCGCTGCTCGTCACAGGGATCCACATTCAGGTACACACCACACACACCACAGGCCAGCGCTGCTCCACAGGGCACATTCAGGTACACACCACACACACCACAACCCAGCGCTGCTCGTCACAGGGATCCACATTCAGGTACACACCACACACCACACACACCACAACCCAGCGCTGCTCGTCACAGGGATCCACATCCAGGTACACACCACACACACAACACAAACCACACACACCACAACCCAGCGCTGCTCGTCACAGGGATCCACATCCAGGTACACACCACACACACCACACCACACACACCACAACCCAGCGCTGCTCGTCACAGGGATCCACATTCAGGTACACACCACACACCACACACACCACAACCCAGCGCTGCTCGTCACAGGGATCCACATTCAGGTACACACCACACACACCACAACCCAGCGCTGCTCGTCACAGGGATCCACATTCAGGTACACACCACACACACCACAACCCAGCGCTGCTCATCCCAGGGATCCACATCCAGGTACACACCACACACACCACAACCCAGCGCTGCTCGTCACAGGGATCCACATCCAGGTACACACCACACACACCACACACACCACAACCCAGCGCTGCTCGTCCCAGGGATCCACATCCAGCTACACACCACACACCACAACCCAGCGCTGCTCGTCACAGGGATCCACATCCAGGTACACACCACACACACCACACACACACACAGCTGGTGTAAAGAAGATGAAGAAGAAGATATTCCTTTATTAGTCCCACAGTGGGGAAATTCAGTTTTACACTCTGTTGTTCACACAGTACATATACATGCCTCAATGGAGAGATGTCAGAGTGAGGGGGCTGCTCCTGACAAGAGCCCAGAGCAGTTGGGGGTTCGGTGCCTTGCTCAGGGGCACCTCTGCAGTGCCCAAGAGGTAAACTGGCACCTCTCCAGCAACCAGTTGGTCTTGGTCCATGGGGGATTTGAACCGGCGTCCTCCGCGTCCTAACCCAAGTCCTTACGGACTGAGCTACTGCCGCCCCCGTAAAGTAGTCTAATGTGACCTTGTGTCCTCAGACGTCTCCATGAACAAACTGAAGAAGTGTTTCATAGAGTCCCATGTTGTCCTTGTTAGCATCAGCGTTGGTTTCTGTCTCTCTGAACCAACATGGCCGACTGAATGAAATCATCTGAACCATAAATGTGTGTCTGGTTTCATTTCAGAGATTGTGTTCAGTTCTCTTCTTCTCTGTCTTTTATAGTCGTGTTCCTTCTTCAACTCCAACGCTGTTCCTCTCAAACTGTCCTTCCAAAACCTCGACCCTCTGGGAGACAATATCAATGTCATCTTCAAGGTGAAACATCTCAGCTGTTCTTACCTGTTGTTTAGTCTCTGGAGCTGAACTCAGTCTGCTCAGGCAGGTTTAACGAGGTTCAACTCAAAGCTTAATGTGTCAAAGTCTCTAGAGATTAAAAAAGGAGAACAAGTGTCTGGCCTCTGTGACCTTTGACCCCTAACTGATGTGTCTGTCTGTGTCCAGTCGGGAGACGACCTGCGACAGGATATGCTGACTCTGCAGGTGATCCGGATCATGAACAAGATCTGGATCCAGGAGGGCCTGGACATGAGGATGGTCATCTTTAAATGTTTCTCGACCGGCAGGGGACGAGGTGAGGACACGGCAGCTGTATGCCAAGACAGCAGGTGTATATCTTGTTCTCAGGTATGGAGCAGCCGTGGCTCAGAGGGTAGAGCAGAGCGTCAGGACGGGCGTCCGGCATAAAACACATGCCAAAACAAGCCTGCAAATCTGTGATGATTCGCTGTGGTGACCCCTGAGGGGAGCAGCCGAAAAGAGAACAACTTGTACTCAGGTATAATTGTGTTACGTGTTCTTCACCCACTCATCACCCATCTTATCCGGGTCGGGTCGTGGGGGCAACAGCTCCAGCAGGGACCCCAAACTTCTCTTTCCCGGGCCACATTAACCAGCTCTGACTGGGGGATCCTGAGGCGTTCCCAGGCCAGTGTGGGGATATAATCTCTCCACCCAGCTGGTCCTGGCTGGAACACCTCCCTAGGGAGGCGCCCAGGAGGCATCCTAACCAGATGAACTACCTCAACTGGCTCCTTTCAACAGAAAGGAGCAGCGGCTCTACTCCGAGTCCCTCACGGATGACTGAGCTTCTCACCTTATCTCTCAGGGAGACACCAGCCGCCCTTCTGAGAAAACCCATTTCGGCCGCTTGTACCCGCGATCTAGTTCTTTGGGTCATGAGTTGGAATGAAGATTGACCGGTAGATCCAGAGCTTTGCCTTCTGGTTCAGCTCTCTCTTTGTCACTACGGTGCGGTAAAGCGACTGGAATACCGCCCGCTGCTCCGATTCTCCGGCCAATCTCATGTTCCATTGTTCCCTCACTCGCGAACAAGAGCCCGAGGTACTTGAACTCCTTCACTTGGGGTAAAGGCTCATTCCCTACCTGGAGTAGACAATCCATCGGTTTCCTGCTGAGAACCATGGCCTCCGATTTAGAGATGCTGATCCTCATCTCAGCCGCCTCACACTTGGCTGCAAACCAATCCAGTGAGTGCTGGAGGTCACAGACTGATGATGCCAGCAGAACCACATCATCTGCAAAATGCAGCGATGAGATCCTCAACACACCAAAATGCAAACCCTCCTCCCCCCGACTACGCCTCAGTATCCTGTCCATGAATATCACAAACAGGATTGGTGACAAGGCGCAAACCTGGCGGAGGCCAACCGCCACCAGA
The DNA here is from genome assembly GCA_947000775.1 of Pterois miles. Taxonomy (NCBI): domain Eukaryota; kingdom Metazoa; phylum Chordata; class Actinopteri; order Perciformes; family Scorpaenidae; genus Pterois; species Pterois miles. The sequence goes on from CAMQGK010000474.1 coordinate 820,748, forward strand.
AACGAGTCTGACTTACTGCCGAGAACCCGGACACAGCTCTGGCTTTGGGAGTACAGAGATGGAAGTGACCCCCTCACCCCATACTCCTGCATGACCTCCTACAGTAACTCCTGGGAACCTGGTCATATGCCTTCTCCAAGTCCGTAAACGCGTAGACTGGACGGACGTACTCCCAGGCCCCCTCCTGAGAATGAAGAGCTGGTCTGTTCCACGGCCAGGATGAAATCCACATTGTTCCTCTCCGTCTGTTCTTTAATTACAGGGGTATCACACTACTCAGTCTACTCCAAGGTGCTGGAAAGAAGGTTTTGGCCCATAGTCGAACCTCAGATCAAACAGAATGTTACCTTTTCTTAGATATGATTAACAGGTGTGTCGTTACCTTTCTCAGGTATGATTGACATTTATGTTGTTACCTTTTCTCAGGTATGATTGACAGGTATATGTTGTTACCTTTCTCAGGTATGATTGACATTTATGTTGTTACCTTTTCTCAGGTATGGTGGAGATGATTCCTCAGGCTGACACTCTGAGGAAGATCCAGGTGGAACATGGAGTCACTGGGTCCTTTAAAGACCGACCGCTGGCCGACTGGCTGCAGAAACACAACCCTACTGATGAGCAGTACGACAAGGTGCACCAACCTGTACACCCACTCATACACATTACAGATCAGGCAGGTCTTACACCTGAGGCTCAAGTTTCAGTGTCTTTGTAGTACAGCTGTGAGGTAAAAGGTTCATGGTACTTCTCATGGTTAAGAACTATGATGATCAAATCAGAATAAATAAAGTCTGACTCTGTGGTCAGGCGGTGGAGAACTTCATCTACTCGTGTGCCGGCTGCTGCGTGGCGACCTACATCCTGGGAATCTGCGACCGTCACAATGACAACATCATGCTGAAGACCAGCGGCCACATGTTCCACATCGACTTCGGGAAGTTCCTGGGCCACGCACAGATGTTCGGGAACATCAAACGGTGAGTCGCGATGTCATATTCATGTTTGTGTGATGATGAGATATGACACACCTGTGTGCAACTGTTTACCTGTGTGCGATTGTTTACCTGTGTGTGTGTGACTGTTTACCTGTGTGTGACCGTTTACCTGTGTGTGACTGTTTACCTGTGTGTGCGTTTACCTGTGTGTGACCTGTTCCTTGTGTTTTTCCTTTGTGCTTTCCTGGGTTTACCTGTGTGTGACTGTTTACCTGTGTGCCGTTGTTTACCTGTGTGTGACTGTTTACCTGTGTGCGGTTGTTTACCTGTGTGCGATTGTTTACCTGTGTGCGGTTGTTTACCTGTGTGTGACTGTTTACCTGTGTGCAGGGACCGGGCCCCCTTTGTGTTCACCTCCGACATGGCGTACGTCATCAATGGAGGAGACAAACCGTCGAGTCGCTTCCATGATTTTGTGGATCTCTGTTGTGAGGCGTACAACCTCATCAGGAAACACACACACCTGTTCCTCAACCTGCTGGGCCTGGTGGGCAACACACACAGACACACACACACACACACACACACGCACACACACACGGCGGAGTGGACAGAATAACAGAAACACAGACCTGAAGTCTGCCAGCTGCAGTGATGGTTATGGTTTGTCTGTGATGTGCGATCATGCTTTTACGTTTTCGTCAGTATCAAAGTCATCCAGTGATAGCTGGCTGTTTCCATGGTGACAGAGCGAAGGTGTAATGCTGTGGTGTGTGTGTAGATGTTGTCCTGTGGGATCCCTGAACTGTCTGATCTGGAGGATCTGAAGTACGTCTACGATGCGCTGAGACCTCATGAGTCTGAGGCCGACGCCACCATGTACTTCACCAGGTACACACACACACACACACACACACACACAGTGGTTTATTACCTGTGAACAGATGTGGATCAGGTGAACATTTGTTTTATATGCTGATTTGATGGGAGCAGTTTAAGTTCCAGTGTCAGATTTACTAAGACCAAAGTCAGAGCTTAAAGCAGCGCTCCACCAGCTACAGGTTAGTCTGCTGCTCATGGTCCACCAGCTACAGGTTAGTCTGCTGCTCATGGTCCACCAGCTACAGGTCAGTCTGCTGCTCATGGTCCACCAGCTGCAGGTCAGTCTGCTGCTCATGGTCCACCAGCTGCAGGTCAGTCTGCTGCTCATGGTCCACCAGCTGCAGGTCAGTCTGCTGCTCATGGTCCACCAGCTGCAGGTCATTCTGCTGCTCATGGTCCACCAGCTACAGGTCAGTCTGCTGCTCATGGTCCACCAGCTACAGGTCGGTCTGCTGCTCATGGTCCACCAGCTACAGGTCAGTCTGCTGCTCATGGTCCACCAGCTACAGGTCAGTCTGCTGCTCATGGTCCACCAGCTACAGGTCAGTCTGCTGCTCATGGTCCACCAGCTACAGGTCAGTCTGCTGCTCATGGTCCACCAGCTACAGGTCAGTCTGCTGCTCATGGTCCACCAGCTACAGGTCAGTCTGCTGCTCATGGTCCACCAGCTGCAGGTCAGTCTGCTGCTCATGGTCCACCAGCTGCAGGTCAGTCTGCTGCTCATGGTCCACCAGCTGCAGGTCAGTCTGCTGCTCATGGTCCACCAGCTGCAGGTCAGTCTGCTGCTCATGGTCCACCAGCTGCAGGTCAGTCTGCTGCTCATGGTCCACCAGCTGCAGGTCAGTCTGCTGCTCATGGTCCACCAGCTACAGGTCAGTCTGCTGCTCATGGTCCACCAGCTACAGGTCAGTCTGCTGCTCATGGTCCACCAGCTGCAGGTCAGTCTGCTGCTCATGGTTCGTCTTCCTCAGCCTGAGGAGACAGTTTAACCCTACAAAGCCTGAATGCAGTAGCGCCTGTACGTATTTAATCTAAGGTGAATCTGACGTTATGACTCAGGAATAGGAACAGCGCGTCAGATTAGTGGACAGTTCACAGTTTTGTTGTGCTGAGTCACCGCTACCCTTTAAGCATCTCCTCTGTACCTGGGCAGGTTGATAGAGTCCAGTTTGGGCAGCGTTGCCACCAAACTCAACTTCTTCATCCACAATCTGGCTCAGATGAAGTTTGCCTCCTCCGAGGATCGACCCACGCTGTCCTTCGCCCCCCGAGTCCACACGGCGAAGAGCGACGGCCTCATCAGGAACCTCTACATCTGCAGACACATCAGGACCGCCAGTACCAGCAAGGGATACGTGAGTCCACCTCACACATGATGGTTTATACTATATATTCTCTCTCTCCTCTCTCTCTCTCTCTCTCTCTCTCTCTATATATATATATATATATATATATATATATATATATATATATATATATATATATATATATATATATATATATATATATATATATATATATATATATATATATATATATATATATATATATATATATATATATATATATATATATATATATATATATATATATATATATATATATATATATATATATATATATATAAAAAATTTTTCTTATATATATATATATATATATATATATATATATATATATATACAATATATATATATAACCAACTTTATGGTTTCATGTCAAATGAAAAATTACTGTAAATATAAAGGTGCTGAGGTATAGAATAAATACAGGTGTGTGTGTGTGTGTGTGTGTGTGTGTGTGTGTGTGTGTGTGTGTGTGTGTCTGTGTGTGTGTTTCAGGCGTTTGTAGTGAAGGTGGAGCGTGAAGGTCAGCAGGAGGTGCTGCTGGTTCAGAGGACGTTTGAAGAGTTTCATGAACTTCACAGCAAGATGAGACTGATCTTCCCCTCATCCAAACTACCCAGGTACACACACACACACACACACACACACACACACACACACACACACACACACACACACACACACTGACTCCTCTCCTTGTGTCTTAGTCCTGCCCATGGCGAGGCGAGGAAATATGTTCAGCTGATCACAGCAGTTTAACAGCTGTTTATATCTGAAGTGATCTAATACCGGTGATGGTCGGTCGGGAACGAAACGGCAGAGGGGAGGGGCGGGAGTTACACTCGCAGCAGCAGTAGCGCACGAACAGAGGAGAGAGAGAGAGAGAGAGAGAGAGAGAGAGAGAGAGAGAGAGAGAGAGAGAGAGAGAGAGAGAGAGAGAGAGAGAGAGAGAGAGAGAGAGAGAGAGAGAGAGAGAGAGAGAGAGAGAGAGACAACAAGAAGAGACAACATGGACACATTAGGAAGGTATAGTAAAGAAAATGAGGGACTCCAGGACCATTTCAATTTTACTGACAATACAAAGGCAGAGTGTAGAGTCTGCAGGAATATCATATAGAGCCACAAACAACCTGCACAGGTAAACAACCTGAGAACAGTCCACCAATCAGAGCAATGGGAAGATAAAACAGTTGAGTGTGATATTAATGAAGGTTCCAGTGTGTCTACTGCAACTGTTGCTGCTGCTGCTGCAGTAGTAGTAGTAGTAGTAGTAGTAGTATCTACAGCATCATGCTGTTCACCACCACAACCACCTAAACCAACCCAGAGCTCTATGAGACAGTTTGTGCAGAAGTCTGTGACCCCAGAAAGACATAACTCAGTTGATGAAGAACTGGCAAAAATGATTGCACTTGATTTCCATCCATTTTCAGCTGTGGATGATAAAGGATTCAGGAAGTTTATTAATGCACTGAATCCTGTGTCTGCAATTCCAAGCAGGAAAACAAAAATCATCCCAGGCCTATATGACAGAGAATGTGCATCCACTGCAGAGAGGCTTAATAATCCACAACAGCCTCCTTCTGGTCAGCTACGAGTCACTTTATTGAAAATGATAAAATGGTGGTCTGTCTTCTGGATGGTTTGAGTTCAGCGACAAACACACTTCTGAGAACTGAGCAGAAGAGCTGCTCAAAGAGGCCAAAGAGGGATGCTGTTACTGACAATGCAGCTAACATAACAATTACATCAGTAATTCATTTTGAGCATAATTTCATATTGTTGTTGATAATAAATTAATTAAAGCAACAAAATAACCTGAAGAGCCGTTTGGGAGCCGAAAGAGCCGGTTCTCTGAAAAGAGCCGGCTCATCACTATGTAATACCACTAAAGACACTGAGTCGTCAGTGTTTTCTCTCTGCTACCACTTTAACACACGGCTGTACACGGATAACAGCTGCAGTCTGTATTTATACGGTGGACTGAGTCCTGTTCAGAGGACCAGGAACCATCCCTACTGACACAGTGCCTTTATATTACTTATTCATTATTAGCGTCTGTAGTTATTGATATTCTGACACCACAAATTCTGATGTAAGTCATATCACAACCCAGTATCAGCCTCACATGTGACTGAATGAAATAAAAGGTATAAATAATAATAATAATAATAAAAGACAGACCCTCCTTCTCTCTGACGTTACCTGTATCCTTAATAAAAGTTAATGGGGGAAATAACAGGTCATTTCTAATAAATGCAGAAAGCCGTTCAGGTCTGTTGCTTGTCAGGTCTTATGAAGCTGCTTCAGAGCGACTTCAGGTCCTTCTGCTGCTCAGCACTTTACCGTCAACGTGGTCTGTTGTTCAGACCGACAGTTAACGCAGATTAGAGCTGGATGGTGAATCAGAAGATAAAATGTTTAATCTGTGATCTGTTATCCCTCACTATGAGACTCAGTGATGCTGACATGGATCAGATCAGTCCGGTCCACACAGCGTCCAATCAGTAACTGATATCCAATCAGGGGGCGGGTCGGTCAGTAATAGACTTCCTTGAAGGATCCGCTGGTGTGTAGATGGAGATGCATGTTAGGGATCTGGATGTCCTTCAGGATGGAGAGCTGAGGTGGATTTCCACGCTGAAGGAGACCAAACACTGGGACTGAGATGCAGCCAGTGACTACAGTCAGCAGGATGTTTATGTCAGTCTTCACCGTCTCTCCTCTTCCTTCCACCCACAGTTTCCCGAGCCGCCTTGTGATTGGTCGGTCCCGTGGAGAGGCGATGGCTGATAGGAGGAAAGACGAGCTGAATGGTTACGTGTGGCACCTGATCCACGCCGCCCCAGAGGTCGCTCAGGTCAGTCAAACTCCGGGGCGTCTGTCTTTGATGATGGTAATGATCATCCACCTGCAACCGGGGGGGCGGGTTCACCTGGACAATAATGGTAATAATAATAATGATAATAATAATAATAATGTCAGCTGGCAGTGACAGAAGTAGTAATAGCAGTAGTAGGCAGGATTTCAGTACTTTAGTTTTTTTGTGTTAAACAGTAGACCTGGCTGCAGTGATGTACAGGTGTACTGTGACATCACAGCTGGGCGCGGCTACAGGTGTAACATGAATGAAACAGACTAACACTAGTCAGGTTTACAGCCAGTTGTAGAGAAAATTCATCCCAAGCCGGATTCAAACCTCTGTCAGCGGCGCTAACCGCTGCACCACCGCGCCGCCCACTGCTCCTGTTGTGGGAATATTATTATGATATGTATAAGCCTACTATACTACTATAAGTACTACTTCTGCCGTCGGTGCCATGAATCCACTGCGGGGTCGTATTACAGCCGACCTCACGCCACACGACTTTTCGCAGCATGTTTCCAGTGTCGCAGTAAAATGAGGAGTTTTTCTAGCAGTGGTCAGAAAACTCAGTCCGAGCTGTCTGAAGTCCTTCTCTCATCTGGAGGCTCTGAAAACATCCGGTAGTCCAGTTCCACATGTTCAGTCACATGAACATGTCAGCAGCCAATAGGAGCGCTCGCTCCAGCACCAAACAGGAAGCAGCAGCATACGGGTTCACGCTGTGTTCATGTGTTCATGTTGTGTTCATGTCAGCCAATAGGAGCGCTCGCTCCAGCACCAAACAGGAAGCAGCAGCATACGGGTTCACGCTGTGTTCATGTGTTCATGTTGTGTTCATGTGTTCATGCTGTGTTCATGTGTTCATGTTGTGTTCATGGTTCACGTTGTGTTATGTGAGTATGTCAGCCAATAGGGGCGGTCGCCCAGCAAAAAAAAGGAAGAGAGAAGGGGGGGTGTGGGGTTGTGTTCGCTGGTGTGTTAGTTGTGTTATGTAGAATGGGCGCTGCTCCAGCACAAACAGGAAGAGAGCATACGGGTTCACGCTGTGTTCATGTTGTGTTCATGTGTTCACGCTGTGTTATGTGTTAGTTGTGTTATGTAGCAATAGGGCGCTCGCTCCAGCACAAGGAGCAGAGCATCGGGTTCACGCTGTGTTCATGTGTTCACGTTGTGTTCATGTGTTCACGCTGTGTTATGTGTTATGTAGCAATGGAGCGCTCGCTCCAGCACAAAGGAAGCAGCAGCATACGGGTTCACGCTGTGTTCATGTGTTCATGTTGTGTTCATGTGTTCACGCTGTGTTTGTGTTCATGTTGTGTTCTGTTGTGTTCATGTCAGCCAATAGGAGCGCTCGCTCCAGCACCAAAAAGGAAGAAGAAGATAGTTACGCTGTGTTATGTGTTCACGTTGTGTTATGTGTTCACGTGTGTTATGTGTTATGTTGTGTTCATGTCAGCCAATAGGAGGTGCTCAGACAAAGGAAGGCAGCATAAGGTTCACGCTGTGTTCATGTGTTCAGTTGTGTTATGTGTTCACACTGTGTTCATGTGTTCACGTTGTGTTCATGTGTTCACGCTGTGTTCATGTGTTCACGTTGTGTTCATGTGTTCACGTTGTGTTCATGTTGAGTTCATGTCAGCCAATAGGAGCGCTCGCTCCAGCACCAAACAGGAAGCAGCAGCATACAGGTTCACGCTGTGTTCATGTGTTCACGTTGTGTTCATGTGTTCACGCTGTGTTCATGTGTTCACGTTGTGTTCATGTTCACGCTGTGTTCATCTGTTCACGTTGTGTTCATGTGTTCACGTTGTGTTCATGTTGAAGAGGGTTCACGATGTGTTCATGTTGTGTTCATGTGTTCACGTTGTGTTCATGTGTTCATGCTGTGTTCACGCTGTGTTCACGCTGTGTTCACGCTGTGTTCATGTTGTGTTCATGTTGTGTTCATGCTGTGTTCATGTGTTCACGCTGTGTTCATGTTGTGTTCATGTTGTGTTCTTGTGTTCACGCTGTGTTCATGTGTTCACGTTGTGTTCATGTGTTCACGTTGTGTTCATGCTGTGTTCATCTGTTCACGTTGTGTTCATGTGTTCACGTTGTGTTCATGTTGGGTTCACGATGTGTTCATGTTGTGTTCATGTGTTCACGTTGTGTTCATGTGTTCATGCTGTGTTCACGCTGTGTTCACGCTGTGTTTGTGTTCATGTTGTGTTCATGCTGTGTTCATGTGTTCACGCTGTGTTCATGTTGTGTTCATGTTGTATTCTTGTGTTCACGCTGTGTTCATGTGTTCATGTTGTGTTCATGTTGTGTTCATGTGTTCATGTTGTGTTCATGTTGTGTTCATGTGTTCATGTTGTGTTCATGTGTTCCAGTTGTGTTCATGTTGTGTTCATGTGTTCATGTTGTGTTCATGTGTCCATGTTGTGTTCAGGTGTCCATGTTGTGTTCGTGTTGTGTTCACATGTTTGTGTGTTCATGTGTTGTGTTCAGGTGTTCATGTGTTCATGTTGTGTTCAGGTGTCTGTGTTGTGTTCAGGTGTCCGTTTTGTGTTCATGTGTTCATGTTGTGTTCGTGTTGTGTTCAGGTGTCTGTGTTGTGTTCATGTTGTATTCAGGTGTTCATGTTGTGTTCGTGTTGTGTTCAGGTGTCTGTGTTGTGTTCATGTTGTATTCAGGTGTTCATGTTGTGTTTGTGTTGTGTTTATGTGTTCGTGTTGTGTTCATGTTGTGTTCATGTGTTCGTGTTGTGTTCATGTTGTGTTCATGTGTTTGTGTTGTGTTCAGGTGTTCATGTTGTGTTCAGGTGTCCGTTTTGTGTTCATGTGTTCGTGTTGTGTTCGTGTTGTGTTTGTGTTGTGTTCAGGTGTCCGTGTTGTGTTCATGTTGTGCTCAGGTGTTCATGTTGTGTTTGTGTTGTGTTCAGGTGTCCGTTTTGTGTTCATGTTGTGTTTGTGTTGTATTCAGGTGTCCGTGTTGTGTTCAGGTGTCCGTGTTGTGTTCAGCTGTCCGTGTTGTGTTCATGTGTTCATGTTGTGTTCGTGTTGTGTTCAGGTGTCCGTGTTGTGTTCAGCTGTCCGTGTTGTGTTCAGGTGTCCGTGCTGTGTTCAGCTGTCCGTGTTGTGTTCATGTGTCCGTGTTGTGTTCATGTGTCTGTGTTGTGTTCATGTGTCCGTGTTGTGTTCAGGTGTCCGTGTTGTGTTCATGTGTCCGTGTTGTGTCTGTGTTGTGTTCATGTGTCCGTGTTGTGTTCATGTGTCTGTGTTGTGTTCAGGTGTCCGTGTTGTGTTCATGTGTCCGTGTTGTGTTCAGGTGTCCGTGTTGTGTTCATGTGTCCGTGTTGTGTTCATGTGTCCGTGTTGTGTCTGTGTTGTGTTCATGTGTCCGTGTTGTGTTCAGGTGTCTGTGTTGTGTTCAGGTGTCCGTGTTGTGTTCATGTGTCCGTGTTGTGTTCATGTGTCCGTGTTGTGTCTGTGTTGTGTTCATGTGTCCGTGTTGTGTTCAGGTGTCTGTGTTGTGTTCAGGTGTCCGTGTTGTGTTCATGTGTCTGTGTTGTGTTCATGTGTCTGTGTTGTGTTCAGCTGTCCGTGTTGTGTTCGGTGTCCGTGTTGTGTTCATGTGTCGTGTTGTGTTCATGTGTCCGTGTTGTGTCTGTGTTGTGTTCAGGTGTCCGTGTTGTGTTCATGTGTCCGTGTTGTGTTCATGTGTCCGTGTTTTCATGTTCCTGTTTGTCTTGTTTGTTCTGTGTCTGTGTTGTGTTCATGTGTCCGTGTTGTGTTCATGTGTCTGTGTTGTGTTCAGGTGTCCGTGTTGTGTTCATGTGTCCGTGTTGTGTCTGTGTTGTGTTCGTGTCCCTCCAGATGGATCAGTCAGTATCAGTGTCGTCTGTTCAGCTTCATCAGCTGCTGAAGTTTCAGTTTCACTCAGAGCTTTCTGAGAAATGATACTCAGGGAGAGAAGTGTGTGTGTGTGTGTGTGTGTGTGTGTGTGTGTGTGTGTGTGTGTGTGTTGTGTTCATGTGTCTGTGTTGTGTTCAGGTGTCCGTGTTGTGTTCAGGTGTCCGTGTTGTGTTCAGGTGTCCGTGTTTTGTTCATGTGTCCGTGTTGTGTTCAGGTGTCCGTGTTGTGTTCATGTGTCCGTGTTGTGTTCATGTGTCCGTGTTGTGTCCGTGTTGTGTTCAGCTGTCCGTGTTGTGTTCAGGTGTCCGTGTTGTGTTCAGCTGTCTGTGTTGTGTTCATGTGTCCGTGTTGTGTTCATGTGTCCGTGTTGTGTCTGTGTTGTGTTCGTGTCCCTCCAGAGGGATAAGTCAGAATAAGTGTGGTCTGTTCAGTGTTATCAGCTGGTGAAGTTTTAGTTTCACTCAGAGGGTTTTGAGAAATGATAATCAGGGAGAGGGTGTGTGTGTGTGTGTGTGTGTGTGTGTGCGTGTGTGTGTGTGTGTGTGTCATGTGTCCGTGTTGTGTTCAGGTGTCTGTGTTGTGTTCATGTGTCCGTGTTTTGTTCATGTGTCCGTGTTGTGTTCAGCTGTCCGTGTTGTGTTCAGGTGTCCGTGTTGTGTTCAGCTGTCTGTGTTGTGTTCATGTGTCCGTGTTGTGTTCATGTGTCCGTGTTGTGTCCGTGTTGTGTTCATGTGTCCGTGTTGTGTTCATGTGTCTGTGTTGTGTTCAGGTGTCCGTGTTGTGTTCATGTGTCCGTGTTGTGTCTGTGTTGTGTTCGTGTCCCTCCAGATAGATCAGTCAGTATCAGTGTCGTCTGTTCAGCTTCATCAGCTGCTGAAGTTTCAGTTTCACTCAGAGCTTTCTGAGAAATGATACTCAGGGAGAGAAGGTGTGTGTGTGTGTGTGTGTGTGTGTGTGTGTGTGTGTGTGTGTGTGTGTGTGTGTGTGTGTGTGTGCGTGCGTGCGTGTACGTGCGCATGGGTGTGTGTGTGTGTGTGTGTGTGTGGGTATGCGTGTGTGCGCGCGTGCGTGTGTGGAAAGAGCTGATACACACTATCAGCTCTTTCCAGTTTTAGAAACTTGGGCGTTGAAGGTGTTTCTCTCTCTAAGGCTGAATATTATCTTGTTAGAACTTTATTATACTATCACTAAATCTGTCGGATTATTAGAACTTTGTTATACTATCACTAAATCTGTCGGATTATTAGAACTTTGTTATACTATCACTAAATCTGTCGGATTATTAGAACTTTGTTATACTATCACTAAATCTGTCGGATTGTTAGAACTTTGTTATATTATCACTAAATCTGTCGGATTATTAGAACTTTGTTATACTATCACTAAATCTGTCGGATTATTAGAACTTTGTTATATTATCACTAAATCTGTCGGATTATTAGAACTTTGTTATATTATCACTAAATCTGTCGGATTATTAGAACTTTGTTATATTATCACTAAATCTGTCGGATTGTTAGAACTTTGTTATATTATCACTAAATCTGTCGGATTATTAGAACTTTGTTATATTATCACTAAATCTGTCGGATTGTTATAACTTTGTTATACTATCACTAAATCTGTCGGATTATTAGAACTTTGTTATATTATCACTAAATCTGTCGGATTGTTAGAACTTTGTTATATTATCACTAAATCTGTCGGATTGTTAGAACTTTGTTATATTATCACTAAATCTGTCGGATTGTTATAACTTTGTTATATTATCACTAAATCTGTCGGATTGTGAGAACTTTATTATACTATCACTAAATCTGTCGGATTGTTAGAACTTTGTTATACTATCACTAAATCTGTTGGATTGTTAGAACTTTGTTATACTATCACTAAATCTGTCGGATTATTAGAACTTTGTTATACTATCACTAAATCTGTCGGATTATTATAATTTTGTTATATTATCACTAAATCTGTCGGATTATTAGAACTTTGTTATATTATCACTAAATCTGACGGATTATTAGAACTTTGTTATATTATCACTAAATCTGACGGATTGTTAGAACTTTGTTATATTATCACTAAATCTGTCGGATTATTAGAACTTTGTTATATTATCACTAAATCTGACGGATTATTAGAACTTTGTTATATTATCACTAAATCTGTCGGATTATTAGAACTTTGTTATATTATCACTAAATCTGACGGATTATTATAACTTTGTTATATTATCACTAAATCTGTCGGATGATTGTTAGAACTTTGTTATATTATCACTAAATCTGTCCATTTTGTGTTCATGTGTTCATGTTGTGTTCGTGTTGTGTTCAGGTGTCCGTGTTGTGTTCATGTGTCCGTGTTGTGTTCAGCTGTCCGTGTTGTGTTCATGTGTCCGTGTTCACAATCATAATTATTTTGAGTAAAAGCCATAGTCTTATCTGGCACCTTTCTAGAAGCACTGTGGTTGTATTATTTTTTTAATTATCGGCCTCCACGAAAATATCATCAATATGACCTTTAGAAGCTGTTGTTATCATAATGCTATCATATTCCTTCAGTAACAGATGTGTTGGCTTCCTGCTCCGTTGTGTGGAGAGGAACTACCGTTGACTTCACTTCGTTGTTTATGGTGACGTCACCGGCAGGTTGGGGCTGGAGCGACGGCCCTGATGGTCATTTGACCCTACTGTGGGTCGGCCCACTGTCACCCTACTGTGGGTCGGCCCACTGTCACCCTACTGTGGGTCGGCCCACTGTGACCCTACTGTGGGTCGGCCCACTGTCACCCTACTGTGGGTCGGCCCACTGTGACCCTACTGCGGGTCGGCCCACTGTCACCCTACTGCGGGTCGGCCCACTGTCACCCTACTGTGGGTCGGCCCACTGTCACCCTACTGTGGGTCGGCCCACTGTGACCCTGCTGTGGGTCGGCCCTGTCACCCTACTGTGGGTCGGCCCACTGTGACCCTACTGTGGGTCGGCCCACTGTGACCCTACTGTGGGTCGGCCCACTGTCACCCTACTGTGGGTCGGCCCACTGTCACCCTACTGTGGGTCGGCCCTGTCACCCTACTGTGGGTCGGCCCACTGTCACCCTACTGTGGGTCGGCCCACTGTCACCCTACTGTGGGTCGGCCCTGTCACCCTACTGTGGGTCGGCCCACTGTGACCCTACTGTGGGTCAGCCCACTGTCACCCTACTGTGGGTCGGCCCACTGTCACCCTACTGTGGGTCGGCCCACTGTGACCCTTGTTGTGTTTGATGTGTGTGGAATATAATAAACAGTAATCGTTGGCTGTCTCTGACTGCCCTCCAGTCAGCATGGCTGTATGGAGAGTACAGCGATGGAGGCTCCATTCAGTCCTATGAGAGCAAACGACTGGACTGCCGACTGATAAAGTACCCGGATCATCTGGTGGTCTCTCTCATCCGTCGGACCCACAGAGCAGCAGCAGAGTTTCCTGTAACTGTCCTCCCAGTCCTCGGTCCAGTCTCGGTCTGGGTCTCATTCACATGAACAATAACACTGGATCCAGCTGTTAGTACCTTTTACAACTTTTAGGACCTGATGATCTAAATAATGATTTAAATAATAATAATATGTTCATAATAATAATATGTTCATATAAAAAAATCGATGGAGTCCAACCCCTATCCAGGAGAGCGGTTCCAGAGCCGAGGCTCTGCGTAGAGGTAAACCCACCAGGTCTAGCTGGTAGCGCTCCACTTCCCCCACAGAGAGGTGGCGTCCACGTCCCCAGAGCCAGCCTCTGCCGCTCGGACTGGTCCGTCGAGGTCCCCGGCCTTCACTGCCACCCGTATGGCAGCACACCCGACCCCAGTGGTTCCTCCTGGTGGGTCTACAGGATGGAGACTGGCTCCAGACGGGGGCCCCGGGCTTCCCCGGGCCGGGTCACTCCTCCTCTGTCCCGATCAATCATGGGGTCTTCTGGTCTTCTTAGTCTGGCCCCTCACCTGAAACCAGTTTGCCATGGAAGACCCTACCAGGAGCACTGGGCTCCAGACAACACGGCCCTCAGGGACCTCCCCACAACGTTAAGGTCGTGGCTCCCAGAGAGGAAGCAGCTGTGGGAAAAAGTCTTTTTGGGCCAATGGACGCAGAGGTCATACGGCCACCGTTTGGCCGCGACCAGGGGGCTTGATGGGTCCTGGTCTGAGAAGTGAATCCATCACTGAAGAACCTGATACTGTCATTCTATGTAATGACCAGCAGGGGGCGACTCCTCTGGGTCTATAGAGTCTCTAGAAAATGATCCTCCTCTGATTGATTACCTCAGTAAACACTGGAAACATAGGTTTCTGGTCTCAGTCTCTAGTTCTAACCTTTTTGGTTCCCTAGAAAAGTCGTATTCAGCGTTTGGTTGTTTAGCTCCACCCTCCCGTGTCACTTCTGGTTGCAAAACACCAAGATGGCGACGGCCAAAATGCCAAATTCAAGGCTTCGGAACTGTAGTCCACAAACCAGGGGTGGCCGTCACGGTGACTTTGGTTTCTTACACTGTATACAGTCTTGAAGTCCAGTGTGGTTGAAAGTGTAAATTGCGTTGACGGCTGTTTGAATCCCGCGTCTTGTTGAGGAGGCGTGGAGACATAATGTCACATGAATATGTAAAACATATTAAACTCGTTATTGTAAACATACATCGTGTGTTGCAGTGTGACCTCGTCTACACCTTCTTCCACCCATTGCCCCGAGATGAGAGACCAGGAACTACAACCAGCAAGCCAGCAGGTACACACACACACACACACACACACACACACACACACACACACACACACTTACCTGACACTCACACACAGTCATGGTGTGAAGTCCAGTGTACTGGCCTGACCCTGACCCCTAACCCTGACCCCTGACCTCTGACCCTGACCCCTAACCCTGACCCCTGACCTCTGCCCTGCCCCTCCCTCCCCCCTCTGACCCTGACCCCAAACCCAAACTCCTTTATATCCCGTGCACTAATACCAACACTAATCAATACCAGATATGGTCCAGAAACCCTCCCAGGTTCTGACTTTAGCATCAACAATCTGCTCCAATCAGAACATGGCAAACTGCAGCCCAACAGGCAACAACAGCTGTCAGTGTGTCAGAGTGCTGACTTGACTAGGACTTGATCCAGACTGACTGGGACTATCAGAAAGTGGGCATGTCTGTAAAGGGGGATTGGTGGGGACCCAGAGAACCCATTTACATCCACACATCTGGAGGTCAGAGGTCAACGGACCCCTTTGGACAGGGGGGAAAGGTGGATTTAGGGTCAGTGAGGTAACTTCACCGTTAACCCTTCAGGGTTTTCTGTTCTACGAAGGTGGATCACTTCTTACCAGGTAGATCACCATGGTAACTGCTGCTGAACACCTGATCTGCTCCAGAGCAGGTGATGTTCCAGATAGGAGATCAGCTGGTATAAAAGCACCGCCTACTGACCAATCAGAGCTCAGCGTGTATGATAATATTACACAGATATGATGCCTACTGATAGTTCTGTTAAATCAATAATTCACTCATCATCACTAGAGGTCATAAAGAAGAGTGGAGTATTGATCCATAACTCTTCTAATAATATATAATAATATCAGCGTCCCACCTATAGACGACTCTATCTGCCTACTGAGGGTTCTGTTAAACCAGGATCTAGTTTGTTGGGTCAGTCAGAGCAGATCAGGAGAGGACTCTCTGGGTCTGATGAGCTCACTTCCTGGATCAGACCTCTGGTCCACATCTAGTGACCACATCTGGTCAGCAGCTGGTCACATCACTGACTGCGTGTGTGTGTGTGTGTGTGTGTGTGTGTGTGTGTGTGTGTGTGTGTGTGTGTGTGTGTGTGTGTGTGTGTGTGTGTGTGTGTGTGTGTGTGTGTGTGTGTGACTGTGTGTGTGTGTGTGTGTGTGTGTGACTGTGTGTGTGTGTGTGTGTGTGTGTGTGTGTGTGTGTGTGTGTGTGTGTGTGTGTGTGTGTGTGTGACTGTGTGTGTGTGTGTGTGTGTGTGACTGTGTGTGTGTGTGTGTGTGTGTGTGTGTGTGACTGTGTGTGTGACTTGTGTGTGTGTGTGTGTGTGTGTGTGTGTGTGTGTGTGTGACGTGTGTGTGTGTGTGTGTGTGTGACTGTGTGTGTCTGTGTCTGTGTGTGTGTGTGTGTGTGTGTGTGTGTGTGTGTGTGTGTGTGTGTGTGTGTGTGTGTATGTGTGTGTGACTGTGTGTGTGTGTGTGTGTGTGTGTGTGACTATGTGTGTGTGTGTGTGTGACTGTGTGTGTGTGTGTGTGTGTGTGTGTGACTATGTGTGTGTGTGTGTGTGTGTGACTGTGTGTGTGTGTGTGTGTGTGTGTGTGTGTGTGTGTGTGTGTGTGTGTGTGTTGCAGAGCTGTCGTGGTCTCCAGCTGCAGGTAAAGAGCTCGGCGAGGTCAAGCTGTCGATATCCTACAAGAACGACAAACTCTTCATCATGGTGATGCACATCCGAGGCCTGGTCAGTCTGAGTGTGTGTGTGTGTGTGTTTATTCAGACATGTTGCTAGGTAACTGCTCTGTGACATGGTACAGTAAAGACTTCATAGAGGGTTTTTTGGAGTTGATTTTATTGTTTATTATAACAAGCAGCTGCTCAGAGTTTGCTGTGTTTTGATTGGCCGTTGCATGAACAGCAACCCCTGCAGGACGGCACAGACCCAGACCCCTACGTGAAGCTGTACCTCCTCCCAGACCCCCAGAAGACCAGCAAGAGGAAGACCAAGGCAGCGCGACGCACCTGTAACCCCACCTACAACGAGATGGTAACAGTTCCTTCCTGAGCTCAGGCTCACCGTGAGCATAAAGTAGTCGTAAGAAGACTTCTCAGAACAAAGTAAAAACCAACATCACTGATACTTCCTGTCCGTCCATCATGTTTGTTTACCTTTGTCACGTTTGATTGCAAGAGATTTTGTGAGATTTCTGTTTTTTAGTGGAAACCACACGCTGCAGGAACAGCAGTGTTAATTTGAATGTGTGGGCTCGCTCACATTCTCACATCTGTCAGATCAGTTTTGCTGCTGCCCTCGTCCACAGCAGTTTCTCCACACTGACTATGGAGAAGTAGTACGTAGTAGTAGGTAATAGTACCTCATACAGACCCACTTCAGGTGAACTATCTTTGAAGAGTAATATTCATCCAGCTAACTAAAGAAAACTGATTGTTTTTGTCCCCAAACAGATTTCAGATCAGTTTCATTAATCTGCTGTCTGTTCTTCCTTCTTCCTCTTTCCTGTTTTATTTCATCATGTTATCGTTATAACCCCCCCCACCCCCAGCTGGTGTATGAGCGGATCCCTCGGGGGGACCTGGACCAGAGGGTGATCCACCTGCGGGTTCTTGGTGATGGGGCTTTCTGGGAGAACACCCTGCTGGGAGAGACCTTCATCCCTCTGAAGAGGCTGGTCCCGGGTCAGCACTGGGTGGACTGGCACCAGCTGGGCGGCGCCGGCTCAGACTCCGCCCACTGACTGACAGGAAACAGGAAGCGGTGGATTTAAATGGAGAGAAGAAGAGAAGCAGTTCTCCTCAGGAGGACAGACGACAAAAAAGGAAAGTCCTTTCAAAGTAAAAGCCGTGTGGCTGACCCTCCCTCTGTGTGTGAGGGAGTCTAAGGTTTAAGTTTAGCTTCACTGACGTCACCACTTCACTCTGAGTGGTTTCAAAATCTGGACTTTCTGAAATAATTAATTTAAGAAAGATTTCATCAAATTTCTTTTCATGATCTGGACCTTTAAACCTTTCAAATGTCTCCTGATTTCAAACAAACTGCACAATGAAGCCACTCAAACGTTAACAAGTTAAACTAATGTGATTTAACAGAAAGCTTTTTACTGCTTTAACTGTCTCAGTGTTTGTAGGCATTAAATGAGGACACGTTCAGACCGCTGTTCACATCAGATTCAAAGCTAATTTTCACCTCGCATCAGTTGCACGACTTTGATTCCAAGATGATTTGTGTTGATTTGTTACTCATGTGAGACGCGTCAGAGAGGAGGAGGGGCTAACCTCCGTGTCCATAGCAACGTATGTTCAGAGCAGCTTTCGTACCAACAGCGTTTCTTGAGTCATCGACCGCTGCTGAAATAATGCTGCTGGTTCAACCGCATACGTCAGTACGTCACTGTGTCCAGCGTCATCTAGCAAGTCTCACTTCAGCTGAATTACGACAACGTACGACTGCTGTGATTCAGGTGCACTGGATGGATCAGAGGGATGCAGAAATAATATATCGCCGTGCAGATTTGTTAAATGTGTGGATTCATGCTTTGTCAGGCCTTTTTAAAATGCTTCTTTTCTGAGTGGAGTTGGGGTCGATAGGGGCTAGGCTACGCTAGCAGCGTCATTTAATGAAGGACCCTGCACATGCTGCGTCTCTCGCTCCCTCTAATCCATTGGCAGGCGCTAGAACCCGGGAGCGACTACTTCGCCCATCGTTCAGATCAAAATACTTCTACTTCAACACCTTCAACACAGCATGTCATGTGACGAGGACCAACCAATCACAGCCAGTTCAGTGAATATCATCCTAGGCTAAATATACGGAGGAGACGTTAATCATTTCAGTGCAGGACCACCCAGATGTCTCCGATCTGTCCCGTGGACTACTTCACTGGCGTCACGGCGCCCGTTGTCGAGGAATCCAGCAGTAAAGTTACTGTGAGGGATGGACGCTGCCTGAAATGCATTCCTCTTTGTTTTGACCGTGTTTAGTGTCGTCAGAGAGGCCGACTGCTAAATTTCTGCAACTTCATCGTCATCGCAGCGCGCTGGTTTTGGTTGCTAAGCAACGGCAGGTGTGATAGTAGCGCAACCTCCAAAACACCTTGGATAAAAGGATGAAAGCAGCACAGTTTTCCATGTGAACATCTCCTCAGGAATAGAGACCATTTCACCGTTAAACACGTTAACATTCCAACTGGGTCCAGGTTTATGTCCTGTTGTAGTGAATGTGGATGATATAAGCTGACAGGAAGTAAACATGGACCCAAGCTGTTGCCTAGCAATGCGATTCCATTGAAATGGTCTAAATACGTTGGCGACGATGTGGTTTATACAGGTAGATATCTACAGGTAGTAACTTTAAAATTCCATCTATGTACAAGTATGAGGTACTATCATAGAGCTCTGGGTGCCTGACAGCCACAGTCAGTTTCCTCCATTTCCGATTCAGCGGGGCCAGGAGGCCAGGAGGCCAAGAGGTGAAGACGCCAGGAGGTCAGGAGGCCAGGAGGTCAGGAGGCCAGGAGGCCAAGAGGTGAAGACGCCAGGAGGTCAGGAGGTCAGGAGGTCAGGAGGCCAGGAGGCCAAGAGGTGAAGACGCCAGGAGGTCAGGAGGCCAGGAGGTGAAGACGCCAGGAGGTCAGGAGGCCAGGAGGTGAAGAGGCCAGGAGGTGAAGAGGCCAGGAGGTCAAGAGGCCAGGAGGTGAAGACGCCAGGAGGTCAGGAGGTCAGGAGGTCAGGAGGTCAGGAGGCCAGGAGGCCAAGAGGTGAAGACGCCAGGAGGTCAGGAGGCCAGGAGGTGAAGAGGCCAGGAGGTCAGGAGGCCAGGAGGTCAAGAGGCCAGGAGGCCAAGAGGCCAGGAGGTGAAGAGGCCAGGAGGTGAAGAGGCCAGGAGGCCAAGAGGCCAGGAGGTGAAGAGGCCAGGAAGTCAGGTGGTCAGGTGGTCAGGAGGTGAAGACGCCATGAGGCCAAGAGGCCAGGAGGTGAAGAGGCCAGGAGGTCAAGAGGCCAGGAGGCCAAGAGGCCAGGAGGTGAAGAGGCCAGGAGGTGAAGAGGCCAGGAGGCCAAGAGGCCAGGAGGTGAAGAGGCCAGGAGGTGAAGAGGTCAGGAAATCAGGTGGTCAGGTGGTCAGGAGGTGAATCTCTTCGCTGACAGGCCTTCGCAACACAACACATTTCATTTGCATTACTTGACACAAATTTGCATCTATTCCCATCTTTGCATTGACCTTTTATGTAATCGTGCCGTGAGAAAAATTAGCTTTGTGTTTGGTGTCAACACGTCATGATGGTTTCATGTAATATTATTCACTGGGTTTGGTTCCGATGTGGATCAGTACCATCTTAGTCTGCACACACAGGTGCATGCTGGGAAACTGAGACAGCAGAAAAAAGGAACAAAGGGATGACGATGTTCTGTTCAGACGCTGGTCCACATGTTACTCACTCGTTTTCTGTTGTAACGTTAATGAATCCTGTCAGAGGAGCCATTCGGTTCCTTTTCCTTTTCCAGGACCGTAAAGCTGCATTGCAGAACTCCAGGGACAATCTGGTTGCAGCTTTTTGTGTCCTGAAACTAAAACCACACAAACTGTCGCTGCAGTAGTGGAGAGTTTTTGTGTACATGCAGAGCTTTAGCCTCAGTGTTGCTAACAGGATATTTTTATAGTGAGGATGGTTTGATTTTCTATCTGTGGTGCATGACAGACTTCCTGTTTGCCTTTCAGCTCCTCATACTCTGCTCTTTGTTTCTACATTTCATTCCTTTCTTTGGTCCTGTGATTTTGTACTTTTTGGGATCTGAAGTGGATTTAATAACAATAATCCAGCTGCAGTGATGGTTGAGGAGGAGCTGCGCTGGTTTCCTGCAGGTTGTTTCTGCGCTGTAGATGAACTGAGGAGGTGAACCTGCAGGAAACAAAGTCATCGGCTCAGCTGTCTTCCAGGTGTGAAACGTCGAGTCTCACATTCTGAGAGAAAAGGTTGAAATGATTACCTGAGACGTCTGAACTGAATTAAGCCCTGTTAGTTCAGGACTAGTATTTCCTGGGGGACCTCTAGTCATTTGGAGTAATTGCCGAGGTTGTCTGTGATCTTAATCCCGTACCAGTGTGCCGTATCTGTAATTGGTCCACTAAAATTCCTCCACCTATGACCTACCGTATTTGGCTGTCAGGTGATAATATTATGATATTGTACTGTGTGAATCACCATCTTGTGATTTGGGGTTGTTTTGATTTGTTTTGCACGTGTTTTTTTTTTTGTCTTTTCTGCCCAGTTGAGTATTATGGCGGTTATGTTGGTGATATAAATGAAAGTTTGAAATTCAGGAATCTTACCACAGCATGGAGACCCATGTTTGTGAAGGGTGTGGTTGCAGCAGATTGATCCGATTGGTTTGGGTAGCGGGTGTCTGGATCATATCTGTGGGCAACAGTCTGACTGCACCTCCACAAATAATCACAGCGTTTCATCTGTTTGAGTCCTGTACATAGACACAAATTTCCTCTTCCCTGTGTGCCGCTCAGCAGGACTTTCAGCAACATACGGGATCATCATGTCCACAGAGCAGCAGAGTTTCCTGACCGGTCCTCCCAGCCCTCGGTCCAGTCTCGGTCTGGGTCTCATTCACATGAATGGAGGAAGGACAGTAACTCTGGATTCAGCTTTTAGTGCATTTTATAGGACCTAGTGGTTTAAATGAGGGCTGTTCAAGTGTTCGTACTGGGAAGTTGAATTACCTAAAAAAAAAAAAAAAAGGATGTGCTGCGTTACAGGTGTCTCTTTTCCAGTGTGAGTTTATGGGAAAAAGTCTCTCTGGCCCATCAGCTGACGGACATGGACATGCAGTACCATCGTTTGGTCGCTACGAAAATTTGCTCCAAAGCCCGGCGTTCGTCCTGGGGACTTTAATTTCCACTACCGTGTTTCCAAAATAAAAGCACCTTGTTAGGTTAAGGACAAGATGGCAGTTTGTGTGATGTAACTTAAATACAGAAGTTGTTTAACAAATGAAT
Organism: Pterois miles; assembly: GCA_947000775.1. Lineage (NCBI taxonomy): Eukaryota > Metazoa > Chordata > Actinopteri > Perciformes > Scorpaenidae > Pterois > Pterois miles. The sequence goes on from CAMQGK010000474.1 coordinate 842,457, forward strand.
CAAGTCTGACTTGTGGTTTCAGGCGAGTCATGCAGACTGGTCTCCTGGTGAGAGTCCAGACCTCCACCTGACCTCCTCCCTATGCTGCATGCGCTGCTCCTTATGGTTCACAAGTACGTGGCCTACATACAGATTGATTTCATGCTGACCATCATGAAAAAATATGAAATTTGTGTCTATGTACATGAATCAATACGTTAAATTTCTGCTGTGCGACTGGGCTGCTGGTTATTTTCAGCAAATTCGAGTGAAATACAGACTTATCGTACAAAACACAAACGTGAGCGGGTAATTTCCCTGTAAGTCCTAGTCCTGTGCAAACAGGGCTGTGCCGTTACTTTGACCCTGTTGCCGGCCGTAGATCTTTAACCAGGTCCAGACAGCAGGATGCTGGATCCTGTGGTGGGTCGGCGTCCTCCCGTCAGCACTGCTTTTAATCCGTCTGTCTTCAAAATAGAGCTGCAATGATGAGTCGGCTCGATGATTTATCAGTAGGCAGAAAACTCTTCAACTATTTTGACAATTAATGAACCGTTAACGTCATTTTTCATGTGAAAATTAAGTTCAGCTTCTCAAATCCAGAGATTTCCTGCCTCAGTCTATCGTACTAAAGTGAACATCGTTGGGTTTTGGACGAGACATTTAAAGGCATCACAAACGACTGAGAAACCGTGATGGACATTTTTCTCTATTTTCTGACATTTTATAGACCAAACCATTAGAAAGAAAGAAAGAAAGAAAGAAAGATATTCCTTTATTAGTCCCACAGTGGGGAAATTCAGTTTTACACTCTGTTGTTCACACAGTACAGTTCACACAGTACATATACATGTCAATGGAGAGATGTCAGAGTGATGGGGCTGCTCCTGACAAGCGCCCAGAGCAGTTGGGGGTTTGGTGCCTTGCTCAGGGGCACCTCGGCAGTGCCCAAGAGGTAAACTGGCACCTCTCCAGCAACCAGTTGGTCTTGGTCCATGGGGGATTTGAACCCGGGTCCTCCACATCCTAACCCAAGTCCTTACGGACTGAGCTACTGCCGCCCCCATCCAGACATTAATCTAGGAAATAACCAGCTCATTAATTGATAATTAATTGATTATTAAGTAAATTACAGGCGGTGTGAACTTGACAGATATTTTGCTTTTATATTGATTTTCTTAACGTGAATTTCAGTTCAAGGTGAGATATTCAAGAAGCACCTGACTCACTGAGAAGGGCTGATTTAGTGTGAAGTCCTTTAAATCATCTTCTCTTTTTAAAAGGCAGCGATGTTTAAATGGAGTTCAGTAAAGCTGTGATGGAGACCTGGTGAGGAGAGTGATGGGGTGACGGTGGTGAAGGGGTTAAAGAGGGTAATGGTGGTGACGGTGATGAAGGGGATAATGGTGGTGACGGTGATGAAGGGGGTAACGGTGGTGACGGGGGTTACGGTGGTGATGGTGGTGAAGGGGGTGATGGGGGTAACGGTGGTGACGGGGGTTACGGTGGTGATGGTGGTGAAGGGGGTGATGGGGGTAACGGTGGTGACGGGGGTTACGGTGTGATGGTGGTGACGGGGATAACATAGTAACGGGGGTAACATGAGTGAAGAGGGTGACGAGAGTGAAGGGGGTGACGGTAGTAACGGGGGAAACAGGAGTGAAGGGGTGATGGTGGTGACGGGGATAATGGTTGTAACGGGGGTAACAGGAGTGAAGGGGTGATGGTGGTGACGGGGATAATGGTTGTAACGGGGGTAACAGGAGTGAAGGGGTGATGGTGGTGACGGGGATAATGGTTGTAACGGGGGTAACGGTGGTGAAGGGGGTGACGGTAGTAACGGGGGTAACAGGAGTGAAGGGGTGATGGTGGTGACGGGGATAATGGTTGTAACGGGGGTAACAGGAGTGAAGGGGTGATGGTGGTGACGGGGATAATGGTTGTAACTGGGGTAACGGTGGTGAAGGGGGTGACGGTGGTGATGGTGGTGACGGGGATAATGGTTGTAACGGGGGTAACAGGAGTGAAGGGGTGATGGTGGTGACGGGGATAATGGTTGTAACGGGGGTAACAGGAGTGAAGGGGTGATGGTGGTGACGGGGATAATGGTTGTAACCGGGGTAACAGTGGTGAAGGGGGTGACGGTAGTAACGGGGGTAACAGGAGTGAAGGGGTGAAGGGGGTAACGGGGATAATGGTTGTAACCGGGGTAACGGTGGTGAAGGGGGTGACGACACACTGAGACTACAGGAGCAGAATGTAAGTTCACAGTGAACTGGATCTTTATGTACTGTACAGACTGACCTTAATGAAAATGTGATTAGAGTTTCCACTGCAGACAGTTGGAGTTCGTAGCTCTTATTATTAATGTGTATTAATTCATTTTGGAACATGTTTTGTATTATTTGCACTACAAAATAAACTTGAATTGCAAAAACAGTTGAGTTTCTGTTGAAATCATCTTTCATCCCTCCATCTTCTTCTTTGCTTCTTCCTGTATCTGAACATCCACCTCCTCCTCTTCCACCTCCACCTCCTCCTCTTCCACCTCCTCCTCATCCTCTT
>CAMQGK010000474.1:847500-860000 GCA_947000775.1 Pterois miles
TGTGGTGAGTCCATCCATGGACCCACTACAGTTTGCTTATCAACCTGGCATTGGGGTGGATGATGCCGTCATCTTCCTTGTGGACCGAGCTCTGTCTCACCTGGAGAAGCCTGGGAGCACTGTGAGGATCATGTTCTTTGATTTCTCCAGTGCTTTCAACACCATCCAGCCAACACTTCTGGGGGACAAACTGGAGACTGCAGGGGTAGATCAACATCTTACATCCTGGATACTGGACTACCTCACAGACCGCCCACAGTTTGTGAGGACACAGGACTTCATTTCAGACACGGTGGTCTGCAGTGTGGGGGCCCCGCAGGGAACGGTTCTGACACGGTGGTCTGCAGTGTGGGGGCCCCGCAGGGAACGGTTCTGACACGGTGGTCTGCAGTGTGGGGGTTCCTCAGGGAACGGTTCTGACACGGTGGTCTGCAGTGTGGGGGCCCCGCAGGGAACGGTTCTGACACGGTGGTCTGCAGTGTGGGGTTCCTCAGGGAACGGTTCTGGCTCTGTTCCTCTTCACGCTCTACACTGCAGACTTCTCCTACAACTCACCAACCTGTCACCTGCAGAAGTTCTCTGACGACTCTGCTATCGTCGGCCTCATCACTGATGGGGACGATGGGGAGTACAGAGAACTTTCCCAGGACTTCGTGGACTGGTGCCTGCGGAACCACCTCCAGATCAACGCGGGGAAAACTAAAGAGCTGGTGGTGGATTTCCGCAGGCAAACTCATCCCCCTCCAACACCGGTGAACATCCAGGGATCAGACATTGAGATGGTGACATCTTATAAATACCTGGGTGTTCACCTGAACAATAAACTGGACTGGACAACAAACTCCTCTGAACTCCATAAAAAAGGCCAGAGCAGACTGTACCTGCTCAGGAGACTGAGGTCTTTTGGAGTGCAGGGGACACTCCTGAAAACATTTTATGACACTGTTGTGGCATCAGCCATATTTTATGGAGTGGTTTGCTGGGGCAGCAGCATCACAGCTGCAGACAGGAAGAGGCTGGATAAGATTATTAAAAGGGCCAGCTCTGTCCTGGGTTGCTCTCTGGACCCAGTGCAGGTGGTGGGAGAGAGGAGGACGATGGCTAAGCTGTCATCCATGATGGAGAAGGACTCCCACCCCATGAGAGACACCATCAGAGCTCTGGAGAGCTCCTTCAGTGACAGGCTGCTACACCCTAAGTGTACGAAGGAGCGTTACAGAAGGTCCTTCCTGCCTGCAGCTTTTAGACTCCACAACCAGCACTGCTCCCAGTAGACCACATACACATCCACAACCAGCACTGCTCCCAGTAGACCACAATCACAGTCACAACCAGCACTGCTCCCAGTAGACCACATACACATCCACAACCAGCACTGCTCCCAGTAGACCACATACACATTCACAACCAGCACTGCTCCCAGTAAACCACATACACATTCACAACCAGCACTGCTCCCAGTAGACCACAATCACAGTCACATTCACAACAAACTCACCGGACATAAGTGCAATAAGGACTTTATGTACAATTATATCATTGATATGATGGACACATTTTTTTTCTGTCTTTACTTTTTTCTATTTTGTATTATGTATATACTAATTTATTTTTATTTGTATTGCTGCTGTAACGTGTAAATTTCCCCACTGTGGGACTAATAAAGGAATATTATCTTATCTTATCTTATATATATATGTATGTATATATATATTTATGTATATATATATATATGTATGTATATATATATTTATGTATATATATATATATATATATATATATATATATATATATATATATATATATATATATATATAGCTCAGTCCATAAGGACTTGGGTTAGGAGGCAGAGGTCACCGGTTCAAGTCCCCCATGAACCAAGACCAACTGGTTGCTGGAGAGGTGCCAGTTTACCTCTTGTGCACTGCCGAGGTGCCCCTGAGCAAAGCACCAAACCCCCAACTGCTCTGGGCGCTTGTCAGGAGCAGCCCCCTCACTCTGACATCTCTCCATTGACGCATGTATATGTACTGTGTGAAATTAACAACAGAGTGTACAACTGAATTTCCCTATGGGGATTAATAAAGGTTCATCTCATCTTATCTTATATATATATTTATATATAAATATATATATATTATATATATATATTATATATATATATACATTATATATATATATATATATGTATTATATATAAGTGTTATATATAATATATATATAATATATATATATTATATATATATATACACACATATATATATATATATATATATATATATATATATATATATATATATATATATATATATATATATATATATATATATATATATATATATATATATATATATATATATATACACACACACACATGTGGCTGCAGCTGATATATATATATATATATATATATATATATATATATATATACACATGGCATCCATATATATATACCGGCACGTGGTGCAGTAACACCATGACGCTCCAACTGGATGCGGTTTCACGGAAAAGGAACGACGAGTCATTGACGGACGGCCCCTTGACTTTCTGATGAAATCTCAAACTGGAGCGTAGACGGACACACGGAAGCGACAGCGCGGCTAAATTACACGTTTATTCGGGAGAACAGGGGCGATATTAACACCGGAGGGTCTTAAAAACAGTGTAAAGTAGAGAACGAAGTCGACAAATAGTGTTTTTGATCAAGTATTTCCAGCCTCCTCCGGTTTAACCTGCCGCTAAGCTCCTGCTAAGCTAACCTGCTAGCACTGCCGGCTGCCGTCGGAAGCCGAGGACCTCCAGCCGCCCGCCGCCTTCTCCGCGGAGATTCAAAGCAGACAGAATGGCTCCTCTATCGTCTTCACACCGACATTTATCCTCCGTGTTTTCCGTCACCGTCTTCACGAAATTTTCCACCAGAAAGAAGTCCAACCACCACTCTCAGGGGAGCGTTACCGCCGCGGAGCCCGTCGGTGTCACGGACGTTGTTCCCTGGGTTCCCTCTCTCGGCGGTGGTCGGTCTGTGTGCCAGTCGGTGTAAAAGACAATGTCCCACTGAAAGCCTTTGCTTTGGACAGTAGATGGACCGCAGCTGCTCCCGCTGAGCCGGACTGGAGCCGCGACAGCCGCCTACCGTTTGACAGCTGTCACGTCGCAGCTGAGCTCGGCTGATCTGAGATATCTCTGTTTCTCAGGTAATGTCACGTAATTTATATTTTGCGCCTCTGAGTTGAAGGACATGTTCAGAAGTATGAGCGGTGAGGGACATTTATCCGGCGGGCAGAGCTCACCGTCCCCGGGCGGGCCTGGAGTCTCCTCTCCCGCGCTTGACAGTCAGGAAAGCTCGTGGATCGGCCTGCTGTCCAGGCCTGCAGTGGCCTTTCTGCAAAGATATCTCCCGGGGCGACCCCGAACCCCGTCCCGGTCTGAAACTGGAGCCGGATGGGTCGGTGGGGGGTTAAAAACCAGCTTTGTTGATGAGGAAAGTGAGTTTTTAAGACAGCTGGGCGACATGATGCCGCTGACGCAGCACCCGGCTCCTCACCTTACCTACCTGCGGTGTCAGCATGACGGAGCCGCCGGCCTGCTGGAGCCGAGGGACGGCAGCACCGTACCGTGGCTGACCGCTGACTCTCTGCGAGAAATTGGGATTCAAAACGCAGACGAAATGGATCTTAATCTTTGCCAGCAAACTCAAATTGGATATTTGTCTTCTGTTAGGACCTTTTTCACTCATGTTCTGTTGAGCTCGGTGTCATCTCAGGAAATAAAGCCCACGGGGGGGAAGGACTGGGAGACGGCGGGTCCCTCCGTAAAGAGCAACGGGGGCAAAGGCAGGACGTGGTGGGGCAGCTTCTGGGGAGGCGAGGACAGCTCACAGAAAGGCATGTTGTCAGATGTGTCCTGGGCTGAGGAGGGTCCCATCACAGGCTGGCTTTGTCCACAACAACCGCTGGCAGAAACAAAAGCACCCGAAACAACCGATGTATTTGTCCAGAGCAGCGACAGGGGATGGACGCTGGGAGAAAACACTGGACAAACTGACCACAAACAGGAGCCGACTAACAATGGAGGCCTTCAAACAGTCCAGAACATGGAGGGGTCCACGACAGACCACCGGCTCGGCATCAGTAACGGTTCAGGAGCTGCCGCCGGCTGCAGTGAGGTGGCACCTCTGACCCCTGAACAGGACAATGGTTACTCCAGTCTGGAGGAGGAGCACTTCCAGGTGTGCCACCTGCACATGGTGAAAGTCCTGAGCGAAGAGCAGCTGCAGCAGGAGGCCGAACCAGCTGGGAACAGTGCCACCATCGAGACCGAAATGGAGGAAGAGACTTCTGAAGAGGGAGAGTCTAGATCAGGAAAGGAGGAGGAGGACGAACGGGATGCAGCTCCTCAGGAGGGTCAGTCTGAGGCCACAGCGCTCACCAGCCCCCAGTGCCAGAATAAAGCCATCGCCTTCATCATGGGCTGCCCATGCAGTGACGACGACAGCAGCCAGTCAGATGGGGAGTCTGGTGATGATGACGATGGCTTTAACAGCGAGGGCTCGTCCGATCTGTCCGACTCGAGCGAAGAAGACGACGAAGACGACGACGAAGCCTCGGACTCAGACAGCGAGGCAGACTCTGAGTCAGAACGCCTGTGGAACTCACTGTGCCAAAGTGTGGACCCGTACAACCCCCGAAACTTCACCGCACGGCTGCACACCGTCAGCACCCCGCCCAGGACCATCCCCACCTCCACGCCTCCATCTTCCACCCAGTCAACCCCCGCCTCTTCCCCCGACCTCGCCCTGCTTCCTTTCTCCTCCCTCGCAGCCTCCCCTCCCCTCACCTCCTCTCCTCCATCCAGCAGTGACATCTGGGATGACTCCACCTCAGCCAGCGAAGTTGACGAAGCAGAAAGTCTCCGCCTGTGGAGCTCCTTCAGCTGCTCCTCGGACCCCTACAGTCCCTTTAACTTCCAGGCCCCGCTCAGGACTCGAGAGCTTGTCAAGGCGGGGCCCAGAGCCAGGACCAGGGCTAAGAAGGCCTCCCAGACTCCACTTTGCTCCCCCCACCATAAGCCAGCATCTCCACCTGAGTACAGGAAGGAGGAAGCTGAGGAGAGGCTAGACAGTGGCTTCTCTGAACTCTCCACCTCCTCTGGCTGCTCCACCACACAGAGCTGCAGCTCCACCAAAAAGGTCAGTTTGTTTCCGTTCTCATGTCATTCACAATAATGTTGGGTTTTGTAAAATTCATGATCCTTGTACCTCTTCAGGCCTATAAAAACCTTTGAGTGTAAAGGTGCTAAATATCAGACCATATCTCCACACGGCTCTCAGCATGGCAGCGGCTGAGCCAGCAGCTCGCAGCTCACAGTGCTGACAGCAGCTAGCAGTGCTGACAGCAGCTAGCAGTGCTGACAGCAGCTAATGGTGCTAACAGCAGCTAGCGGTGCTGACAGAGCTAACTTAAAGGGGAACCGGAGGGTAGGTGCAACGCTTCCATGATGACACCGTTGGTCGGTGGCATTTTCAGCTGTAGCAGCACCCAACAGCCAGTCAGGGCATGCTAACATGCAGTAAAAGCATGAGCGGCAGGCCCGGCTATGAAGAAATCACGGTGGCTGCTGCTGGTTCATACAGGCCAGGCACAGCGCTCTGACTGGACCACACATGGAGGCACAGCGTAGCACCGTGACCACGGCGGTAAGTGCTCCACTCAGTCATTAATTGTCACATTCAGCTGATACCGTCGTAAATTAAATATTTGAAGTGTATCTGCAGACTTCAGTTCACCAGTGTCGGCACACAGATTGACTCACATCACTGTCCACTGAGCTCGATTAACCAAACTGGGCTAAATAAACTAGCACGCTCAAGATGACAACAGCTGGTGCGCCGCAGAAATGTTCCAGGTGCTCCAGAATTTCTGTGTGAGCGACAGCTGTTTGGGTCACAGGGCGAACTGAACGGGCCAAACGTCCTCACCAAACATTCAGTCCCAGTACAGGTACTGCTCCTCTCCTGATGGACCAGTACAGGTACTGCTCCTGTCCTGATGGACCAGTACAGGTACTGCTCCTCTCCTGATGGACCAGTACAGGTACTGCTCCTCTCCTGATGGACCATTTCAGAACAATATTTGTTGTATTATTGTTACAGCTAGAGGGTCGCAGGTTCAAATCCGACTTGGGAGTGTTATGTTCTCCCTGTGTCAGCGGGGGTTTTCTCCAGGTCCTTCGGTTTCCTCCCACAGTCCAGCGACATGCAGGTTAGGTTGATCGTTGACTCGAAGTTGCCCGTGGGTGTGAACGGTGGTCTGTCTCTGGTAGTCCAGCGACCTGTCTGGGCTGAACCCAGCCTTCGCTCAGCGTCAGCTGGGATCCATCGGTGTCGCTGCTGGTGTCCAGTTCCTCTGGTTGGATGATCAGGTGACCCTGACGCACCTCCTCCTGTTACCTACACTAGTCCTCTCCTCCTGTTACCTACACTAGTCCTCTCCTCCTGTTACCTACACTAGTCCTCTCCTCCTGTTAACTACACTAGTCCTCTCCTCCTGTTACCTACACTAGTCCTCTCCTCCTGTTACCTACACTAGTCCTCTCCTCCTGTTACCTACACTAGTCCTCTCCTCCTGTTAACTACACTAGTCCTCTCCTCCTGTTACCTACACTAGTCCTCTCCTACTCCTCCTCCTCCTGTTACCTACACTAGTCCTCTCCTCCTCCTCCTGTTACCTACACTAGTCCTCTCCTCCTGTTACCTACACTAGTCCTCTCCTACTCCTCCTCCTGTTACCTACACTAGTCCTCTCCTCCTCCTCCTCCTGTTAACTACACTAGTCCTCTCCTCCTGTTACCTACACTAGTCCTCTCCTCCTGTTACCTACACTAGTCCTCTCCCCCTCCTCCTCCTCCTGTTACCTACACTAGTCCTCTCCTCCTGTTACCTACACTAGTCCTCTCCTCCTGTTAACTACACTAGTCCTCTCCTCCTCCTCCTCCTGTTAACTACACTAGTCCTCTCCTCCTCCTCCTCCTCCTGTTAACTACACTAGTCCTCTCCTCCTGTTACCTACACTAGTCCTCTCCTCCTGTTAACTACACTAGTCCTCTCCTCCTCCTCCTCCTCCTGTTACCTACACTAGTCCTCTCCTCCTCCTCCTGTTAACTACACTAGTCCTCTCCTCCTGTTACCTACACTAGTCCTCTCCTACTCCTCCTCCTCCTGTTACCTACACTAGTCCTCTCCTCCTCCTCCTGTTAACTACACTAGTCCTCTCCTCCTCCTCCTGTTAACTACACTAGTCCTCTCCTCCTGTTACCTACACTAGTCCTCTCCTCCTGTTACCTACACTAGTCCTCTCCTCCTGTTAACTAAACTAGTCCTCTCCTACTCCTCCTCCTCCTGTTAACTACACTAGTCCTCTCCTCCTCCTCCTGTTAACTACACTAGTCCTCCCCTCCTCCTGTTACCTACACTAGTCCTCCCCCTCCTCCTGTTAACTACACTAGTCCTCCCCCCCTCCTCCTGTTAACTACACTAGTCCACTAGTCCTCCTCCTCCTGTTAACTACACTAGTCCTCTCCTACCCCTCCTCCTCCTGTTACCTACACTAGTCCTCTCCTCCTCCTCCTGTTACCTACACTAGTCCTCTCCTCCTCCTCCTGTTAACTACACTAGTCCTCTCCTCCTCCTGTTAACTACACTAGTCCTCTCCTACTCCTCCTCCTGTTAACTACACTAGTCCTCTCCTCCTGTTAACTACACTAGTCCTCCCCCTCCTCCTGTTAACTACACTAGTCCTCTCCTCCTGTTAACTACACTAGTCCTCCCCTCCTCCTGTTAACTACACTAGTCCTCTCCTCCTGTTAACTACACTAGTCCTCTCCTACTCCTCCTCCTGTTAACTACACTAGTCCTCTCCTCCTGTTAACTACACTAGTCCTCTCCCCTCCTCCTCCTGTTACCTACACTAGTCCTCTCCTCCTCCTCCTGTTACCTACACTAGTCCTCTCCTCCTGTTACCTACACTAGTCCTCTCCTCCTGTTACCTACACTAGTCCTCTCCTCCTCCTCCTCCTGTTACCTACACTAGTCCTCTCCTCCTCCTCCTCCTGTTACCTACACTAGTCCTCTCCTCCTCCTCCTCCTGTTACCTACACTAGTCCTCTCCTCCTCCTCCTCCTCCTGTTACCTACACTAGTCCTCTCCTCCTCCTCCTCCTGTTACCTACACTAGTCCTCTCCTCCTCCTCCTCCTGTTACCTACACTAGTCCTCTCCTCCTCCTCCTCCTGTTAACTACACTAGTCCTCTCCTCCTCCTCCTCCTGTTAACTACACTAGTCCTCTCCTCCTCCTCCTGTTACCTACACTAGTCCTCCTCCTCCTCCTCCTGTTACCTACACTAGTCCTCTCCTCCTCCTCCTCCTGTTACCTACACTAGTCCTCTCCTCCTCCTCCTCCTGTTACCTACACTAGTCCTCTCCTCCTCCTCCTCCTGTTACCTACACTAGTCCTCTCCCTCCTCCTCCTGTTAACTACACTAGTCCTCCTCCTCCTCCTCCTGTTAACTACACTAGTCCTCTCCCTCCTCCTCCTGTTACCTACACTAGTCCTCTCCTCCTCCTCCTCCTGTTACCCACACTAGTCCTCTCCTCCTCCTCCTCCTGTTACCTACACCAGTCCTCCTCCTCCTCCTCCTGTTACCTACACTAGTCCTCTCCTCCTCCTCCTCCTCCTGTTACCTACACCAGTCCTCTCCTCCTCCTCCTGTTACCTACACTAGTCCTCTCCTCCTCCTCTTCCTGTTACCTACACTAGTCCTCTCCTCCTCCTCCTCCTGTTACCTACACTAGTCCTCTCCTCCTCCTCTTCCTGTTACCTACACTAGTCCTCTCCTCCTCCTCCTCCTGTTACCTACACTAGTCCTCTCCTCCTCCTCTTCCTGTTACCTACACTAGTCCTCTCCTCCTCCTCTTCCTGTTACCTACACTAGTCCTCTCCTCCTCCTCCTCCTGTTACCTACACTAGTCCTCTCCTCCTCCTCCTCCTGTTACCTACACTAGTCCTCTCCTCCTGTTAGCAACACTAGTCCTCTCCTCCTCCTCCTGTTACCTACACTAGTCCTCCTCCTCCTCCTCCTGTTACCTACACTAGTCCTCTCCTCCTCCTCCTGTTACCTACACTAGTCCTCTCCTCCTCCTCCTCCTGTTACCTACACTAGTCCTCTCCTCCTCCTCCTCCTGTTACCTACACTAGTCCTCTCCTCCTCCTCCTCCTGTTACCTACACTAGTCCTCTCCTCCTCCTCCTCCTGTTACCTACACTAGTCCTCTCCTCCTCCTGTTAACTACACTAGTCCCTCCTCCTCCTCCTCCTGTTAACTACACTAGTCCTCCCTCCTCCTCCTCCTGTTACCTACACTAGTCCTCTCCTCCTCCTCCTCCTGTTACCCACACTAGTCCTCTCCTCCTCCTCCTCCTGTTACCTACACCAGTCCTCTCCTCCTCCTCCTGTTACCTACACTAGTCCTCTCCTCCTCCTCTTCCTGTTACCTACACTAGTCCTCTCCTCCTCCTCTTCCTGTTAACTACACTAGTCCTCTCCTCCTCCTCCTCCTGTTACCTACACTAGTCCTCTCCTCCTGTTACCCACACTAGTCCTCTCCTCCTCCTCCTGTTACCTACACTAGTCCTCCCTCCTCCTCCTCCTGTTACCTACACTAGTCCTCTCCTCCTGTTAACTACACTAGTCCTCTCCTCCTCCTCCTGTTACCTACACTAGTCCTCTCCTCCTCCTCCTGTTACCTACACTAGTCCTCTCCTCCTCCTCCTCCTGTTACCTACACTAGTCCTCTCCTCCTCCTCCTCCTCCTGTTACCTACACTAGTCCTCTCCTCCTCCTCCTCCTCCTGTTAACTACACTAGTCCTCTCCTCCTCCTCCTCCTGTTACCTACACTAGTCCTCTCCTCCTCCTCCTCCTCCTGTTACCTACACTAGTCCTCTCCTCCTCCTCCTCCTGTTACCTACACTAGTCCTCTCCTCCTGTTACCTACACTAGTCCTCTCCTCCTGTTACCTACACTAGTCCTCTCCTCCTGTTACCTACACTAGTCCTCTCCTCCTCCTCTTCCTGTTACCTACACTAGTCCTCTCCTCCTCCTCTTCCTGTTACCTACACTAGTCCTCTCCTCCTCCTCCTCCTGTTACCTACACTAGTCCTCTCCTCCTCCTCTTCCTGTTAACTACACTAGTCCTCTCCTCCTCCTCCTCCTGTTACCTACACTAGTCCTCTCCTCCTCCTACTGTTACCTACACTAGTCCTCTCCTCCTCCTCTTCCTGTTACCTACACTAGTCCTCTCCTCCTCCTCCTCCTGTTACCTACACTAGTCCTCTCCTCCTCCTCTTCCTGTTAACTACACTAGTCCTCTCCTCTTCCTCCTCCTGTTACCTACACTAGTCCTCTCCTCCTCCTACTGTTACCTACACTAGTCCTCTCCTCCTCCTCTTCCTGTTACCTACACTAGTCCTCTCCTCCTCCTCCTCCTGTTACCTACACTAGTCCTCTCTTCCTGTTACCTACACTAGTCCTCTCCTCCTGTTACCTACACTAGTCCTCTCCTCCTCCTCCTCCTGTTACCTACACTAGTCCTCTCCTCCTCCTCCTCCTGTTAACTACACTAGTCCTCTCCTCCTCCTCCTCCTGTTACCTACACTAGTCCTCTCCTCCTCCTCCTGTTACCTACACTAGTCCTCTCCTCCTCCTCCTGTTACCTACACTAGTCCTCTCCTCCTCCTCCTCCTGTTACCTACACTAGTCCTCTCCTCCTCCTCCTCCTGTTAACTACACTAGTCCTCTCCTCCTCCTCCTCCTGTTAACTACACTAGTCCTCTCCTCCTCCTCTTCCTGTTACCTACACTAGTCCTCTCCTCCTCCTCCTCCTGTTACCTACACTAGTCCTCTCCTCCTCCTACTCCCTCGTTTCTGTAAAGGCAGATAAATCCCTGATGTTCATAACCTGCATCCACATTTTTTCTGGGTTTTCCAGCTGATTCCATGTTTCTCATCAGATTGTGTCTGTTCTCCACATCGAGGCCTCCAGAGTCCTCCAGAGTCCTCCAGTCCTCCAGTTCCCCTGTGCTTCTAAGATAAGATATTCCTTTATTGGTCCCACAGTGGAGAAATTTACAAATTTACTTCTGAGTGAAACCTCACAGGGTTTTGGTTTCAGTGTGGTTTTGTAAAGCCCAGCTTATTGTCTTGAGCTCAACCCAGATGAAACTGTTCAGTAATGAAACTGATGTGAGATCAGACTGAGTGATGTTCGGTTTTAACCCCTGCTGGTTCATGACTTTAAAACACAGACCTGAGACATGGAGCACCGATCACATGCAGAGCCACAGAACAGCTTGATAAAGGTGAAATATGGGGGATGAATCCGTGAAGTCCAGCACAGGAGTAAGGCCTCTGTTGGTAATGTACATCGGATCTAAGACGCTGAACAACTTTGATAAAACTGTAGAGACAGAAACCCAGGTAGCTGATTTGGTGTATCGCATAATAAAAATAAATATGTATAGTGAAGTCGTAGCAGCAGTAGGAGCAGCAGCAGCAGCAGTAGTAGTAGCAGTAGCAGTAGCAGTAGTAGTAGTAGTAGTAGTAGTACAGACTGGCTGCCGGCCCTTTAAACTGGTAGAAACGGTGATGGTGGTCGTTGTCGTATTTACGGAGAAGATATTCGTTCCCATTTTTAGAGCAAAGACGTGAAGTGTAAAGCGACTGGTGTTGACTGTGAAGAGAAGCTGACTGAAGCCGTGTGGCCTCCTGTGGCCCAACTGGAAACTAGTTATAGCTTCAAAAGGCTTAAATTAAAACATTACCCTGGCCTCCTGCATTTCATCATATAAACTGGTCTAAAATGTGTCTTTATGTATCATAATTAGCATTATTTGGATATACTTCACTTGTGTTTAAGTCAGTAAAGCTCAAATCTGCTCATCCAACATTTCTTTTTTCGCTGTTTTCAGTTGTAGGTCCGATAAAACTGTTAAACCCTGATACAGGCAGGCTGAACCCCAACTTCTTCTTCTTCCTGTCAGGTTCGTTTCTGTGACGACGTGGAGGAGTTCTTTGCCAGCTGTGGTGAGGAGGAGGAGGACCGGCGGGGCCCCTGGGAGGAGCTGGCCCGGGACCGCTGCCGATTCCTGCGACGCTGCCAGGAGGTGGAGCAGAGCATCGCCTACTGCCTGCAGCCACAGCACCGCAGCCTGGTGCACCGCCGCCTGTCCACCGTCCTCTACCTGCAGGACGCCTAAGGACGGTCTGTCCTCTACGCCCAGGACGCCTGAGGACGGTCTGTCCTCTACGCCCAGGACTTCTGAGGACGGTCTGCCCTCTACGCCCAGGACGCCTGAGGACAGTCTGTCCTCTATGCCCTGGACACCTGAGGACTGTCTGTTCTCTACATCCTCTATGCCCTGGACACCCGAGGACGGTCTGTCCTCTACCT
>CAMQGK010000474.1:865000-867500 GCA_947000775.1 Pterois miles
GTAAACACACCACAGACCTGTAAACACACCACAGACCAGTGAACACACCACAGACCTGTGAACACACCACAGACCTGTAAACACACCACAGACCAGTGAACACACCACAGACCTGTAAACACAGAACAGACCACTAAACACACCACAGACCTGTAAACACACCACAGACCACTAAACACACCACAGACCAGTGAACACACCACAGACCTGTAAACACACCACAGACCTGTGAACACAGAACAGACCACTAAACACACCACAGACTTGTGAACACACCACAGACCAGTGAACACACCACAGACCTGTAAACACACCACAGACCAGTGAACACACCACAGACCTGTAAACACACCACAGACCTGTAAACACACCACAGACCTGTGAACACACCACAGACCTGTAAACACACCACAGACCTGTAAACACACCACAGACCACTAAACACACCACAGACCATTAAACACACCACAGACCAATGAACACACCACAGACCTGTAAACACACCACAGACCTGTGAACACACCACAGACCTGTGAACACACCACAGACCCGTAAACACACCACAGACCCGTAAACACACCACAGACCAGTGAACACACCACAGACCAGTGAACACACCACAGACCTGTGAACACAGAACAGACCACTAAACACACCACAGACCTGTGAACACACCACAGACCTGTAAACACACCACAGACCATTAAACACACCACAGACCAGTGAACACACCACAGACCTGTAAACACACCACAGACCATTAAACACACCACAGACCAGTGAACACACCACAGACCTGTGAACACACCACAGACCCGTAAACACACCACAGACCAGTGAACACACCACAGACCAATGAACACACCACAGACCTGTGAACACACCACAGACCAATGAACACACCACAGACCAGTGAACACACCACAGACCTGTAAACACACCACAGACCTGTAAACACACCACAGACCAGTGAACACAGAACAGACCACTAAACACACCACAGACCTGTAAACACACCACAGACCAGTGAACACACCACAGACCTGTAAACACACCACAGACCAGTGAACACACCACAGACCTGTAAACACACCACAGACCTGTAAACACACCACAGACCTGTAAACACACCACAGACCTGTAAACACACCACAGACCTGTGAACACACCACAGACCTGTAAACACACCACAGACCTGTAAACACACCACAGACCTGTAAACACACCACAGACCTGTAAACACACCACAGACCTGTGAACACACCACAGACCTGTGAACACACCACAGACCTGTAAACACACCACAGACCTGTAAACACACCACAGACCAATAAACACACCACAGACCTGTAAACACACCACAGACCTGTAAACACACCACAGACCAATAAACACACCACAGACCTGTAAACACACCACAGACCCGTAAACACACCACAGACCTGTAAACACACCACAGACCTGTAAACACACCACAGACCAATAAACACACCACAGACCTGTGAACACACCACAGACCTGTGAACACACCACAGACCCGTGAACACACCACAGACCCGTAAACACACCACAGACCCGTAAACACACCACAGACCAGTGAACACACCACAGACCAGTGAACACACCACAGACCAATGAACACACCACAGACCAGTAAACACACCACAGACCCGTGAACACACGACAGACCCGTGAACACACCACAGACCTGTGAACACACCACAGACCTGTAAACACACCACAGACCTGTAAACACACCACAGACCTGTAAACACACCACAGACCAGTGAACACACCACAGACCTGTGAACACACCACAGACCTGTAAACACACCACAGACCTGTAAACACACCACAGACCATTAAACACACCACAGACCAGTGAACACACCACAGACCCGTAAACACACCACAGACCCGTAAACACACCACAGACCAGTGAACACACCACAGACCAGTGAACACACCACAGACCAGTGAACACACCACAGACCAATGAACACACCACAGACCCGTGAACACACCACAGACCCGTGAACACACCACAGACCTGTGAACACACCACAGACCCGTAAACACACCACAGACCTGTAAACACACCACAGACCTGTGAACACACCACAGACCTGTGAACACACCACAGACCCGTAAACACACCACAGACCATTAAACACACCACAGACCAGTGAACACACCACAGACCTGTAAACACACCACAGACCATTAAACACACCACAGACCATTAAACACACCACAGACCCGTGAACACACCACAGACCTGTAAACACACCACAGACCATTAAACACACCACAGACCAGTGAACACACCACAGACCAGTGAACACACCACAGACCATTAAACACACCACAGACCTGTAAACACACCACAGACCATTAAACACACCACAGACCAGTGAACACACCACAGACCATTAAACACACCACAGACCTGTAAACACACCACAGACCATTAAACACACCACAGACCAATGAACACACC
>CAMQGK010000474.1:872500-897500 GCA_947000775.1 Pterois miles
GCTGGCTGAGATACTGAAGCAGAGAGGAACCACAGGAGGAGAGGGAAGGGTTCATGTTAAGGTAAAGGTTAAATCTAAGGGTTAATGATAAGGTACATGATAAATCTAAGGGTTAATGTTAAGGGAAATGATAAATCTAAGGGTTAATGTTAAGGTACATGATAGATCTAAGGGTTAATGTTAAGGTACATGATAAATTTAAGGGTTAATGTTAAGGTACATGATAAATTTAAGGGTTAATGTTAAGGGAAATGATAAATCTAAGGGTTAATGTTGAGGTAAATGATAAATCTAAGGGTTAATGTTAAGGTACATGATAAATTTAAGGGTTAATGTTAAGGTACATGATAAATTTAAGGGTTAATGTTAAGGTACATGATAAATCTAAGGGTTAATGTTGAGGTAAATGATAAATCTAAGGGTTAATGTTAAGGTACATGATAAATCTAAGGGTTAATGTTAAGGTACATGATAAATCTAAGGGTTAATGTTGAGTTAAATGTTAAATCTAAGGGTTAATGGTGAGTTAAATGTTAACTGTTAAGTGTTAATGTAAAGTTAAATGTAAGGGTTAATGTTAAGGGAAATGATAAATCTAAGGGTTAATGTTGAGGCAAATGATAAATCTAAGGGTTAATGTTAAGGTACATGATAAATCTAAGGGTTAATGTTGAGTCAAATGTTAAATCTAAGGGTTAATGGTGAGTTAAATGTTAACTGTTAAGTGTTAATGTAAAGTTAAATGTTAAATGTAAGGGTTAATGTTAAGGGAAATGATAAATCTAAGGGTTAATGTTAAGGTAAATGATAAATGTAAGGGTTAACATTAAGTTAACTGTTAAGTTAAGTTAATGGAAACATTCCTCCCCTAACCAGTCAGTCCTGTATGGTTCATAGACTCCTCTATATAAAGTCATTTTATTAATAATCTGCTGTCTGGAGGATTTTCAGTAGAATAAAAGATGATCAATTAGAGCCCAGTATGTTTCCTATAGTGATCAATAGAGGTTACTGCTGACAGTATTTGTTTGCCCCCCTCCCCGGTGTAAACAGATTCATGTCCCCACAACATGACTACACATGTCCCCCCCTCCCCCCCACACACACACACACACAAACACACACACTAAGCAGCAACACTGGAGATGTTGTCAGACTGCAGGATGTGTCACTCTGTCATCAAAAGCTGAAACCAGGAAGAGGTCACATGTTTGGTCTGTTTTGTTTTGTAACTGAAAGGTGAAGTCCACCTGCACACACACACACACGCACACAACACACACACACACACACACACACACACACACAGCTACAGCTTCATGAGAGGCCAGAGGCTGAAAACTGTGTGTCTGTATGTGTGAACGTCTATCAACCAAACTGTCAAATGAGTCTGAGCCAAGTCTGTAATAATAATATCCACAGGTCACCAGACTAGAGGCACCTGTGTGGCTGTGGTACCTGGACCAATCTAACCGAGCTAACGAACCTAACTCAGCTAACAAAGCTAACTGAGCTAACCGAGCTAACCAAGATAACTGAGATAACTGCGCTAACTGCGCTAACTGAGCTAACAAAGCTAACTGAGTTAACCAAGCTAACCGAGCTAACCAAGATAACTGATTTAACAGAGCTAACCGAGCTAACAAAGCTAACCAAGCTAACCGAGCTAACTGAGCTAAGCGACTTAACAGAGCTAACCGAGCTAACAAAGCTAACTGAGCTAGCTGAGCTAACCGAGCTAACAAAGCTAACTGAGCTAGCTGAGCTAACCGAGCTAACAGGCCTCCATCAGTCTGGCTGTGTGTTCCTGCAGGAGGAAGCTGTGATGAAGAGTGTGTTTACTGTTTTAGTCTCACATCAGAGATTCGGCTGGAGGTCAACATGCAGAGAGCAAATAACTTCTTTGAAATTTCTTTAAAAACTCCCTGAATCCTGACATCAGCTAGCAGGTTATTCATGTGTATATATATATATATATATATATATATATATATATATATATATATATATATATATTAGTGCTGTCAGGCGATTAAAAAAAATAATCTAATTAATTACAGGATTTGTAATTAATTAATCTAATTAATCACATTTTAATCTCATACCTGCTAAAGGCCCCCAAATAAAGAATTTGAATTCTAGGACATTACAAAATCGTAATGCATGACTAATCAATAGAATACACCAAGAAGAGAAGATTTGAAATCCACATTTTTATTGGTTAAGTGTGCTTTATAAATTAAATTCAAAAGAAAAAAGGTCAAGCACATCAGCAAACCAATTAGGCCAGATGCATTTCTCAAAAATGCAATACAAATACAGTTAAATAAAATCAATAAAATTCAGAAATAAAATAAGGCTGAGTCTCAAATAGGCACATAAGCAGACTCTCAATCAAAATGAATACTAAAGCTGACTCAATACAGCAATTCAAAATGAATAGTATAACATGCCTCTAAATAAGGCAACATCAATAGCAAGATGCCAACAGCATTTCCTTTAAAAGGGTCAGCTAACGTTACAGGAACTGACAACAGACAACTCTATGTGTCCTTGAGCCAGTTGCTCAGACAAACAAGCTTGTTTACATTGTGTGAGTGTGAGGCTGCTCTCTTCTTTTCAATGATGTTACCTGCAGTGAAAAGAGTCTCTCACCTGGCCCAGACGTGGCAGCGGTAGCCAGGTAGGAGGAGAGGACAGCTGTTCATCAGCTCCTGGTGAGCTGCCACCACTCCAGTGGACACTCATGCATTCAATGCACGGCTCAGCTTTGTAGCGGGCTAGAGGCCCCCGCTGCTCCTAGTCCGAGTCAGAGTCCGAGTGACAGGTCCGAGTCAGAGTCCGAGTGAAAGGTCCGAGTGGGCTCGCCTCGCTCTCCTGTGTCGCGTCCGTCTCTGTTGTCAGTCACCCTGCTTTTGACTAGTGGCGCAGGTACGAAGTGACGCCACTGCAGCCTACGGGTCACTCAATGGGCCAAATTTAAAATGACTGACTTGCCACTCATGATTAATTGTGTTAATTTTTATAGCGCGTTAATTTGCAGCGTAATGAATTAATCTAATTAACACGTTAAACTGACAGCCCTAGTATATATATATATATATATATACATACACATATATATGTGTGTGTATATATATATATATATATACACATATATGTGTGTGTGTGTATATATATATATATATATATATATATATATACACACATATATATATATATATGTATATATGTACATGGTCATATGATGTGGTTCTGCTGGCATCATCAGTCTGTGACCTCACTGGATCGGTTCACAGCTGAGTGTGAAGCAGCTGGGATGAGGATCAGCACCTCTAAATCGGAGGCCATGGTTCTCAGCAGGAAACCGATGGATTGTCTACTCCAGGTAGAGAATGAGTCTTTACCCTAAGTGAAGGAGTTCAAGTACCTCGGGGTCTTGTTCACGAGTGAGGGAACAATGGAACGTGAGATTGGCCGGAGAATCGGAGCAGCGGGGGCGGTATTCCAGTCGCTGTACCGCACCGTTGTGATGAAGAGAGAGCTGAGCCGAAAGGCAAAGCTCTCTATCTACCGGTCAGTCTTCGTGCCTACTCTCACCTATGGTCATGAGGGCTGGGTCAGGACCCAAAGATCTAGATCACGAGTACAAGCGGCCGAAATGGGTTTTCTCAGGAGGGTGGCTGGTGTTTCCCTTAGAGATAAGGTGAGAAGCTCAGTCATCCGTGAGGGACTCGGAGTAGAGCCGCTGCTCCTTTGCGTTGAAAGGAGCCAGTTGAGGTGGTTCGGGCATCTGGTAAGGATGCCTCCTGGGCGCCTCCCTAGGGAGGTGTTCCAGGCACGACCAGCTGGGAGGAGACCCTGGGGAAGACCCAGGACTAGATGGAGAGGTTATATCTCCACACTGGCCTGGGAATGCCTCGGGATCCCCCAGTCAGAGCTGGTTAATGTGGCCCGGGAAAGGGAAGTTTGGGGTCCCCTGCTGGAGCTGTTGCCCCCGCGACCCGACCCCGGATAAGAGGTTGAAGATGAAGATGAAGATATATGTACATATATATATGTCTGTATGTATGTACTCCGGCTTCCTCCCACAGTCCAAAGACATGCAATTTGCGACATGCGACACCTAACAGGATAAGCGGACCTCTGATGAAGACTGATGAAGACTTCTCTAGACCAAGATAGCGGGACTGACCGTGGCTGTGCGATACTGTGGATGGCCAGAGGGACAAGCCCAGTCCGTCCCAGTCAGTCCCAGTTAGACCAGTCAGACCAGTTAGTCCCACTCCGCCCAATCAGTCCCAGTTATACCAGTCAGTCCCAGTCAGACCCAGTTAGGCCCAGTCAGTCCTAGTCAGTCCCAGTCAGCCCCAGTCAGACCAGTCAGTCGCACTCTGACCAGTCAGTCCCAGCTAGACCAGTCAGTCCCAGTCAGACCAGTCAGTCCCAGTTAGACCAGTCAGTCCCAGTCAGACCCAGTTAGACCAGTCAGTCCCAGTCAGTCCTAGTCAGTCCCAGTCAGTCCCGCAGACCAGTCAGTCCCAGTCAGACAAGTCAGTCCCAGTCAGAAAAGTCAGTCCCAGTCAGTCCAGTGATGCCCCAGTCAGTCCCAGTCAGTTCCAGTCAGTCCCGGGAAGACCAGTCAGTTCATGTCAGAACAGTCAGTCCCAGTCAGACCCAGTTAGACCAGTCAGTCCCAGTCAGTCCTAGTCAGTCCCAGTCATCCCCAGTCAGTCCCAGGCAGACCAGTCAGTCCCAGTCAGTTCATGTCAGACCAGTCAGTCCCAGTCAAACCCAGTTAGACCAGTTAGTCCCAGTCAGACCAGTCAGTCCCAGTCAGTCCTAGTCAGTCCCAGTCAGACCAGTCAGTCGCACTCAGACCAGTCAGTCCCAGCTAGACCAGTCAGTCCCAGTCAGACCAGTCAGTCCCAGTTATACCAGTCAGTCCCAGTCAGACCCAGTTAGGCCCAGTCAGTCCTAGTCAGTCCCAGTCAGCCCCAGTCAGACCAGTCAGTCGCACTCTGACCAGTCAGTCCCAGCTAGACCAGTCAGTCCCAGTCAGACCAGTCAGTCCTAGTTAGACCAGTCAGTCCCAGTCAGACCCAGTTAGACCAGTCAGTCCCAGTCAGTCCTAGTCAGTCCCAGTCAGTCCCGCAGACCAGTCAGTCCCAGTCAGACAAGTCAGTCCCAGTCAGAAAAGTCAGTCCCAGTCAGTCCAGTGATGCCCCAGTCAGTTCCAGTCAGTCCCGGGAAGACCAGTCAGTTCATGTCAGAACAGTCAGTCCCAGTCAGACCCAGTTAGACCAGTCAGTCCCAGTCAGTCCTAGTCAGTCCCAGTCATCCCCAGTCAGTCCCAGGCAGACCAGTCAGTCCCAGTCAGTTCATGTCAGACCAGCCAGTCCCAGTCAGCCCAATCAGTCCCAGTTATAACAGTCAGTCCCAGTCAAACCCAGTTAGACCAGTTAGTCCCAGTCAGACCAGTCAGTCCCAGTCAGTCCTAGTCAGTCCCAGTCAGCCCCAGTCAGACCAGTCAGTCGCACTCAGACCAGTCAGTCCCAGCTAGACCAGTCAGTCCCAGTCAGACCAGTCAGTCCCAGTTATACCAGTCAGTCCCAGTCAGACCCAGTTAGGCCCAGTCAGTCCTAGTCAGTCCCAGTCAGCCCCAGTCAGTCCCAGTCAGACCAGTCAGTCGCACTCTGACCAGTCAGTCCCAGCTAGACCAGTCAGTCCCAGTCAGACCAGTCAGTCCCAGTTAGACCAGTCAGTCCCAGTCAGACCCAGTTAGACCAGTCAGTCCCAGTCAGTCCTAGTCAGTCCCAGTCAGTCCCGCAGACCAGTCAGTCCCAGTCAGACAAGTCAGTCCCAGTCAGAAAAGTCAGTCCCAGTCAGTCCAGTGATGCCCCAGTCAGTTCCAGTCAGTTCCAGTCAGTCCCGGGAAGACCAGTCAGTTCATGTCAGAACAGTCAGTCCCAGTCAGACCCAGTTAGACCAGTCAGTCCCAGTCAGTCCTAGTCAGTCCCAGTCATCCCCAGTCAGTCCCAGGCAGACCAGTCAGTCCCAGTCAGTTCATGTCAGACCAGCCAGTCCCAGTCAGCCCAATCAGTCCCAGTTATAACAGTCAGTCCCAGTCAAACCCAGTTAGACCAGTTAGTCCCAGTCAGACCAGTCAGTCCCAGTCAGTCCTAGTCAGCCCCAGTCAGACCAGTCAGTCGCACTCAGACCAGTCAGTCCCAGTTAGACCAGTCAGTCCCAGTCAGACCAGTCAGTCCCAGTTATACCAGTCAGTCCCAGTCAGACCCAGTTAGACCAGTCAGTCCCAGTCAGTCCAGTCAGTCCCAGTCAGTCCAGTGATGCCCCAGTCAGACCAGTCAGTCCCTGTCAGTCCCAGTCAGATAAGTCAGTCCCAGTCAGCCCAGTGATTGCCCAGTCAGTCCCAGTCTGTACCAGTCAGCCCAGTGATGCCCCAGTCAGTCCCAGTTTTTACCAGTCAGTCCCAGTCAGACCAGTATATCCCAGTCAGCCCCAATCAGTCCCACTGAGTCTCAGTCAGACCAGTAAGCCCAGTCCGTCCCAGTCAGTCCCAGTTAGACCAGTCAGTCCCACTCAGCCCAATCAGTCCCAGTTATACCAGTCAGTCCCAGTCAGACCCAGTTAAACCAGTTAGTCCCAGTCAGACCAGTCAATCCCAGTCAGTCCTAGTCAGTCCCAGTTAGCCCCAGTCAGTCCCAGTCAGACCAGTTAGTCACACTCAGACCAGTCAGTCCCAGGCAGACCAGTCAGTCCCAGTCAGTTCATGTCAGACCAGCCAATCCCAGTTAGACCTGTCAGTCCCAGTCAGACCAGTCAGTCCCAGTCAGACCCAGTTAGACCAGTCAGTCCCAGTCAGACCAGTCAGTCCCAGGCAGACCAGTCAGTCCCAGTCAGTTCATGTCAGACCAGCCAGTCCCAGTCAGTCCCACTTAGACCAATCAGTCCCAGTCAGTTCCTGTCAATCCCAGCCAGACCAGTCAGTCGCACTCAGACCAGTCAGTCCCAGTTAGACCAGTCAGTCCTAGTCAGTCCCAGTCATCCCCAGTCAGTCCCAGGCAGACCAGTCAGTCGCACTCAGACCAGTCAGTCCCAGTTAGACCAGTCAGTCCTAGTCAGTCCCAGTCATCCCCAGTCAGTCCCAGGCAGACCAGTCAGTCCATGTCAGACCAGCCAGTCCCAGTCAGTCCCAGTCAGACCAATCAGTCCCAGTCAGTTCCTGTCAGTCCCAGTCAGACCAGTCAGTCCAGTCAGACAAGTCAGTCAGTCCAGTCAGACAAGTCAGTTCCAGTCAGTCCAGTGATGCCCCAGTCAGCCCCAGTCAGACCAATCAGTCCCAGTCAGATAAGTCAGTCCCAGTCAGCCCAGTGATGCCCCAGTCAGTCCCAGTTTGTACCAGTCAGTCCCAGTCAGACCAGTAAGCCCAGTCCGTCCCAGTCAGTCCCAGTTAGACCAGTCAGTCCCACTCAGCCCAGTCAGCCCAATCAGTCCCAGTTATACCAGTCAGTCCCAGTCAAACCCAGTTAGTCCCAGTCAGACCCAGTCAGACCAGTACCAGCCCAGTCAGCCCAATCAGTCCCAGTTGTACCAGTCAGTCCCAGTCAAACCCAGTTAGTCCCAGTCAGACCAGTCAGTCCTAGTCAGTCCCAATCAGTCCCAATCAGTCCCAGTCAGTCGCACTCAGACCAGTCAGTCCCAGTTAGACCAGTCAGTCCCAGTCAGACCAGTCAGTCCCAGTTAGACCAGTCAGTCCCAGTCAGACCCAGTTAGACCAGTCAGTCTCAGTCAGACCAGTCATACCCAGTCAGTTCTAGTCAGTCCCAGGCAGACCAGTCAGTTCATGTCAGAACAGTCAGTCCAAGTCAGTCCAGTCAGTCCCAGTCAGTCCAGTGATGCCCCAGTCAGACCAGTCAGTCCCAGTTAGACCAGTCAGTCCCAGTCAGACCAGTCAGTCCCAGGCAGACCAGTCAGTCCCAGGCAGTTCATATCAGACCAGCCAGTCCCAGTCAGTCCCAGTTAGACCAATCAGTCCCAGTCAGTTCCTGTCAATCCCAGTCAGTCCCAGTCAGTCCAGTGATGCCCCAGTCAGTCCCAGTCTGTACCAGTCAGTCTCAGTCAGCCCAGTGATGCCCTAGTCAACCCTAGTCAGTCCAGTGATGCCCCAGTCAGCCCCAGTCAGTCCCAATCAGATAAGTCAGTCCCAGTCAGCCCAGTGATGCCCCAGTCAGTCCCAGTTTGTACCAGTCAGTCCCAGTCAGACCAGTCAGCCCAATCAGTCCCAGTCATTCCAGTCAGTCCCAGTCAGACCCAGTAAGACCAGTTAGTCCCAGTCAGACCAGTCAGTCCCAGTCAGTCCTAGTCAGTCACAGTCAGACCAGTCAATCCCAGTCAGCCCCAATCAGTCCCACTGAGTCTCAGTCAGACCAGTAAGCCCAGTCCGTCCCAGTCAGTCCCACTCAGCCCAATCAGTCCCAGTTATACCAGTCAGTCCCAGTCAGACCCAGTTAGACCAGTTAGTCCCAGTCAGACCAGTCAATCCCAGTCAGTCCTAGTCAGTCCCAGTCAGCCCCAGACAGTTCCAGTCAGACCAGTCAGTCACGCTCAGACCAGTCAGTCCCAGTTAGACCAGTCAGACCAGTCAGACCCAGTTAGACCAGTCAGTCCCAATCAGACCAGTCAGTCCTAGTCAGTCCCAGTCAGTCCCAGGCAGACCAGTCAGTCCCAGTCAGTTCATGTCAGACCAGCCAGTCCCAGTCAGTCCCAGTCAGACCAATCAGTCCCAGTCAGACCAGTCAGTCCCAGTCAGATAAGTCAGTCCCAGTCAGTCCCAGTCAGATAAGTCAGTCCCAGTCAGCCCAGTGATGCCCCAGTCAGTCCCAGTTTGTACCAGTCAGTCCCAGTCAGACCAGTCAGTCCCAGTCTGGGCGGCTCTGAGGACGGGACAGACGGTCCACTTCACAGTTTACTGCTCCATCTGGGTCCAGAAGAAAGAGTTCCAGAAAATAAAACTGTAATAATTATAAGAAAAGTATTTCTATCATCAAAAAATCTACAAATGACTTTTTCAGTGAGAATAAACGAGGAGTGAAGGGAGGCAGGAGAATGCTCTGATATTCACCATCGAATGGAGGACGAGAGCAGGTCGACAGAAGGCTGGATTAAAGATAGAGTGAATAAGAAGACGGAGGAGAGGAACTCTCCACCAAACAGAGTTCTGCTGTTGGTTCTGGTTCTGACTCTGGCTGATTGGTAGCAGGTCATCTGAGGTCTACATCCGGTCAGAGAAGAGACAAGTTTAAGTTTAAATTAAATGTTGAAACGATGTTGGTTTTAATAAGCTGACTCTCCAGAATGAACCGGATCAATGTGTGGTCCTGTGGTCTGGTCCAGAGGAGCCTGACTGGAGGTCAGAACCAGAGTCAGAACCAACAGGAGAACTGTTTGGTGGAGAGTTCAGGCTAATTTGACTTGGTGCTGCCCACATAATAAGACCTGATCCTGAAAGATGGACGTCAATGTGAAGGAAATAATCAGGCTTTCAGCCGTGACAGCCGGTGACGGTTAGCACCAGAACGACAGAACCAGCAAACACTCTGAGTTTATTTAAATTACTAATCTTATCAACAAGATTAAATATAGATATTATAGACAGGTTGTGGTTGCAGCGATTATCAATAATGATGACGACACACTGCTGTTAGACATCTGATCAAGTGAACGTGATTCTGTATCATGTAGGAAGAAAAACACAAAACAGATACTAAAAGATCAGCAGTAAAACTTGACTGAACAGAGAAACTGTAATTATTATATGTAAAGTTAATTAATTCTTAATTATTATATGCAGCCATAGTACATAGTACACAAGGTACAGTATTTATTTTAGTGTTGTGCTGTTTTTTTTAAACTGATATCTGATTAGCCCTTTAAGTTTTATAAAATCTCACCAGTAGTCTTTTATACTCAGTACTATAGTACTATACTCAGACCCTTTACTGCAGTAAAAGTACTACTACCACACTGTAATCATACTCCAATCAATGTGACTTCAGTAAAAGTATTAAAACTGACTGTTCTACTACATTATGGTTACTTGTGCATTAAGTATTATTATTATTATTATTATTAATAAATCTGGAACTATGACATTTTTAATGTGGAAAATGATTTCAACCATAAAACAGTTTAAATTAATTTTTGTCAGTATACTAACTGATTAACAGTCCTAGTTAAAGCTGTATAAATATGTTTGAATCCAATAATTCAAGAAAAACTGAACTAAATATAAACTTAACTGAAATCTCACACTGGGACATTCTCACCAATGAGAGAAGAACAGGAGCAGGAACGAACCAATGAGCTTCTTTCCCTCCATGTCCACTATGAAAGGGTCCGTTGACCTCTGACCTCCAGATGTGTGGATGTAAATGGGTTCTCTGGGTCCCCACCAGTCCCCCCTTTACAGACATGCCCACTTTATGATAGTCCCAGTCAGTCTGGATCAAGTCCTAGTCCAGTCAGCACTCTGACACACTGACAGCTGTTGTTGCCTGTTGGGCTGCAGTTTGTCATGTTCTGATTGGAGCAGATTGTTGATGCTAAAGTCAGAACCTGGGAGGGTTTCTGGTCAATATCTGTCATTGATTAGTGCTGTTATTGATTTACAATAATAAATATATACATACATTTGCATAAAGCAGCATATTAGTCCACTAACATGTTGATCAGAGGACTAAATACTGGACCGATCTCCCTTTAAGGTTCATTTAAAGCAGATAAAAGAAGTGAAAATGAAACTAATAGAAGAGATGAAGAATAAACAATATTTAATACAGAATCGATCAGACATTGAATGAGACGTTCAGGGCCTTTATAAAAGGCAGCAGACCTCTGTCTCTTCTACATGGTAGAAAATGTGCAAATGTTGCACAGCATCAGCCTCCAGCACGCGCCTGCGCCACACCGTGCGCCCCTGCTTCACGCGCACAGAGACAAGTGTCCAACACACCGTGAGTACGGCCCGTCAGCTTGTCCATGAACACAACACGAGTCACCACGGCCTCCACAGAGAGCCGTGCGTCCGCGACGACGAGCGGGAAGCTGACCGCTTCCGCGCCGCGCTCCGCCGGCCCCGCTGCCCGGACGCGTGCCTCTGTAGGGCGGCTCTCTGGACCACGTAGAAGCGCTTGATGTCCTCCCTTTCCGCGGGCTGCAGGGGCGCGTGGAGCGACAGGTGCCGCAGGGTCTCCTGCAGACACTGGGAGAAGCCCCGGGAGTAGCTGGGGGCGAGGCGGGCCAGCAGGGCGCGCTGCCGCAGGAAGCGCACCGCCAGCTCCAGGATGTCGGCCTTCTCCAGCCTGGACTGGGCCGGTCCGCGGCCCGGCTGCCCCCGGTGCAGAAGCGCTCTGAGCTGCTCGATGCTGTGGTTGATCCGGTCCCTCCTGAACTTCTCCACCGTGAGTTTCCTTAGCTGAAGGAGGAGAAGAAGAAGAGGAGGAGGAGGACACATTAGATGTGATGAAGGAGCCCCTGGTTGGCGCTCCACTGAGGGAGGCGATGATTGTCACCTTGTTGGAGCTGCTGCTGTCCACAGATGCGGGTTTGTCTTCAGGTCTGGTCTCAGTCACAGGAGCCATGTCTTCCGTCCTTCAGCGCGCAGACGAGTGTCCTCGGGTCCACATGGGTCTCTGATATTTATAAGTCCGGGAGGGGCTCCGTGTGCGTGGACTCCTCACACCTGAGACTTTCCCACAGTCCGCAGACTGTCATAAAGTCCCGACTACAAACAGCGTCCTGTCTGCGACACCTCCTCCTCCCCCTCCTCCCCCTCCTCCCCCTCCTCCCCCTCCTCCTCCTCCCCCTCCTCCTCCTCGTGTCCACAGCAGAAGTGTGCCGCTGCTGCCGCAGCCTGTTCACACTGAGCGGGAAACTGCGGGTCTGATCCACAGAGGCGCAGAGGCTGCGGGTCAGACAGCGCCAGTTCTGTTGGCCTCGTGCGTCTGCAGGAAACGAGAGGAAGTGTCTCTGCACACGTCTCCGACGTCTTCAAAGACTTACAGCTTCACACCCACCTGCGTGACACATCCACGCGCCACCCGGCGGGCCGTCGTGAGCGCGGGCTCAGATAACACGCACGTGATGACAGCACGCATCAAACAGAGAGAGAGACAAGTATATATACATATATACGTGTATATTTTTATATATATATATATATATATATATATATATATATATATATATATATATATATATTGTCATGCAATTATTCACCATTAGATATATATAGTATATAGTCCAGAAACCCTCCCAGGTTCTGACTTTAGCATCAACAATCTGCTCCAATCAGAACATGACAAACTGCAGCCCAACAGGCAACAACAGCTGTCAGTGTGTCAGAGTGCTGACTTGACTAGGACTTGATCCAGACTGACTGGGACTATCAGAAAGTGGGCATGTCTGTAAAGGGGAGACTGGTGGGGACCCAGAGAACCCATTTACATCCACACATCTGGAGGTCAGAGGTCAAGTCTGGAGCCTCATTTAACCTCCTTCACTACCAGCTAGTCTGACCTGGTTGGTACTGATGGATCCATCAGGTTCTCTAGTTTCAGATGAGACCAGGATGTAGTAGTAGTAGTAGTAGTAGTAGCAGTAGTAGTAGTAGTAGTCTGACCTGGTTGGTACTGATGGATCCATCAGGTTCTCTAGTTTCAGATGAGACCAGGATGTAGTAGTAGTAGTAGTAGTAGTAGTAGTGGTAGTAGTAGTAGTAGTGGTAGTAGTAGTAGTGGTAGTAGTAGTAGTAGTAGTAGTAGTAGTAGTAGTGGTGGTAGTAGTAGTAGTGGTAGTAGTAGTAGTAGTCTGACCTGGTTGGTACTGATGGATCCATCAGGTTCTCTAGTTTCAGATGAGACCAGGATGTAGTAGTAGTAGTAGTAGTAGTAGTGGTAGTAGTAGTAGTGGTAGTAGTAGTAGTAGTAGTAGTAGTAGTAGTGGTGGTAGTAGTAGTAGTGGTAGTAGTAGTAGTGGTGGTAGTAGTAGTAGTGGTAGTAGTAGTAGTGGTAGTAGTAGTAGTAGTAGTAGTAGTAGTAGTAGTAGTAGTAGTGGTGGTAGTAGTAGTAGTGGTAGTAGTAGTAGTGGTGGTAGTAGTAGTAGTGGTAGTAGTAGTAGTGGTAGTAGTAGTAGTAGTAGTAGTAGTAGTGGTGGTAGTAGTAGTAGTGGTAGTAGTAGTAGTGGTGGTAGTAGTAGTAGTGGTAGTAGTAGTAGTAGTCTGACCTGGTTGGTACCGATGGATCAATATCAGGTTCTCTGGTTTCAGATGAGACCAGGATGTAGTAGTAGTAGTAGTAGTAGTAGTGGTAGTAGTAGTAGTGGTGGTAGTAGTAGTAGTAGTAGTAGTAGTAGTAGTCTGACCTGGTTGGTACTGATGGATCCATCAGGTTCTCTAGTTTCAGATGAGACCAGGATGTAGTAGTAGTAGTAGTAGTAGTAGTGGTGGTAGTAGTAGTAGTGGTAGTAGTAGTAGTGGTAGTAGTAGTAGTAGTAGTAGTAGTAGTAGTGGTGGTAGTAGTAGTAGTGGTAGTAGTAGTAGTAGTCTGACCTGGTTGGTACCGATGGATCAATATCAGGTTCTCTGGTTTCAGATGAGACCAGGATGTAGTAGTAGTAGTAGTAGTAGTAGTGGTAGTAGTAGTAGTGGTGGTAGTAGTAGTAGTGGTAGTAGTAGTAGTGGTGGTAGTAGTAGTAGTGGTAGTAGTAGTAGTGGTAGTAGTAGTAGTGGTAGTAGTAGTAGTAGTAGTAGTAGTAGTAGTAGTAGTAGTAGTGGTGGTAGTAGTAGTAGTGGTAGTAGTAGTAGTGGTAGTAGTAGTAGTAGTAGTAGTAGTAGTAGTAGTAGTAGTGGTGGTAGTAGTAGTAGTGGTAGTAGTAGTAGTGGTGGTAGTAGTAGTAGTGGTAGTAGTAGTAGTGGTAGTAGTAGTAGTAGTAGTAGTAGTAGTGGTGGTAGTAGTAGTAGTGGTAGTAGTAGTAGTGGTGGTAGTAGTAGTAGTGGTAGTAGTAGTAGTAGTCTGACCTGGTTGGTACCGATGGATCAATATCAGGTTCTCTGGTTTCAGATGAGACCAGGATGTAGTAGTAGTAGTAGTAGTAGTAGTGGTAGTAGTAGTAGTGGTGGTAGTAGTAGTAGTAGTAGTAGTAGTAGTAGTCTGACCTGGTTGGTACTGATGGATCCATCAGGTTCTCTAGTTTCAGATGAGACCAGGATGTAGTAGTAGTAGTAGTAGTAGTAGTGGTGGTAGTAGTAGTAGTGGTAGTAGTAGTAGTGGTAGTAGTAGTAGTAGTAGTAGTAGTAGTAGTGGTGGTAGTAGTAGTAGTGGTAGTAGTAGTAGTAGTCTGACCTGGTTGGTACCGATGGATCAATATCAGGTTCTCTGGTTTCAGATGAGACCAGGATGTAGTAGTAGTAGTAGTAGTAGTAGTGGTAGTAGTAGTAGTGGTGGTAGTAGTAGTAGTGGTAGTAGTAGTAGTGGTGGTAGTAGTAGTAGTGGTAGTAGTAGTAGTGGTAGTAGTAGTAGTGGTAGTAGTAGTAGTAGTAGTAGTAGTAGTAGTAGTAGTAGTAGTGGTGGTAGTAGTAGTGGTGGTAGTAGTAGTAGTGGTGGTAGTAGTAGTAGTGGTAGTAGTAGTAGTAGTCTGACCTGGTTGGTACCGATGGATCAATATCAGGTTCTCTGGTTTCAGATGAGACCAGGATGTAGTAGTAGTAGTAGTAGTAGTACTCTGACCTGGTAGATTAGATCGATTCCTTGGGTCTACTGGCTTCGTATGACACCAGTATCTTCACTCTTTAAAGAAATTAACGGCGTTATTCATGTTTCCTGCTGTGACTCTGTGATCATCTATTTATTAAACGTTATTTCATCATTTAGATGATTTTAGGAAACAGGACTCGGAGGAACTCATGTTGACGTTTTATATTATATCTTTATTATAGCAATATGGCATTCATTCATTATGACTTGGTGCTTTAATTTCATTGTAGTTCAGTTGAATGAAGACATTTATATTATAGATATTTATCTGAAGCAACGACTCATCCAGACATATACAGGACGTAAAGATGCAGATATGATATAAGCATCCTGCTGCCAGCTGACCTGCTGCCAGCTGACCTGGTGTCAGCTGACCTGCTGCCAGCTGACCTGCTGCCAGCTGACCTGGTGTCAGCTGACCTGCTGCCAGCTGACCTGCTGCCAGCTGACCTGGTGCCAGCTGACCTGCTGCCAGCTGACCTGGTGTCAGCTGACCTGGTGCCAGCTGACCTGGTGCCAGCTGACCTGGTGTCAGCTGACCTGCTGCCAGCTGACCTGCTGCCAGCTGACCTGCTGCCAGCTGACCTGGTGTCAGCTGACCTGGTGTCAGCTGACCTGGTGCCAGCTGACCTGGTGTCAGCTGACCTGGTGTCAGCTGACCTGGTGTCAGCGCTGTGTCTGATCTTTGTGTGTTTGGTGTGTGCATATCTGCAGCAGCCTGATCCCATCAGACAGCAGGAAGGTTCCCAGGTAATAAAAGCTTCACATCTCCCTCCACTGAGGCCATGAGGCCAGTTAACCAGCAGATAATTGATGCCTCTCTCCTATTGTTGCCGGGGCCTCGCCCACTGGCCTCAGAGTGTGGGAAAGCTAATCCTGCCTGGGACTCATGGCTTTGTAATGCTAATGTGGGCCTATAAATAGAGGAGAGGGCTCCTCGGTCTCACCACAGCTCACTCTGCTCTCCACCACAATGGCTCCGAGCAACGCCAGAGACTCTCCCACCTCGCTGCTGTCCACCAGAGACAGACACAAAGTAAGTCCTGCTTCTCTTCGCTCTGGTGACACTTTTCTCTGCCGCTTGGCTTCACTGAACGTGTTTGTGACCCGGCTTCCTGCTCCGTCCCACAGCTGAGGAAACCGGCGGTGGAGAAGATGCGCAGAGATCGCATCAACAGCTGCATCGAGCAGCTCAAGGTCCTGCTGGAGAAGGAGTTCCACAAGCAGGATCCCAACGCCAAGCTGGAGAAGGCCGACGTCCTGGAGATGACGGTGGTGTTCCTGAAGCAGCAGCTGCAGCCTCGGAGCCCGGCCGACCGCGCCGCGGCCCACGCCGACGGCTACTCCCGCTGCTGGAAGGAGACGCTGCACTTCCTGTCCACCGCCTCCCTGAAGGAAGTGACCCTGCCGCCCCTCCGGTACCTCCGCCCTGCACCGGCCCTCTCCTCCCACGTTCACATCCAGGCTGCAGCCAAGCAGCCGCCCGGCCCCGACAGGCCAGTGTGGAGGCCCTGGTAGGAGCTGGAGCTTCTCCATCATCAGGCCTCTGGGGGATATTTCTGTACTTCCTCCTCCTGCTGCCATGTCTTTACAATGTGAGACTTTGGCTGTTTGACTCCTGTGGAGTGGACTTTAAATCCTGAATGGATGTGCTGCACAGTGTAGAGACGTGTTTCATCTTCCATGTGAAGAGACTGTCGCCTTTTATAAAGGAATCAAATGTATTCGGTTATCGAGACTCAGCTATATGTGAATAAATTCATTTTACATATTTACATCTTTGGCTTCTTGTCCTTTTTATTTATGAATTAATTATTAATTTATAATGAAAATGATATGAATGATATTCGGGTTTCTTCTAGTTCTCTTTATGTATAATATGTATATGATATGGGTCCATATAGGTTTGGAAAATTACAATAATTAGAGTATATTAGTCATTTTTATTTACATTTTTACAGGATAGAAACATATACAGTATATGCATGTGTGTATGTATAAAGTATAGACTATTAAGCATGTACATACATATCAGTGTGCAAAATTAATGTAAATATAAGTTTAATACTGTGTATTATGTCTCATTTCTCAACTTCCTTTAAAAGGCATTTCTGTTTGTCTTTCCAACACACTGTGTGAATCACATTGTGTGTGAAGTGTGTGTGTGTGAAGTGTGTGTGAAGTGTGTGTGTGTGTGAAGTGTGTGTGAAGTATGCTCTACAGATGTGTATTCGGAGCAGTAGGGTGTAAATGGTGCAGGAGGTGTCGGGTGGAGGTGGGGGGGGGGGGGTGGTCTCTGTCAGCTCTGGTTTCATCCCACAGCTGCTGCCTGGCTGCAGGGCTGCAGGCGCCTCCCCTGTGTGGAGTCTGCCTCTCCACAGCTTTCCCACACTCCTCAGCCTTTCTCCCCCTTCATCCCGGGACAAAGGAAGTGTGCCGTGTTAAATTACCCCCCCACCGATACCCCGCTGCCCCCCTTTCTCTGCTCACTAATCTGCCTCCAGATCTGGAGGGAAACGCTGCCTCCATTGAATCTGCGTGATGCTGGTCAGGGTTGGAGGATCAGCTTCACTCTCTTTACTCCAGTTTCTGCTCTCAGATAGAGATTAGATTATGAAGATTAAGATCTTACATTAAAAACATATGATGGCTCAGTACTCAGAAGTATTTGATTTAAGTAAAAGTACCTGTACAACACTGTAAAAATACAAGTAAAAGTCTTACAGTTAAACTCTTGAATCATAGAATAATATACTGCAAATAAAGCTGAAATTACTTAAAAATACTGTAATAATAATACTTATACTGAGTCTTGAAAACTGATGTATTAAAACATAATGGAGTTATATTTTTTATATTTAAAATCCAGCTGTCAGATGTGTGTGTGTTGCAGTTCACACACACACATCAAACCTGGATGCGTGGGAAATTTCTGCCCTGGATCAGATGTCAGCAGGTGTGTAGTCGCAGGTTTACAAACTGAGCAACACACACACACACACACACACACACACACACACACAGTGAGTGGCGGCCTGGTCTCGGCTGAGGTAAAAAAGGGAGACAGGATCCCTCTACATCCCACCAGGACAAGAAAACACAGAAAAATATATCATTTTCAACAAACAACTTTATTTTGAAATTTCCCTTTTGAGAATACCAGTTCTCATTTTAAAAGACGTTTCCGCAGGAAACAGGTTAGTTTTCACATTCAGTCCTCAGAGTAACACACAGTGTCATAATGTCCCACACAGCCTTTATTAAAGGCACTCGGACAGAAACCAGTCGGCTCAGCGAGCGTCCACACGGAGACGTCGTCTCTACAAACAGTCCTCACCGGAAACAGCAGGATTAACAACGTGCATCAGCAGAGCACAAACTCAACAGTCTTCAATATGAAGAAACCTAAAAGTGTCCAGAACCAAAGAAGGAAAGGTCCACTGAGGAAGCGGAGTGGAGCTGATGATGGAGAAGCTCCAGCTCCTACCAGGGCCTCCACACTGGCCTGTCGGGGCCGGGCGGCTGCTTGGCTGCAGCCTGGATGTGAACGTGGGAGGAGAGGGCCGGTGCAGGGCGGAGGTACCGGAGGGGCGGCAGGGTCACTTCCTTCAGGGAGGCGGTGGACAGGAAGTGCAGCGTCTCCTTCCAGCAGCGGGAGTAGCCGTCGGCGTGGGCCGCGGCGCGGTCGGCCGGGCTCCGAGGCTGCAGCTGCTGCTTCAGGAACACCACCGTCATCTCCAGGACGTCGGCCTTCTCCAGCTTGGCGTTGGGATCCTGCTTGTGGAACTCCTTCTCCAGCAGGACCTTGAGCTGCTCGATGCAGCTGTTGATGCGATCTCTGCGCATCTTCTCCACCGCCGGTTTCCTCAGCTGTGGGACGGAGCAGGAAGCCGGGTCACAAACACGTTCAGTGAAGCCAAGCGGCAGAGAAAAGTGTCACCAGAGCGAAGAGAAGCAGGACTTACTTTGTGTCTGTCTCTGGTGGACAGCAGCGAGGTGGGAGAGTCTCTGGCGTTGCTCGGAGCCATTGTGGTGGAGAGCAGAGTGAGCTGTGGTGAGACCGAGGAGCCCTCTCCTCTATTTATAGGCCCACATTAGCATTACAAAGCCATGAGTCCCAGGCAGGATTAGCTTTCCCACACTCTGAGGCCAGTGGGCGAGGCCCCGGCAACAATAGGAGAGAGGCATCAATTATCTGCTGGTTAACTGGCCTCATGGCCTCAGTGGAGGGAGATGTGAAGCTTTTATTACCTGGGAACCTTCCTGCTGTCTGATGGGATCAGGCTGCTGCAGATGTGCACACACCAAACACACAAAGATCAGACACAGCGCTGACACCAGGTCAGCTGACACCAGGTCAGCTGGCAGCAGGTCAGCTGGCAGCAGGTCAGCTGACAGCTCTGTACAGGTGGACTGACCTGAGATACGAACACGCCGAAGGCCGCCGCTCATCGTTTGTTTGAGGACCAACTGAAGTGAACGTGAAGTGGCGATCCTTCCTGGCGTTTACAGGATTACAACAGACTTTATGTTAAATTTGTGAACAATACAAAGATCAATAAAACTGATACTCAGGTAAACAATAAGAAGAAGAAGATATTCCTTTATTAGTCCCACGAGGGGAAATTCAATGTTTTCACTCTGTTGTTAACTTATACACGGTACATGCAGACCTGAACACACACATGCACAAACATGCATCAATGGAGAGATGTCAGAGTGAGGGGGCTGCTCCTGACAAGCGCCCCGAGTAGTTGGGGGTTTGGTGCCTTGCTCAGGGGCACCTCGGCAGTGCCCAAGAGGTAAACTGGCACCTCTCCAGCTACCAGTTCACACTCAGTTCTTGAGTCCATGTCGGGACTTGAACCGGTGACCCTCCGGTTCCCAAGCCAACTCCCTACAGACTGAGCTACTGCCGCTCAGGGATAAAGGGATAAATAAAAACAAACACATAACAGGGAAGAAAAACCGTCAACATTACAAATTAAATGAAGATTTAAATGCTGCTTAAATGTTAATCAATAATTAATAACACAAGACCATATTGAACTATAACTTCACTAACGTTTCATTTTTTAAGATTAAACATGAATTATTAAACTACATTTAGTATAATAACCTATTTTTGCTTCACTTTGGTTCAGAACAAACTAAAAGACTGTCAAAGATGAGGAGGGAAAAAGAAACTGTCAATTAAACACAATTACCCAGAGTCCTCTGGGAAGGCACACTTCTATTGTGTGACCCCCCCACCCATCACCCTCCTCCTCCTCCTCCTCCTCCTCCTCCTCCTCTTTAGGAGAATGTGTAATAAATGGGAAACAGAGTGTGGGAAAGGAGGCTGGGATCCTGCTCACACATCCAGTCAATAGAGATCAGACCAGAGGCTCCGCTGATCCGGGGACACGTGTGGGACGCCTCCCCGCCTTCAGTGTGTTTATCCTCACCTCCTCCTCCTCCTCCTCCTCCTCCTCTTCCTCCTCCATAAATCAAACATGTGGTTCAACACCTGCTGGAGGAAGTACTCACACCATTTACACAAGTAAAAGTACCACGACTACAACAATGTAAAACCACTACAGGTGGATTAAGAAGGCTGGCTCTGGAGTCCCCTGAGCTGGTTGAGGACCAGTCCACATCGTCCACAGTCCACTGGACTCAGACGGCAGCTGGACAGCAGACTCCAGATCAGCTCTGATTGGTTGTCTTCCTCCTCTCCACACAACGACACAGAGTCACATGACTTTCTTTCGGACCAGCGGTCTCGTACGCTACCGTCAGGATATAGTGACCATTTATAAAATAACTTTAAAATCATATCTGCTCCATTTCTGCCCGCTGCTGCTTTAAACCCACTTTAATCGTCTGGTCTTCCTGTGATCCTCCATCCTGCTTCACTGCTGTTTGGTAGTTTTAATGTTTACTGTCCGGCTCTATGTTTTATGCCATAGTGCTCTTTTTAATTATTGTTTTCTGATAAACAGGTACATGTTTCTGTTGCTGTTGTTTTTATCATATAAAGCACTGTGTAAAGGATTGCTCTGGAAAAGTGCTATATCCATAAAGTTTATAATATTAATAATAACAATAATAATAATTACTGGGAGACTATTGGATGGGAGCTTTTCTGCAAGTTTATGTTTGTTAAACAGGTGTTTGATTGATTCTTATTGGCTTTTCAGAACAGTGATTCTCAAAGTAGGGTCTGAGGACTCTGTCAGGGGTCTGAGGACTCTGTTAGGGGGTCTGAGGACTCTGTCAGGGGTCTGAGGACTCTGTTAGGGGGTCTGGGGACTGTCAGGGGTCTGAGGACTCTGTCAGGGGGTCTGAGGACTCTGTCAGGGGTCTGAGGACTCTGTTAGGGGGTCTGGGGACTCTGTCAGGGGTCTGAGGACTCTGTCAGGGGTCTGAGGACTCTGTTAGGGGGTCTGGGGACTCTGTCAGGGGCCTGAGGACTCTATCAGGGGGTCTGAGGACTCTGTCAGGGGTCTGAGGACTCTGTCAGGGGTCTGAGGACTCTGTTAGGGGGTCTGAGGACTCTGTCAGGGGTCTGAGGACTCTGTCAGGGGGTCTGAGGACTCTGTCAGGGGTCTGAGGACTCTGTTAGGGGGTCTGGGGACTCTGTCAGGGGTCTGAGGACTCTGTCAGGGGTCTGAGGACTCTGTTAGGGGGTCTGGGGACTCTGTCAGGGGTCTGAGGACTCTATCAGGGGGTCTGAGGACTCTGTCAGGGGTCTGAGGACTCTGTCAGGGGTCTGAGGACTCTGTTAGAGGGTCTGAGGACTCTGTCAGGGGGTCTGAGGACTCTGTCAGGGGTCTGAGGACTCTGTTAGGGGTCTGAGGACTCTGTCAGGGGTCTGAGGACTCTGTCAGGGGGTCTGGGGACTCTGTCAGGGGTCTGAGGACTCTATCAGGGGGTCTGAGGACTCTGTCAGGGGTCTGAGGACTCTGTTAGGGGGTCTGGGGACTCTGTCAGGGGTCTGAGGACTCTGTCAGGGGTCTGAGGACTCTGTCAGGGGGTCTGGGGACTCTGTCAGGGGTCTGAGGACTCTATCAGGGGGTCTGAGGACTCTGTCAGGGGTCTGAGGACTCTGTCAGGGGGTCCACAGAATAATTAGCCAGAAATGATGAAACTGTGCTGGATCATAAAGACCTGCCTATCTGCAGAGGGGGTCCGTTTCACCAGTGAAACCGGGTCACATACTGGGAGAGCCCAGCTCCGTTATAAACTCGGTAAAAACAGACACACGACGGGAGAATGAAGCTCATTGGGTTGAAAAAAGAAAACAAACATGCGATTTCATACGCTAAAACAGGATGTGAGATTAATTTTAGCTGCATGCTATTTCTGGTGAAACATTACAGCATGCAACGCTGGATGCTGCGGCTGCATAAATATCCCACAATGCAGTGCGGCAGAGAGAACGGCGTTGATACCAGACACTGACAGACGGCTCCGTAACATCAACAACACTTCAGTGGAAGATTTCACTTTGCTTGGCGTGATATATACAGTATTTGAAATCAATTCAAACTCTGATCTTCACAAATTGTCCCTTTGGTCACGAGGTTACCATGGTTACACGTCTCCAGCCAGTAAGGTTAGGGTTACTCTCAGGAAGTGATGACGTTAATTTCTGCGCAGCGCGTCTGAAAACATACATACAACTGTTTATTGAACAGTAGTACTCAGTACTCTGACTGAGTACGCTGTGCGAGTTCTGTAAGTACTCCCTATGACATCACCGTTGGAGACGTCCTGGTCTGGTTTGTGTCTCTGGGAGAGAGGAGCTACTTTATACTGCTGTAATGATGGAGTGATGAGAGAGAGGAGTGCAGGAGGGAGGAATGTGCTCTTTAATGTGTGCTGATGACCATGAAGGTGCAGAAGGAGGCAGATGGTGAAGTCTTTTCTTCTTCTGGTGCTCAGGATGCATTTCTTACGAGTGAGTCATGACCCCCCCCCCCCCCCCCCCCCGAGCGACGCTCTTCGTTCCCACACTTCGGCCTCCATTCAGGGCCACCCTGTGGCGGCCTCCCCTGATCCTCCAGACCCTCATTATGTTCCTCAGTGAGCCATCTGGACTGGTACAAGGTACCGGTGACCGGAACTGGGTACCAGGTACCGGTACCGGTACCGGGGATGGGCGGCGTGAGACAGAGCATGCAGGTAATGAGAGGAAAAGCTGCTCTGGTTGCTGAGTTCATTTCATCGAAGAAAGCATGATGGGAAATATTCAGCCAGCTGATTAGTGCTTTAATACACGACGCTGTGGGAGACAGTGATGACACAACCTAGTACATTTACTCAGGTACTGAACACAAGTATAATTTTGAGGTACTTTATTTCCATGTCCTGCTACTTTACACTTCTACTCCACTACATCTCGGAGGGAAATATTAGACTTATTTTACATCATATCTGACAGCTTTAGTTTCTTTATAGAATCAGATTATCCATATAGAGAATGATAAACAAAGAAATGATGATGTATTATTATCGATTAAACTACCCAGCAGTATATAAAGTCCTTAAATTAATGAATTAATGCATCAATAGTAATAATCCAAAAACATGATATTTGTTATTCTGCGTTCTTTTGCACTTTGACTGACATTTTGACTGCAGCTCTTATTTTGACGCACCGAGCTGGCGGTGGACCGTTACCATCAATAACGACTGTCTCCTGCCTACTGTGAGTGTTGTGTTGTCTGAACCCAATTTAACCTAATGTAAAAATGTAAGTTTATTTTGAAAGGACACTATGCATGTAACGACGCTGACACGTCGTCCCGGGTCCACCCAAAGGTAACTGAGGAGGGGAACGCCGTGCGTCAGCGTCCGATGCCGACGGCCGCTGAGTGGGAATGTGCCGTTCATGTACGTCTGGTAACGTCGGCTTGTTCTGTATATCCTCGGTCTTCCTGTTTCCTGTTTTGAACGATAAACTACCGCCACCTGCTGGTGTGGAGCGTCATTTCCTTTCCCACAGGCGTAGCACATGGCGCCGGCTGGCCGTCGGCTGCAGTCTTTGCTGTGTGTTCAAATGCAACTTGTCGGCCGAGACAAAGGCGGTGCGAGGCGACGCAACAGTCGACCTTTGACGGCGCTCGTTCTCTGACGTCGGCGTGGTGCGTCTGGACCTTTAACGCTGCGCTAACTGATGTTTTTGGTTTTCAGCAGAAACAAGCAGTAAATATTCATATTGAACTCGTCCACTAACAGCTACGTATGTCTACATGTCTGTCCGTCTGTCCGTTAACAGGAAAACGCTTTTCCGACCGAAGAAGAGAAATCCCACCAGAGGTCTGGTATCAGCTCCCCTCCCTTAAAGAAACACCGTCCTAAAGTCCTAAAGTGGACAGAAGGTGTTTGACACTTGTCAAGTTTTCCCGCCTGTCTTGTCTGAGACAACAGTGTTAAGTCACATCACAGGATCAGGATCAGGGGTCAGGCTGTTCCCAGCTCCTCAAGGACGCCGCCCCCCCAGTCAAAGCCTGGTTCAGCATCACTACAGCCTCAGGAATGCTGTGCTTTGTACTCGGCCTGGAGAGAGAAGGATGAAGCAGTGGTTGGACAGTGGGGACGTGTCCCGCACTGTGTCCCGCTGCTGAACGCATCATTTTTACAGGTACTTGAAGTCCTGCCAGTCAGATCAGTGTTACCTGTAAGATCTGTGACAGGTGAGGTATACGGAGGACCTGGAGGGCAGCAGTAGCTCAGTCTGTAAGGACTTGGGTTAGGACGCGGAGGTCACCGGTTCACGAAACCGGTTAACCGGTTCACGAAACACTGAAGCACTACATTTACCGGACAGAGCAAAGCTACTGGTCATGTTGCAAATTCAGATTTTACTCACAAAATCTGACAATTCAAATATGATGCATTATTATTTATGAAACTGTCCATGTTAGTATTGAAAGCTCCACCGTGAACACACCTGAAGTACATTTAACTACACTGTGCTCTCTCACTCTCTGCCACCGTTTGTCCTGTTCGGCGAGGTTCACCCTGGACCGGTCTCAGTCCATCGCACAAGCCGGATTTGAACTTGTGACCTTCTTGCTGCGAGGCGACGGTGCTAACTACTACACCTCAGAGTGTTTCACTCGTCACGCCGTGTAAAACTGTGAATGCAGGACTTTGCAGTATTTATGGTTTTACTC
>CAMQGK010000474.1:907500-940000 GCA_947000775.1 Pterois miles
TGTTCTACAGCAGAGAGCAGGTCTAGACTCCGGGTTGTAGGATCTCAGTCTTTATGGCCGTGGTGCTGCAGTGGGGGCATTGCTTACCAAAGACCGTGGGATAGCAGCGGTACTCAGAGCTATGGAGGGTGGGGGTCCTGGACCTTAATCCTTCTCAACCAGTGACGGGTCCAGAAAGAACAAAAGTTTATTTTTCTGTGACATCTGTAAAAACAAAAGTCCTTTAACGTCCCCCCCGTTTATTATCCTTCTCAGGCTTCAGGGAACGTAGTCCGTATGAGAGAACGCATCAGGCCTCCGTCTGCCCCCCCGCCATGTGACCTGCAGCTCAGAAAGTTAATCATATATGAGACAGAGCACCAGGGTTGCTGCTGTGGTGAAACTTGATTGAACTAGAATAACTAGTTCATCAGAAACGTGTCCCAAGTCCAACATGAATCACTTGTTTTGTCTCTAAACCAGGTGAGTCAAACCCAGTTTGATCCCGGCCACAGCAGCCTCATGGTTCCCCTCAGAGGGCCAGTTGTAACCATAAGACTATAGAAATATATCTGCTCTAGATCATAGTACAAAACTGCCTCTGCATTTATTTATTATTAGTTTTAGTCATAATTTATTTAATAACTAGCTCTGAAATCAGAAGTCTAGGAAAAATATTTGCAAGTAGAAATATTGTACAATTTATTTAAAAAATGAGTTCAGTAACAAAAACACATGCGTAACAGACACACACATTTCTGTTATTATAACATAAATCCATGAATTTATGAGATTCAGAAACCCTCATCATTACTCATCCATCAGAGATCAAAATAACTCTCTAGTGAACAATAAAGGTCTTTTTTACCATCACACCAATATCATCAAACCCAGTTTATTCCATTAGCTTAGTGTAACTTTGTGGTGGGAGTTGAGAGGGGCAGAACTCTAGTCCAACAGATCAATGAGCTCTGATCTAACGTTCAGTCTGTGGCGGATAAACTGTTTTGGTACTATTCACATTTTTTTTTTCGTCGCTGCTGGAAACCGGTGATCCTGAGAAGCTTCGGTGCACATGTAACAACATGGAGATGCATTATGGGACATGTAGTTTAAGGACACCGTGCTTCTGAAAAGCATTATATTCTTTGTAAGCCCTCACGGGCCACGTAAAATGAGGGCCTTGAGTTTGACACATGCTCTAAAATCCAAAATTTATATATATATATATATATATATATATATATATATATATATATATATATATATATACACACACACACACACACACACAGTACAGACCAAAAGTTTGGACACACCTTCTCATTCAAAGAGTTTTCTTTCTTTTCATGACTATGAAAATTGTAGATTCACACTGAAGGCATCAAAACTATGAATTAACACATGTGGAAATATATACTTAACAAAAAAGTGTGAAACAACTGAAAATACGCTTTATATTGTAGTTTCTTCAAAGTAGCCTCCTTTTGCTCTGATTACTGCTCCACACTCTGCATCCTCTTGATGAGCTTCAAGAGGTCGTCACCTGAAATGGTCTCCACTTCACAGGTGAGCCCTGTCAGGTTTAATCAGGGGGATTTCTGGCCTTATAAATGGGGTTGGGACCATCAGAAGTCAGGTGGAGACACAGCTGATAGTCCTGCTGAATAGACTGTTAGAATTTGGATTATGGCAGAAAAAAGCAGCTAAGTAAAGAAAAACGAGTGGCCATCATTACTTTAAGAAATGAAGGTCAGTCAGTCCCAAAAATTGGGAAAACTTTGAAAGTGTCCCCAAGTGCAGTCGCAAAAACCATCAAGAGCTACAAAGAAAGTGGCTCACATGAGGACCACCCCAGGAAAGGAAGACCAAGAGTCACCTCTGCTGAGGAGGATCAGTTCATCCGAGTCACCGGCCTCAGAAATGGCAGGTTAACAGCAGCTCAGACTAGAGACCAGGTCAATGCCAC
Organism: Pterois miles; assembly: GCA_947000775.1. NCBI lineage: Eukaryota > Metazoa > Chordata > Actinopteri > Perciformes > Scorpaenidae > Pterois > Pterois miles. The sequence goes on from CAMQGK010000474.1 coordinate 909,449, forward strand.
ACAGAGTTCTAGCAGCAGACACATCTCTAGAACAACTGTTAAGAGGAGACTGTGTGAATCAGGCCTTCATGGTAGAAGAGCTGCTAGGAAACCACTGCTAAGGACAGGCAACAAGCACAAGAGACTTGTTTGGGCTAAAGACCACCAGGAATGGACATTAGACCAGTGGAAATCTGGGCTTTGGTCTGATGAGTCCAGATCTGAGATCTTTGGTTCCAACCACCGTGTCTTTGTGGAACCAGAAAAGGTGAACGGATGGACTCTACATGCCTGGTTCCCACCGTGAAGCCTGGAGGAGGAGGTGTGATGGTGTGGGGGGGCTTTGCTGGTGACACTGTTGGGGATTTATTCAAACTGAAGGCCTACTGAACCAGCATGGCTACCACAGCATCTAGCAGCAGCATGCTATTCCATCCGGTCTGCGTTTAGTTGGACCATCATTTATTTCTCAACAGGACAATGACCCCAAACACACCTCCAGGCTGTGTGAGGGCTATTTGACCAAGAAGGAGAGTGATGGGGTGCTGGACCAGATGACCTGGCCTCCACAGTCACCGGACCTGAACCTGATCCAGATGGTTTGGGGTGAGCTGGACCACAGAGTGAAGGCAAAAGGGCCAACAAGCGCTCAGCATCTCTGGGAACTCCTTCAAGACTGTTGGAGACCATTTCAGGTGACGACCTCTTGAAGCTCATCAAGAGGATGCAGAGTGTGTGGAGCAGTAATCAGAGCAAAAGGTGGTACTTTGAAGAAACTACAATATCAGACATATTTTCAGTTGTTTCACACTTTTTTGTTAAGTACATATTTCCACATGTGTTAATTCATAGTTTTGATGCCTTCAGTGTGAATCTACAATTTTCATAGTCATGAAAATAAAGAAAAGTCTTTAAATGAGCAGGTGTGTCCAATTTGACTTTTGTACTGTATATATATATATATATATATATATATATATATATATATATATATATATATATATATATATATATATATATATAATTTAATATTAATAAAGCATAACATGTACTGTGTACTGTACTGTAAACTTCCTGAATTTCCCTCCGGGGATTAATTAAGGTTCATCTTATCTTATCTTATCTTAATGCACATTTTTTAAATATATTTACATTATCTCTTGATATTGTTCTATGATATATGGTTGGACAGTTTTCTGTGGTATTCAGTATGTATTTATGTCTATTAATCTTCCTTGACATCTCAGACATTTTTTGCTCAGTTAGAATGTAGAACCGGTTTCTGAATTACTGTTTGGTTTTATGTATCACTGTGTTTATATATTTCTTGGTCTTGGTCTTTCTAGACGTAGTTCATCGTATTTCTGGTTCTTTCTGACGTTGAGAGAGGTGTTATCTGGACGTTGCATCCACAGATGTTTCCTGTCATGTGATCTTCCATCTCTTCCCTGATTGGTGGCTGCGTACCTGAGCAGTCAAACTGGCTGTAGGTTTGGATAGTTCACACTGACGAAGGCTTCAGGCTGAAACACGTTCGGTTGTTTGTCGTGTAAATAAAAGAAGTTACTTCAGCTGAGAGAGCCGGAGAGTTTGTGAAGTCTTTATGATGGAAAGCATGAAGGAAAGCAGCAAACCGTCACTGCTCAGACACCAACACCAGAGGCCTGCTGACATTTATCCGGCCAGGTTCAGGGAAGAGGAGCACGGAGTTTATCACTGCTGTGTTTTATAATTTCACATCAACCTCTGTCAAACCAGGAACCTGCTCATGTATTCAAACTAAGGCTGAGACCCGTTTCTGTACATTTTGACCTGTCAGAAGAGGAGTAACCAATAAGCCCGCAGTAATTACTGAAACAGTGTGCCATTAATATTTAATGTTAGCCTGTTTAAAATGTGAGGAAGAAACACAGATGCTGTGTTGCCAGCGAGGCTCTGTGGATTCAGGCTGACAAACAAATTAGTTTTAACAGCATTCATTTCTCTAATTCAGTTTGTGATTTTTAGTTTGTGTTAAAGCTCGAGTGATCATAAGAATCTGGAGGAATCCATCGGTCAACCAGGTCAGACTAGCGCGTCACGAAACAGGTTAAATAAGCTTCAAACTGGCTCGAAGTGTTGGCGAAGAAAAACTGTCCTGTCCATGTTCAGAGGGGTCCGTTGACCTCTGACCTCCAGATGTGTGGATGTAAATGGGTTCTCTGGGTCCCCACCAGTCTCCCCTTTACAGACATGCCCACTTTCTGATAGTCCCAGTCAGTCTGGATCAAGTCCTAGTCTAGTCAGCACTCTGACACACTGACAGCTGTTGTTGCCTGTTGGGCTGCAGTTTGTCATGTTCTGATTGGAGCAGATTGTTGATGCTAAAGTCAGAACCTGGGAGGGTTTCTGGACAATATCTGTTATTGATTTACAATAATTTTAGATAAAAATAAAATAAAATTCAATAGTATATACATACGTTTGCATAAAGCAACATATTTGGCTAATAAATACTTGAAAAAATTAAAGTTTTGAAAATTTTGAAATGATGAAAAATGTGCAAATTGTTTGCAATTAATTGCAATTAACTATGGACAACCAGGAGATTAATGATGATTAATTACTCGAAGGTAGGGCAACGTCTAACTTTTCATTTGTACAACAAAAACAAATGTGAAATACGCCTGAAAAGAAGCATGTAGTATGAACCTGATCATGTTTTATTAATAGTTTTATTGATAGAAATAGGTAGAAAGGCACACAGTGTTCATGCCAGGACGGTGGGCGGGGCTGGACCTTTCTGAATCACTGGGTGAATTCAAGGTGAAGTTATTCTACGACATGTGGTAACAAGCTCGGATCAAACCGACTCTTTAGGGGCAGCAGGCTGAAACCAGTCCAGGGACTCCTGTCTCCTCCGACCATGACCAAGGCTTTCATGGCCGGGCTAAGCCCATCCAGGTTCATACAGAACACCACATACCGTCTGACTGAATGAACCGACGTGGAGTTTTATACTTTAAGCAGCATTAGAGACGTGTGGTGTGTGTGTGTGTGTGTGTGTGTGTATTGAAGGTTCAAAACGTTCCCTCGTTCAGCTGTGGAGGTGAAGAACGAGCCGATCCTGGGCTTCGCAGACGGGAGTGCAGAAAGAAAAGAGCTGATAAAGGTTTGACCCTGCATGTGTTGACCCAACAAGCACAAATATGGACTTTCATACACTTTGCACACAAGTTAATTTTTTACAAACATTTAATTTTAGGCCTTAGACGGTCTGAAGGGGAAGACGGAGGAGATCCCGTGTGTGGTCGGGGATGAACATGTGTGGACCAAAGACATCAGATACCAGCTGTCTGTGAGTAAAGCTTGTTCTGTAGTCTCAGTAAACTGGTGCTCCACCTGGAACCTGGTCACAGTATCACCGCTGGCCTCATTATTCAGATACACTGTACTGTTAGAAAGGACTAGTTCATGATTAATAAGGCCAGGGACACCCGGGACACCGTTCACACAGAGGGAGAGAGACCAGGACACCGTTCACACAGAGGGAGAGAGACCAGGACACCGTTCACACAGAGGGAGAGAGACCAGGACACCGTTCACACAGAGGGAGAGAGACCAGGACACCGTTCACACAGAGGGAGAGAGACCAGGACACTGTTCACACAGAGGGAGAGAGACCAGGACACCGTTCACACAGAGGGAGAGAGACCAGGACACCGTTCACACAGAGGGAGAGAGACCAGGACACCGTTCACACAGAGGGAGAGAGACCAGGACACTGTTCACACAGAGGGAGAGAGACCAGGACACCGTTCACACAGAGGGAGAGAGACCAGGACACCGTTCACACAGAGGGAGAGAGACCAGGACACCGTTCACACAGAGGGAGAGAGACCAGGACACCGTTCACACAGAGGGAGAGAGACCAGGACACCGTTCACACAGAGGGAGAGAGACCAGGACACCGTTCACACAGAGGGAGAGAGACCAGGACACCGTTCACACAGAGGGAGAGAGACCAGAGACTGTCACATTGGTGACAGCATGTGGCCTTTCTCCACTGAGGAAAGATCTGAATAATCCGAGGGAGCGTTGCTGCAGTGACATCCAGTCGACTATCAGCAGATAATCCAGTTTATTGATGGAGCCTTCCTTCTAGCTCTGAGTCATGTTGGCGGCTCTGCAGCTGAAACTGGTTTTAGTAGCTGATTTCTTAAGAAGAAGAAGAAGAAGAAGATCAACCTTTATTAGTCCCACAGTGGGGAAATTCAATTTACACTCTGTTGTTTTTTTTGTTTTTTTAACTCATACATGGTTCATGCAGACCTGAAACACACATACATGCATTAATGGAGAGATGTCAGAGTGGGGGGCTGCTCCTGACAAGCGCCCCGAGCAGTTGGGGGTTTGGTGCCTTGCTCAGGGGCACCTCGGCAGAGCCCAAGAGGTAAACTGGCACCTCTCCAGCTACCAGTTCACACTCAGTTTTTTTGGTCCATGTCGGGACTTGAACCGGTGACCCTCCGGTTCCCAAGCCAACTCCCTACAGACTGAGCTACTGCCGCCCCAACGTAGCATTACTCACCGTATGAGTTGGTGTTTCTACATGTTGGAGCATCATAGAGCTAATTATGAACATAAATAAGTTCATTGGTTGATCCATAATTAACCCAAACCCCATAAACTACTGATCAGCTCTAATGTTATAATGGGGGCGGCAGTAGCTCAGTCCGTAAGGACTTGGGTTAGGATGTGGAGGACCCGGGTTCAAATCCCCCATGGACCAAGACCAACTGGTTGCTGGAGAGGTGCCAGTTTACCTCTTGGGCACTGCCGAGGTGCCCCTGAGCAAGGCACCAAACCCCCAACTGCTCTGGGCGCTTGTCAGGAGCAGCCCCATCACTCTGACATCTCTCCATTGACATGTATATGTACTGTGTGAACAACAGAGTGTAAAACTGAATTTCCCCACTGTGGGACTAATAAAGGAATATCTTTATTTCTGACACGTCTCTTATCAGGCTGGTCCTCCGAGTCTGAACCAGGACTACTGACTAACGTTACCCAGTCTGAACCAGGACTACTGACTAATGTTACCCAGTCTGAACCAGGACTACTGACTGACATTACCCAGTCTGAACCAGGACTACTGACTGACATTACCCAGTCTGAACCAGGACTACTGTCTAAGGTTACCCAGTCTGAACCAGGACTACTGTCTAACGTTACCCAGTCTGAACCAGGACTACTGACTGACGTTACCCAGTCTGAACCAGGACTACTGACTGACGTTACCCAGTCTGAACCAGGACTACTGACTGACGTTACCCAGTCTGAACCAGGACTACTGTCTAACGTTACCCAGTCTGAACCAGGACTACTGACTGACGTTACCCAGTCTGAACCAGGACTACTGACTGACGTTACCCAGTCTGAACCAGGACTACTGACTGACGTTACCCAGTCTGAACTTGAATTTTAAACTTCACTCTTTTTCCCTGACGATGTCTTCCTCTCATAACCCGTTGACTTTCTCTGTTTGTTTTTAAAGCCGTTCAATCACTCCCATAAAGTGGCAAAGTTCTGCTATGCTGACAAGGTAAGTTCAAATTAAATACATTCTACATGTAAAGAAAATGTAAAAAATGTAACTGTAAGGTTAATAATACCAATTGGATGTGAAAAGTATGACTTGTGTCAACTCTTTACTTTTACTTTTGGACCAGTAACAATCTGATCTCTGCTGTTCTGATTCAGTTCTGGCTCAGGTCACCGACTTCAACAGCTACATAGAGCTGAGTGTCATCTGCATAGTGACAATTGCTTCTGTAGCAGAGACCTTTCAGGGCCACGCGCTGCTCTGAAAACACATCGAAACTTTTCAAAAGGTGTTGATGAAGCGCTGGTAGACTGGCTTTTCATGGACTTTGCTAAATGCAGGTTGGAAATTGGTCCTGCCAGACTACTTTCTTTTTAAGAGTGGATTCACAATTTCAGTTTTGAAAATGCTTGAAGAAATACATAAAACTCTTTGGGGAAACAGAAAGCAGACCAGCTGACAGGCAGCCTACGAGTTTACAAGCTGGCTCCACAGTCAGTATCTTCAGATAGTGTTTTTACTGCTTTAGCTCCAACACCGGATCAAACTCCGTCTCAGTATAGGTGATCGTTATTAGGGCTGTAGTCAACCAAAGGCAACCTCGGACGACTGAAATTCCTCCTACTCTTCAACCAATCCAATCGTTGTTCAGGGAATGATATCATATTCTCTAGATTATAGACTAAATCTGAGAGCTGAGTGTACTCTACCTGGTAGAGTTGTGTCCAACTTGGTGTTTTTCCAGATACCAGCATATCTGTTTAATCCTTTGAAATGAGAGAGCCACGTATCAGCTCCAGGGCAAGACAAGGCAGCTTTATTTGTTTAGCACATTTCAGCAACAGGGCAATTCAGTGCTTCACACGAACAATCAAGAACAAAAGTGCAAACAAACATTAAGACATAATTAAAGGTCATAAAATTGTTGAAGATTAGCAAATACTAAACTAAAACTGAAACACAAAGCAAACGTTGTCATGCAGTAAAAGCTCATTATTTGGTTTAATAAACGGCAGCAAACAGGAAAGTTTTAAGCTGTGATTTAAAAGGACTCCGAGTTGCAGTCGTCCTGCAGTTTTCTTGCAGCTTGTTTTGAATATCTGGTCCATAAAAACTGAACGCTGCTTCTGCAGGTTTAGTTTGGACTCGGGGGACACTAAGCAGACCTGATCTAGTAAAAGTTGTAAAACGCACCCAGTTACAGGAAACTCTGCTGCTCTACAGGTCTGACGGATGAGGAAGACCACCAGATGATCCGGGTACTTTAAGATAAGATAAGATATTCCTTTATTGGTCCCACAGTGGAGAAATTCACACGTTACAAGCAGCAAAGTGGATAGTGCAAAAACAAGAAGGATAGATTTTTAAAAAAACAGTATTAATAAAGATAAAATAAAATAAAATAATATATACATAATAGAAAGTAAAGCCAACAATATGTCCAGCATATCAATAAATAAATGATTGTCCAGTTACTATAATTTAAGCAGATGATATAATTGTATGAGTCCTTATTGCACTTATGACCGGTGAGTTTGTTGTGAATGTGACTGTGTATGTGGTTTACTGGGAGCAGTGCTGGTTGTGGATGTGTATGTGGTTTACTGGGAGCAGTGCTGGTTGTGAATGTGTATGTGGTTTACTGGGAGCAGTGCTGGTTGTGAATGTGTATGTGGTTTACTGGGAGCAGTGCTGGTTGTGAATGTGTATGTGGTCTACTGGGAGCAGTGCTGGTTGTGAATGTGTATGTGGTCTACTGGGAGCAGTGCTGGTTGTGAATGTGTATGTGGTCTACTGGGAGCAGTGCTGGTTGTGGAGTCTAGTCTTCTGTAACGCTCCTTCGTACACTTAGGGTGTAGCAGCCTGTCACTGAAGGAGCTCTCCAGAGCTCTGATGGTGTCTCTCATGGGGTGGGAGTCCTTCTCCATCATGGATGACAGCTTAGCCATCGTCCTCCTCTCTCCCACCACCTGCACTGAGTCCAGAGAGCATCCCAGGACAGAGCTGGCCCTTTTGATAATCTTATCCAGCCTCTTCCTGTCTGCAGCTGTGATGCTGCTGCCCCAGCAAACCACTCCATAAAATATGGCTGATGCCACCACGGTGTCATAAAATGTTTTCAATAGTGTCCCCTGCACTCCAAAAGACCTCAGTCTCCTGAGCAGATACAGCCTGCTCTGGCCTTTCTTATGGAGTGCAGAGGAGTTTGTTGTCTAGTCCAGTTTATTGTTCAGGTGAACACCCAGGTATTTATAAGATGTCACCATCTCAATGTCTGATCCCTGGATGTTCACCGGTGTTGGAGGGGGATGAGTTTGCCTGCGGAAATCCACCACCAGCTCTTTAGTTTTCCCCGCGTTGATCTGGAGGTGGTTCCGCAGGCACCAGTCCACAAAGTCCTGGGAAAGTTCTCTGTACTCCCCATCGTCCCCATCAGTGATGAGGCCGACAATAGCAGAGTCATCAGAGAACTTCTGCAGGTGACAGGTTGGTGAGTTGTAGGAGAAGTCTGCAGTGTAGAGCGTGAAGAGGAACGGAGCCAGAACCGTTCCCTGAGGAACCCCACACTGCAGACCACCGTGTCAGAACCGTTCCCTGCAGGGCCCCCACGCTGCAGACCACCGTGTCAGAACCGTTCCCTGAGGAACCCCCACACTGCAGACCACCGTGTCAGAACCGTTCCCTGAGGAACCCCCACACTGCAGACCACCGTGTCAGAACCGTTCCCTGCAGGGCCCCCACACTGCAGACCACCGTGTCAGAACCGTTCCCTGCGGGGCCCCCACACTGCAGACCACCGTGTCAGAACCGTTCCCTGAGGAACCCCCACACTGCAGACCACCGTGTCAGAACCGTTCCCTGCAGGGCCCCCACACTGCAGACCACCGTGTCAGAACCGTTCCCTGCGGGGCCCCCACACTGCAGACCACCGTGTCAGAACCGTTTCCTGCGGGGCCCCCACACTGCAGACCACCGTGTCAGAACCGTTCCCTGAGGAACCCCCACACTGCAGACCACCGTGTCAGAACCGTTCCCTGCGGGGCCCCCACACTGCAGACCACCGTGTCAGAACCGTTTCCTGCGGGGCCCCCACACTGCAGACCACCGTGTCAGAACCGTTCCCTGAGGAACCCCCACACTGCAGACCACCGTGTCTGAAGTGAAGTCCTGTGTCCTCACATACTGTGGGCGGTTTGTGAGGTAGTCCAGTATCCAGGATGTAAGATGTTGTTTACTTTATGTTAGTTATGTTATGTTGTTTACTTTATCACTCGGCAGTTCAGCCGTTTAGCCTCACACGTCATGAATCATGAAGCAAGTCCTCGACCTTATGCCAACATGCTTACTGGCCTGTTTTTCCATATCAAAGCAACCAGACAACCGAAGCACCTCAGCAAAGACGCTCCCAGCTGGCCGCTATCGGCCGCTATCGGCCGGGTGTTTTCAACTGGGAACAAACACTTAGTGGACACACCACCGTATGAAAGTAACACCAGCAATCGTCCAATGAGAATTTGCATGAGCATATCAGCCAACCAGAATGTACCATCCCTCTTTCTTATAACTTATTACTGCAGAGGTTTTATGTTTTTATTTAGTTTTACTTCTCTACGTCTGACTATTGCCTGAACATCTTATTTCGATCTTGTATTTCTTTGCTGTGAACTGTGAAGCACCGTGTACCTACAGGAAGCTGTAGAGATCCAGTGGACTCGTTTAACGTGGCCTCTACCAACCCAACCCCTTCTCTCTGCTTGAATGGGACAGGAGCTGATCAACAAAGCTATCCTGGCATCTGTGGCAGCGAGGAGAGAGTGGGACCTGAAGCCCGTCCAGGACCGAGCCCAGGTTCTCTTCAAGGCAGCCGATGTCATCAGTGGACCGAAGAGAGCAGAAATCCTCGCCAAGACCATGATTGGACAGGTACAGCAGACACAGGGCATACTAAGATTTAGTTGGCCGAACAGAGGCTAGGGTCGTCGTTTTAGGCCTGAATAATGTGGGAAAACAATTAAATTGCCATTCTTTTAGATTAGTATTGTTATTCAGTATGCAATTTTTAAAAAAGTTCCTCATCTTCTGCATTCTTCACTATACACAAGCAATAAATCTTCTATAGTATGACCAGCACGATGTGTAAAGATGAAATGAGAAATTTCTGCATGAATTAATGCATTAATATGAGTAATATAAATTTATTTAGCTATTAAACTGTAAAAACCTTCTATCACAGCAGAGTACTGTACCTCGTAAATGTGTCATAATCATCAGGACCTCAGGTAATTATCTTGAAGATTTTCATTTAAATAAATATCTCTCACCGATGAGGTAACCTACTGATGACTGCTCTTATGGCCCACTGATGAAAGTATATCTGCAGCATTAGACCGGGGGCGTCTGAGGCCACATCCTGTATTAAGTTGCTGCTAATGCAAACCGAACATTTCCTACTGCTGCAGCTTCACATTAAAAGCCTTTTAGGGATGAAATAGGAGTTGGCTTTTATTATGAAGTAGCCCCAGGAAATGAAATGTGTTTTTCAGGAAGCTTGACACTGACCAGTATTATTCATCCAAAAGTGTCTGCAAAACACGACAGCTGTCCTTCGGCCATTTTTCTGACAGCGAATCAGTTTGAAAGATGTTGGGAAGTGCTGAATGATTCAGGAGCTGCATGGCGAGGCCACCTACTGCTGTCGGGCACGTGAAGCCCTATTTTATTAGTATTTCATTAGTATTGTTACATTAAAATCATAGCTTTGCAATTTGAAAAGTGCATTCTATTGCATTGTCTATTTGAACTAGAGTAGTCGTGCAGGGCCTTCACCATTCACACGTCATCTAACTCTTCATTTTACAGCTCTGCAAACTTCATGGGAACTAGGTGATAATTAGTGAGTAACCGACTTGAAGTTTCTTTGAAATTACTGCCAAATTACCCCAATATTTACCTCGAAATTGACCAAAAATTCCTTTTTATAAACACAATTTAATAATTACATGCTAAAAAAAAAGCACATAATGGTTAAAATAGGACCTCTAGGCTTCAGAGGCGTCTCACCATTGTGATTTACTGTCTACACCACAAACTCAAACTGGAGGCCCGCGAGCCAAATTAGGCCCGGCAGCTCATTTTATATTCTTACAAAGAATATATTCTGCATATCTTACAGTTCAATGGCGCTTTACAGAAGTATGGTGTCCTTGAACTACATCTCCCACAATGCATCTCCATTTTTTTTTATACGTCTCAACCGATGGGGGTCGTAAAAAAATATGAATATTACCAAAACAGTTTATACGCCACAGACTGAACGAGATAGAGTATTGATTGTTGGTAGTTTGTCTAACTCCCACCACAAAGTTTATAAAACAGTTTATACGCCACAGACTGAACGTTAGATCAGAGCTCATTGATCTGTTGGACTAGAGTTCTGCCCCTCTCAACTCCCACCACAAAGTTACACTAAGCTAATGGAATAAATTCAGTTTGATAATTTATTCTTGACTTTATTTTGATCTCTGATGGATGAGTAATGATGAGGGTTTCTGAATCTCATAAATTCATGGATTTATGTTATAATAACAGAAATGTGAGCGTGTGTCCACATACAGTATTTATGTGTCTACGTGCTGCAGATATATTGATTGACAAGCATGTGTTTTTGTTACTGAACTCATTTTTAAAATAAATTGTACAATATTTCTACTTGCAATTATTTTCCTTGACTTCTGCTTTCAGAGCTAGTTATTAAATAAATTATGACTAAAACTAATAATAATCAAATGCAGGGGCAGTTTTGTGATATGATCAGGAGTAGATATATTTATAAAGTCCAACAGCTACAGCTGTAATGCTGATGTGGCCCGAGGTGACACTGAGTTTCACACCTCTGGTCTCCACGGTTGTAACCTGGCAGCTGAAGTCAGGATTCAGGGAGTTTTTAAGACATTTCAAATAAGTTATCTGATAATTATCATCTATTTACCAGCAGACATGAAAATAAAGCTGATCAGTTAACTTTGCAGAATATAATTATTAAATAATGTTTCTAATAGAGATAGAAGTCAAGACAGCCAAACAAATAGATTACTTGCCCGTTATCATCTAGTTACCATGAAATTTATGGACTTGTAAAATGAAGTGTAACTGATAATTCCCTCTGTAGAATAAAGCAAAGCATTGTTATTGTATTGTGAGTATTGTGTATGTTTCTGTTTGTTTTGCAGGGTAAGACGGTGGTCCAGGCCGAGATCGACGCCGCTGCAGAGCTCATCGACTTCTTCAGATTTAATGCCAAACATGGCGTCGAGCTGGAGAAACAGCAGCCGTTGGATGCTGAAGGAAGCACAAACACCATGCTGTATCGCGGACTGGAGGTAAGAACCTCGTTAATGAACCGTTTACTGCTTTGTTAAAGGTCACTACATATATAACTGAAAACTTCATTTGGAGTTCTGCAGTTTTACATCTCATCACAACTCATGACAAATAAGCTTCAGAGGACTTTCCTTTACACATTTAAACACTCCAGACAGTTTTGTTTTCATGCTCAACAGTTTAACTGTATTCATTATCAGGACTGGGTGTTTGCAATCTCATATTTACTTTTAATATTATTGTCAAACGTATGTACCTTTTCCCTCAGGGGTTTGTAGCAGCTGTGGCTCCTTTTAACTTCACTGCTATTGGTGGAAACCTGGCAGGTACTCCCGCTCTGATGGTGAGTGTGAATGTATTGTGAGTATTGCATGGCTGAAATCGCTGCTTTGAATGTCCGCTATTGTTATGATAACATAATAATAAAAATAGATTTTTTGTTGTTGTGGTTCTATGAATGTGACGCATGGTGCTGACTGACTGCTGCCAGGTCATCCTGTTAACAGGGGTGTACCTCCCTTTGTGTGCAGCGAGTGGGAGAGCAAACAGTTTTTTACTGCAGTGAAAATGTCGTTTTTTTAAAGGCTCAACACCATCAGAACATTAGCGCTGTCCCAAATACCGTTCTTTAGGTTTTCACAGCAGGTTGACCTGTCCTTCTGTCCGTCTTTTGAAATAGGTTGTGAGGCCGATTGTGTATTTCGTTGCGTTTATTGTCCCACTAGAAATCAAGGCCTATGGACAGAGGCTGGGACACGGTGGACAGGAGTATGAGGTATCACACATGCTCAGTGTAACTGAAGAGGTCGTGTGCTGTGATTGGCTCAATGAGGGCGAACCAGATTAACTGAGCATGTCTGTCAACACCACCACTATATTCACACTACCTCAGTTATTAGCTCGTCACCACACGTTAGCTCAGCGGCTAACAGCTAATAGTAAACATGTCAGTAAATGACTGTAGTTCCTTCTAGTCAGCAGTGATCAGCAGTTGTTCAGGAGTTTATTGTGAAGGGAGGAACAGTAGCAGTGAAGAGGTGATGATCTGTTATTGACGAGGGTCTGAACTACAGAGCCTCCATGTTATTAATATATTATCCTCATAAAGTTTAGGACGTAACCCTCGACTACACAAACTGAAACTAAAGCTGGCAGTAGACTCTGTAGTCTGACTGTTTAGGTTAGTTTGTCATGTATCTCAGTAGTAAACTAAAGCTGGCAGTAGACTCTGTAGTCTGACTGTTTAGGTTAGTTTGTCATGTATCTCAGTAGTAAACTAAAGCTGGCAGTAGGCTCTGTAGTCTGACTGTTTAGGTTAGTTTGTCATGTATCTCAGTAGTAAACTAAAGCTGGCAGTAGGCTCTGTAGTCTGACTGTTTAGGTTAGTTTGTCATGTATCTCAGTAGTAAACTAAAGCTGGCAGTAGACTCTGTAGTCTGACTGTTTAGGTTAGTTTGTCATGTATCTTAGTAGTAAACTAAAGCTGGCAGTAGACTCTGTAGTCTGACTGTTTAGGTTAGTTTGTCATGTATCTCAGTAGTAAACTAAAGCTGGCAGTAGGCTCTGTAGTCTGACTGATTAGGTCAGTTTGTCATGTATCTCAGTAGTAAACTAAAGCTGGCAGTAGACTCTGTAGTCTGTTTAGGTTAGTTTGTCATGTATCTCAGTAGTAAACTAAAGCTGGCAGTAGGCTCTGTAGTCTGTTTAGGTTAGTTTGTCATGTATCTCAGTAGTAAACTAAAGCTGGCAGTAGGCTCTGTAGTCTGTTTAGGTTAGTTTGTCATGTATCTTAGTAGTAAACTAAAGCTGGCAGTAGGCTCTGTAGTCTGTTTAGGTTAGTTTGTCATGTATCTCAGTAGTAAACTAAAGCTGGCAGTAGACTCTGTAGTCTGACTGTTTAGGTTAGTTTGTCATGTATCTCAGTAGTAAACTAAAGCTGGCAGTAGACTCTGTAGTCTGACTGTTTAGGTCAGTTTGTCATGTATCTCAGTAGTAAACTAAAGCTGGCAGTAGACTCTGTAGTCTGACTGTTAGGTTAGTTTGTAATGTATCTTAGTAGTAAACTAAAGCTGGCAGTAGACTCTGTAGTCTGTTTAGGTTAGTTTGTCATGTATCTCAGTAGTAAACTAAAGCTGGCAGTAGACTCTGTAGTCTGACTGTTAGGTTAGTTTGTCATGTATCTCAGTAGTAAACTAAAGCTGGCAGTAGGCTCTGTAGTCTGTTTAGGTTAGTTTGTCATGTATCTCAGTAGTAAACTAAAGCTGGCAGTAGACTCTGTAGTCTGACTGTTTAGGTTAGTTTGTCATGTATCTCAGTAGTAAACTAAAGCTGGCAGTAGGCTCTGTATTCTGACTGTTAGGTTAGTTTGTCATGTATCTCAGTAGTAAACTAAAGCCGGCAGTAGACTCTGTAGTCTGACTGTTAGGTTAGTTTGTCATGTATCTCAGTAGTACACTAAAGCCGGCAGTAGGCTCTGTAGTCTGACTGTTAGGTTAGTTTGTCATGTATCTCAGTAGTAAACTAAAGCTGGCAGTAGACTCTGTAGTCTGACTGTTAGGTTAGTTTGTCATGTATCTCAGTAGTAAACTAAAGCTGGCAGTAGACTCTGTAGTCTGACTGTTAGGTTAGTTTGTCATGTATCTCAGTAGTAAACTAAAGCTGGCAGTACACTCTGTAGTCTGTTTAGGTTAGTTTGTCATGTATCTCAGTAGTAAACTAAAGCTGGCAGTAGACTCTGTAGTCTGTTTAGGTTAGTTTGTCATGTATCTCAGTAGTAAACTAAAGCTGGCAGTAGGCTCTGTAGTCTGTTTAGGTTAGTTAGTCATGTATCTCAGTAGTAAACTAAAGCTGGCAGTAGACTCTGTAGTCTGACTGTTTAGGTTAGTTTGTCTTGTATCTTAGTAGTAAACTAAAGCTGGCAGTAGACTCTGTAGTCTGACTGTTTAGGTTAGTTTGTCATGTATCTCAGTAGTAAACTAAAGCTGGCAGTAGACTCTGTAGTCTGACTGTTTAGGTTAGTTTGTCTTGTATCTTAGTAGTAAACTAAAGCTGGCAGTAGACTCTGTAGTCTGACTGTTTAGGTTAGTTTGTCATGTATCTCAGTAGTAAACTAAAGCTGGCAGTAGGCTCTGTAGTCTGACTGTTTAGGTTAGTTTGTCATGTATCTCAGTAGTAAACTAAAGCTGGCAGTAGGCTCTGTAGTCTGACTGTTAGGTTAGTTTGTCATGTATCTCAGTAGTAAACTAAAGCTGGCAGTAGGCTCTGTAGTCTGACTGTTTGGGTTAGTTTGTCATGTATCTCAGTAGTAAACTAAAGCTGGCAGTAGACTCCGTAGTCTGACTGTTAGGTTAGTTTGTCATGTATCTCAGTAGTAAACTAAAGCTGGCAGTAGACTCTGTAGTCTGACTGTTAGGTTAGTTTGTCATGTATCTCAGCAGTAAACTAAAGCTGGCAGTAGACTCTGTAGTCTGACTGTTTAGAAGAAGAAGAAGAAGAAGAAGAAGAAGATCTACCTTTATTAGTCCCACAGTGGGGAAATTCAATTTACACTCTGTTTAACTTATACATGGTACATGCACACAAACACACACACATGCAGTAATGGAGAGGTTTCAGAGTGAGGGGGCTGCTCCTGACAAGCGCCCCAAGCAGTTGGGGGTTTGGTGCCTTGCTCAGGGGCACCTCGGCAGTACCCAAGAGGTAGACTGGCACCTCTCCAGCTACCAGTTCACACTCAGTTTTTGGTCCATGTCGGGACTTGAACCGGTGACCCTCCGGTTCCCAAGCCAACTCCCTACAGACTGAGCTACTGCCGCCCACTAAAGCTGGCAGTAGACTCTGTAGTCTGACTGTTAGGTTAGTTTGTCATGTATCTCAGTAGTAAACTAAAGCTGGCAGTAGGCTCTGTAGTCTGTTTAGGTTAGTTTGTCATGGATCTTAGTAGTAAACTAAAGCTGGCAGTAGGCTCTGTAGTCTGACTGTTTAGGTTAGTTTGTCATGTATCTCAGTAGTAAACTAAAGCTGGCAGTAGGCTCTGTAGTCTGTTTAGGTTAGTTTGTCATGTATCTCAGTAGTAAACTAAAGCTGGCAGTAGACTCTGTAGTCTGACTGTTAGATTGGTTTGTCCTTGCCTCCTGCTGGACCAGAAAGGAACCGAACCGAACCAAAAAGTGAGACCCCAAACTGTGAACCGAACCGAGCTGAACCGTGAACTTTATGAACCTTCCCACCCGTAGTGAATATGTGGTGGGTGCTGTGGGATTTTTCTTTATTTTATGGCCTATTTTGGGATTTATACTTACATACTTATACAAAAACAAATAAAAACAAAAAGGAAGAATTCAAACAGTGATTTGGAGATTGATTAACATGGCAGTGGTCGAAGCTCTGAAGCATTCGGGCAACCTTATATTTGGATCACAAGAGTTATTAATTCAAATTAATTTTAAGTAGTATAATGCTAATAATTTTAAGGTAATCTTTATCGCCAACAGTTTAGAAATACCGGCTTTGAACAAAATCAATAGACATGCAAAAAAAAAACAAAACCAAAAAACAGATCTGCGCAGCAGTCGACTGTTGATTTTGACTTCAGATGTCAATGATATGAATGGAGCTGTGAGCTGCAGCCCGATAAACAGGACGTCAGGACCTGGACCTGGACCAGGAATCTTTTAATAAATTCATGAATCCAGATCTTGATCCAGATCGTCATGGTGCCACACCCCACCCCTCTGAAATACACTCCTGATCAAAATCTTAAGACCAGTTAAAAAATTGCAAGAATTTGCATTTTGCACTGTTGTATCTTAAGAAGGTTCTAAGTAGAGTTTCAAAATGCAAAAAGAAGAAATGAGAGCAAGAGACTAAATGTTTTGAGCAGGCAATTTATTGAAAAGAACAATTTAACTGAAATAGGCTGTTCATCAGCTGATCAAAAGTTTAAGACCACATCCTTTAAAAGCCCAAATCTGTGCAAAAATTTGGATTCCATGTCATTTTCTGTCAAGTAATCACACTGTCAAGACCTCTTGATGGGAAAAGCAAAAAAACTCACTGCCTTGGAACGTGGCAGGATTGTTGAGCTGCATAGACAAGGCCTCTCACAGCGTGCCATCGCTGCTGAGGTTGGACGCAGTAAGACAGTCATTTTGCATTTCTTAAAAGATCCTGAGGTTTATGGAACAAAAAAATCAAGTGGTAGACCCAAAAAAATCTCACCGGCACCGAGCCGGAGGATCCGAACGGCCGTCCGTCAAGACACGGGACGATCCTCATCCCAAATTAAGGCCATTACTGGTGCTGACTGCAGCCCAATAACCATCAGACGGCATCTGCAAAGGAACGGCTTCAAAAACAAAAAACCTCTTCAAAGGCCACGTCTCCTTCAACGCCACAAAATTGCCCGTTTGGCCTTTGCAAGGGAGCACCAAACATGGGACGTTCAAAGTTGGAAGAAAGTTTTATTCTCTGATGAGAAAAAATGTAACCTTGATGGTCCTGATGGCTTCCAACGCTACTGGCATGACAAGGAGATGCCACCTGAGATTTTTTCAACACGGCACAGCGGAGGGGGCGCCATCATGATCTGGGCTGCTTTTTCCTTCAATGGAACAATGGAGCTCCAGGTTGTGCAGGGCGTCAAACAGCAGCTGGCTACGTGGAGATGTTGCAGCGGGCATCCCTCATGACTGAGGGCCCTCGTCTGTGTGCTGATGACTGGGTTTTTCAGCAGGACGATGCTGCGATTCACAATGCCCGTCTGACAAAGGAGTTTTTTCAGGAGAATAACATCACTCTTTTGGATCATCCTGCATGTTCCCCTGATCTAAATCCAACTGAGAACATTTGGGGATGGATGGCAAGGGAAGTTTACAAGAATGGACATCAGTTCCAGACAGTGGATGCCCTTCGTGAAGCCATCTTCACCACTTGGAGCAACATTCCTACAAGCCTTTTGGAAACACTCGCATCAAGCATGCCAACACCAATTTTTGAAGTGATCAACAATAATGGTGGAGCTACTCATTACTGAGTCTGTTTTTGAGACTTTAATTTCTGTTTTAGGGGTTTTTTGAGCTATGGTCTTAAACTTTTGATCAGCTGATGAACAGCCTATTTTAGTTAAATTGTTCTTTTCAATAAATTGCCTGCTCAAAACATTTAGTCTCTTGCTCTCATTTCTTCTTTTTGCATTTTGAAACTTTACTTAGAACCTTCTTAAGATACAACAGTGCAAAACGTAAATTCTTGCAATTTTTTAACTGGTCTTAAGATTTTGATCAGGAGTGTACTTCATTCAGGTCCATCACAGTCCTGCTAACAGACGCCGATGGAGACAGAACCTCCTCGGCCCTCAGCCTTGGAGGTAACAGTGTTCATGATAAGGTCATTTTTGATAGATTTTGAGGTAAATACTGAGATAATCTGGCAGTAAATCCAAATAAATTTCAAGGAGGTCACTTGATTGTTGTCACCGAGTTACCCTGAAACCTGTGAGCATCTAGAACTGAGTTTGACTGATTTGTGATGTGTAACTGTGGAGCTGCTGGTGGTTTTCAGGGTAATGTCGTGCTGTGGAAGCCCAGTGATACCGCCATGTCTGCCAGCTACGCTGTCTACAAAGTCCTGAGGGAGTGTGGTCTCCCGCCAAACATCATCCAGTTTCTACCTGCTGATGGGCCAGTGTTCGGAGACACCATCACAGCCTCTGAGCACCTGGCGGGCATCAACTTCACCGGCAGCGTCCCGTAAGGAAATCTCTCTCCTACGAGTTGTCTGAGATGTAGATACTGGCTTCCCCTACTCGCTGAACTGTGGCATGAATACCGCCTGTGGTTTCTATTCAACCAGTAAAAATGGATTTTCTCCCCGGCTGCGCCACTGACAGCTTGGTTTGCTCTCGACCTTGAAATTCCCTTTATTCATTCAAATGAGGCACAAAGAAAGTTGTTTGTATTTTGGTGGTTTGTTTGGAATCTCAAAATCAAGTGTGTTTAAGGAGAAATGTCCTTCCTTTGTCTAAAACACGGGGGTCAAACTCAGTCTCATCCTGGTCCACAGCAGCCTCAGGGTTCCCCTCTGAGGGCCGGTTGTAACCATAAGACCATATAAATATATCTACTCCTGATCATATTACAAATCTGCCTCTGCATTTGATTATTATTAGTTTTAGTAATAATTTATTAACTAGCTCTGAAAGCAGAAGTCTAGGAAGAATAATTGCAAGCCTGCAGCATGTAGACACAAAAATACTGTTTGTGGACACACACTCACATTTCTATGTTATTATAACATAAATCCATGAATTTATGAGATTCAGAAACCCTCATCATTACTCATCCATCAGAGATCAAAATAAAGTCAAGAATAAATTATCAAACTGAATTTATTCCATTAGCTTAGTGTAACTTTGTGGTGGGAGTTGAGAGGGGCAGAACTCTAGTCCAACAGATCAATGAGCTCTGATCTAACGTTCAGTCTGTGGCGTATAAACTGTTATATATAAACTTTGTGGTGGGAGTTGAGAGGGGCAGAACTCTAGTCCAACAGATCAATGAGCTCTGATCTAACGTTCAGTCTGTGGCGTATAAACTGTTATATATAAACTTTGTGGTGGGAGTTGAGAGGGGCAGAACTCTAGTCCAACAGATCAATGAGCTCTGATCTAACGTTCAGTCTGTGGCGTATAAACTGTTATATATAAACTTTGTGGTGGGAGTTGAGAGGGGCAGAACTCTTGTCCAACAGATCAATGAGCTCTGATCTAACGTTCAGTCTGTGGCGTATAAACTGTTAGTGATCAGCAGTTGATCAGCTGAGATCATGTGGTAGATGACAGTGGTGTGACAGTGTTTTACTGCCTGATCAGATACGCATCAATACTCTGTTACTGTAATGACGATTTCTCTGCTCAGATGGTCTCAGAATCATCTCGTAGTTTCTCTTCAGCTGTAAAATGAGAGAGTTTGTGACCCGGCAGCCTTGTTGAGATCAGCTGAGGAAACGCCGAGCTCTGCATCGCAGTACCTTTAACTAATAATTAATTAATAAAAGTTAATAAAGGTTCATCTTATCTTATCTTATCTTACCTGCTGTATGGCTTCGTTAATACTGTATTCACTGCGTAGAAAACGGCACCGTGTGAATGCTTTGATTGAATCTGTCTTTTGTAGGACGTTCAAGCGTCTTTGGAAGCAGGTCGCCCAGAACCTGGACTCGTACCGGACCTTCCCTCGCCTGGCAGGAGGTGAGCTGGACCTCAGCGTTCGCATATACAGGATGTCTGCCTGAGGAAATGGTGGAGATCAACACACTGCAGCACATAGTGATATAGTAATAATAAAGTTTATTAATTTAGCATCTTTCTGAACAAGGGGCAGAGAGGGCTTATAAAACCCAGCAGCATATTAAATATGTATAAACTCTGGGACTGGAAAGACTCGAACCGCCTCCAGATCGCAGCGAGTCTGCCTGTCCTTCGACAGGCTGAAGTAAATGACGTGACACTCGACATGTCGGAGTAACGAGTTTTCTCTCCGCTCTTTCAGAGTGCGGCGGGAAGAACTTCCACTTCGTCCACAAGTCAGCGGATGTTGAGAGTGTGGTGAAGGGAACGATCCGCTCGGCGTTCGAGTACGGAGGTCAGAAGTGTTCGGCGTGCTCCAGGATGTACGTACCAGACAGCATGTGGCCGCAGATCCGAGATCAGCTGCTGGACATCCACCGGCAGCTCCGAGTGGGAGACGTGAGTACTGCTAAAGTACTGCTAAAGTACTACATCCACCGGCAGCTCCGAGTGGGAGACGTGAGTACTGCTAAAGTACTGCTAAAGTACTACATCCACCGGCAGCTCCGAGTGGGAGACGTGAGTACTGCTAAAGTACTGCTAAAGTACTACATCCACCGGCAGCTCCGAGTGGGAGACGTGAGTACTGCTAAAGTACTGCTAAAGTACTACATCCACCGGCAGCTCCGAGTGGGAGACGTGAGTACTGCTAAAGTACTGCTAAAGTACTACATCCACCGGCAGCTCCGAGTGGGAGACGTGAGTACTGCTAAAGTACTGCTAAAGTACTACATCCACCGGCAGCTCCGAGTGGGAGACGTGAGTACTGCTAAAGTACTGCTAAAGTACTACATCCACCGGCAGCTCCGAGTGGGAGACGTGAGTACTGCTAAAGTACTGCTAAAGTACTACATCCACTGGCAGCTCCGAGTGGGAGACGTGAGTACTGCTAAAGTACTGCTAAAGTACTACATCCACTGGCAGCTCCGAGTGGGAGACGTGAGTACTGCTAAAGTACTGCTAAAGTACTACATCCACCGGCAGCTCCGAGTGGGAGACGTGAGTACTGCTAAAGTACTGCTAAAGTACTACATCCACCATCAGCTCCCAGTGGGAGATGTGAGTACTGCTAAAGTACTGCTAAAGTACTACATCCACCGGCAGCTCCCAGTGGGAGACGTGAGTACTGCTAAAGTACTACTAAAGTACTGCTAAAGTACTACATCCACCGGCAGCTCCGAGTGGGAGACGTGAGTACTGAAACTAAAGTACTGCTAAAGTACTACATCCACCGGCAGCTCCGAGTGGGAGACGTGAGTACTGCTAAAGTACTGCTAAAGTACTACATCCACCGGCAGCTCCGAGTGGGAGACGTGAGTACTGCTAAAGTACTGCTAAAGTACTACTAAAGTACTACATCCACCGGCAGCTCCGAGTGGGAGACGTGAGTACTGCTAAAGTACTGCTAAAGTACTACATCCACCGGCAGCTCCGAGTGGGAGACGTGAGTACTGCTAAAGTACTACTAAAGTACTACATCCACCGGCAGCTACGAGTGGGAGACGTGAGTACTGCTAAAGTACTGCTAAAGTACTACATCCACCGGCAGCTCCGAGTGGGAGACGTGAGTACTGCTAAAGTACTGCTAAAGTACTACATCCACCGGCAGCTCCAAGTGGGAGACGTGAGTACTGCTAAAGTACTGCTAAAGTACTGCTAAAGTACTACATCCACCGGCAGCTCCGAGTGGGAGACGTGAGTACTGCTAAAGTACTACTAAAGTACTGCTAAAGTAATACATCCACCGGCAGCTCCGAGTGGGAGACGTGAGTACTGCTAAAGTACTGCTAAAGTACTACATCCACCGGCAGCTCCGAGTGGGAGACGTGAGTACCGCTAAAGTACTGCTAAAGTACTACATCCACCGGCAGCTCCGAGTGGGAGACGTGAGTACTGCTAAAACTGCTAAAGTACTACTAAAGTACTACATCCACCGGCAGCTCCCAGTGGGAGATGTGAGTACTGCTAAAGTACTACTGAAGTCCTACATCCACCAGCAGCTCAGAGTGGGAGACGTGAGTACTGCTAAAGTACTGCTAAAGTACTACATCCACCGGCAGCTCCGTGTGGGAGACGTGAGTATTGCTAAAGTACTGCTAAAGTACTGCTAAAGTACTGCTAAAGTACTACTGAAGTACTACATCCACCATCAGCTCCCAGTGGGAGACGTGAGTACTGCTAAAGTACCGCTAAAGTACTGGTAAAGTACTACTGAAACTACATCCACCATCAGCTCCCAGTGGGAAATGTGAGTACTGCTAAAGTACCGCTAAAGTACTGCTAAAGTACTACTGAAGTACTACATCCACCATCAACTCCCAGTGGGAGACGTGAGTACTGCTAAAGTACCGCTAAAGTATTGCTAAAGTACTACTGAAGTACTACATCCACCATCAGCTCCCAGTGGGAGACGTGAGTACTGCTAAAGTACCGCTAAAGTACTGCTAAAGTACTGCTAAAGTACTACTGAAGTACTACATCCACCATCAGCTCCCAGTGGGAGACATGAGTACTGCTAAAGTACTGCTAAAGTACTACTGAAGTACTACATCCACCATCAGCTCCCAGTGGGAGACGTGAGTACTGCTAAAGTACCGCTAAAGTACTGCTAAAGTACTGCTAAAGTACTACTGAAGTACTACATCCACCATCAGCTCCCAGTGGGAGACGTGAGTACTGCTAAAGTACCGCTAAAGTACTGCGAAAGTACTACTGAAGTACTACATCCACCATCAGCTCCCAGTGGGAGACGTGAGTACTGCTAAAGTACCGCTAAAGTACTGCTAAAGTACTACTGAAGTACTACATCCACCATCAGCTCCCAGTGGGAGACGTGAGTACTGCTAAAGTACCGCTAAAGTACTGCTAAAGTACTACTGAAGTACTACATCCACCATCAACTCCCAGTGGGAGACGTGAGTACTGCTAAAGTACCGCTAAAGTATTGCTAAAGTACTGCTGAAGTACTACATCCACCATCAGCTCCCAGTGGGAGACGTGAGTACCGCTAAAGTACCGCTAAAGTACTGCTAAAGTACTGCTAAAGTACTACTGAAGTACTACATCCACCATCAGCTCCCAGTGGGAGACGTGAGTACTGCTAAAGTACTGCTAAAGTACTACTGAAGTACTACATCCACCATCAGCTCCCCGTGGGAGACGTGAGTACTGCTAAAGTACTGCTAAAGTACTGCTAAAGTACTACTGAAGTACTACATCCACCATCAGCTCCCCGTGGGAGACGTGAGTACTGCTAACGCACCGCTAAAGTACTGCTAAAGTACTGCTAAAGTACTACTGAAGTACTACATCCACCATCAGCTCCCCGTGGGAGACGTGAGTACTGCTAAAGTACCGCTAAAGTACTGCTAAAGTACTACTGAAGTACTACATCCACCATCAGCTCCCCGTGGGAGACGTGTGTACTGCTAAAGTACCGCTAAAGTACTGCTAAAGTACTACTGAAGTACTACATCCACCATCAGCTCCCAGTGGGAGACGTGAGTACTGCTAAAGTACCGCTAAAGTACTGCTAAAGTACTACTGAAGTACTACATCCACCATCAGCTCCCCGTGGGAGACGTGTGTACTGCTAAAGTACCGCTAAAGTACTGCTAAAGTACTACTGAAGTACTACATCCACCATCAGCTCCCAGTGGGAGACGTGAGTACTGCTAAAGTACCGCTAAAGTACTGCTAAAGTACTACTGAAGTACTACATCCACCATCAGCTCCCCGTGGGAGACACTGAAACACTCAGCACACTGCTACTGTTTTATTTCCATTTTATAGATTATTCATTGAAATTAACGTCAGTGAATGATGTTAATTTACAGTGACATTAATGGTTAATAATGACGTTTATGGTTAATAGTGGTGTTAATGGTTAATGATGATGTTAATGGTTAATGATGATCTTCCTGAATAATAATGACGTTAATGGTTAATAATGACCTTACTGAATAATGATGACATTAATGAACGTTAACAACATGAATGAATATTAATGTTAATAAATGTTAATGTTAACGACTAACTATTGTTAATAACTAATAACAAGGTCAACGGTTAATAACGATCTTACTGAATAATAATGACGTAATGATGACGTTAATGGTTAATAATGACCTTAGTGGTTAATGATGACGTTAATGATGACGTTAATAATGACGTTAATGATGACGTTAATGGTTAATAATGATCTTAGTGAATAATAATGACGTTAATGATGACGTAAATGGTTAATAATGACCTTAGTGGTTAATGATGACGTTAATGATGACGTTAACGGTTAATAATGATCTTACTGAATAATAATGACGTTAATGATGACGTTAATGGTTAATAATGATCTTAGTGAATAATAATGACGTTAATGATGACGTAAATGGTTAATAATGACCTTAGTGGTTAATGATGACGTTAATGATGACGTTAACGGTTAATAATGATCTTACTGAATAATAGTGACGTTAATGATGATGTTAACGGTTAATAATGGTGTTAATGATGACGTTAATGGTTAATAATGACGTTAATGATGACGTTAATGGTTAATAATGACCTTAGTGGTTAATAATGGCGTTAATGATGACGTTAACGGTTAATAATGGTGTTAATGATGACGTTAACGGTTAATAATGACGTTAATGATGACGTTAATGGTTAATAATGACCTTAGTGGTTAATAATGGCGTTAATGATGACGTTAACGGTTAATAATGATCTTACTGAATAATAATGACGTTAATGATGACGTTAATGGTAAATAATGACCTTAGTGGTTAATAATGACGTTAATGATGACGTTAATGGTTAATAATGACCTTAGTGGTTAATAATGGCGTTAATGATGACGTTAACGGTTAATAATGATCTTACTGAATAATAATGACGTTAATGATGACATAAATGGTTAATAATGACCTTAGTGGTTAATGATGACGTTACTGCTGACGTTAACGGTTAATAATGATCTTACTGAATAATAATGACGTTAATGATGACGTTAACGGTTAATAATGATCTTACTGAATAATAATGACGTTAATGATGACGTTAACGGTTAATAATGATCTTACTGAATAATAATGACGTTAATGATGACGTTAACGGTTAATAATGATCTTACTGAATAATAATGACGTTAATGATGACGTTAACGGTTAATAATGATCTTACTGAATAATAATGACGTTAATGATGACGTTAATGGTAAATAATGACCTTAGTGGTTAATAATGGCGTGAATGATGACTTTAACGGTTAATAATGACCTTAGTGGTTAATAATGACGTTAATGGTAAATAATGACCTTAGTGGTTAATAATGGCATTAATGATGATGTTAACGGTTAATAATGACGTTAATGATGACGTTAATGGTAAATAATGACCTTAGTGGTTAATAATGGCGTTAATGATGACGTTAACGGTTAATAATGACGTTAATGATGACGTTAATGGTAAATCATGACCTTAGTGGTTAATAATGACGTTAATGATGACGTTAATGGTTAATAATGACCTTAGTGGTTAATAATGCTGTTAATGATGACGTTAATGGTAAATAATGACCTTAGTGGTTAATAATGACGTTAATGATGACGTTAATGGTAAATAATGACCTTAGTGGTTAATAATGGCGTTAATGATGACGTTAACGGTTAATAATGATCTTACTGAATAATAATGACGTTAATGATGACATAAATGGTTAATAATGACCTTAGTGGTTAATGATGACGTTACTGCTGACGTTAACGGTTAATAATGATCTCACTGAATAATAATGACGTTAATGATGACGTTAACGGTTAATAATGATCTCACTGAATAATAATGACGTTAATGATGACGTTAACGGTTAATAATGATCTTACTGAATAATAATGACGTTAATGATGACGTTAACGGTTAATAATGATCTTACTGAATAATAATGACGTTAATGATGACGTTAATGGTAAATAATGACCTTAGTGGTTAATAATGGCGTGAATGATGACTTTAACGGTTAATAATGACCTTAGTGGTTAATAATGACGTTAATGATGACGTTAATGGTAAATAATGACCTTAGTGGTTAATAATGGCATTAATGATGATGTTAACGGTTAATAATGACGTTAATGGTAAATAATGACCTTAGTGGTTAATAATGGCGTTAATGATGCCGTTAACGGTTAATAATGATGTTAATGATGACGTTAACGGTTAATAAAGACGTTAATGGTTAATAATGACCTTAGTGGTTAATAATGACGTTAATAATGACGTTAATGGTTAATAATGACCTTAGTGGTTAATAATGGCGTTAATGATGACGTTAACGGTTAATAATGACGTTAATGGTTAATAATGACGTTAATAATGACGTTAATGGTAAATAATGACCTTAGTGGTTAATAATGGCGTTAATGATGATGTTAACGGTTAATAATGACGTTAATGATGACGTTAATGGTAAATAATGACCTTAGTGGTTAATAATGACGTTAATGATGACGTTAATGGTAAATAATGACCTTAGTGGTTAATAATGACGTTAATGACGACGTTAACAGTTAATAATGACGTTAATGGTAAATAATGACCTTAGTGGTTAATAATGGCGTTAATGATGACGTTAACGGTTAATAATGACGTTAATGGTAAATAATGACCTTAGTGGTTAATAATGGCGTTAATGATGACGTTAACGGTTAATAATGACGTTAATAATGACGTTAATGGTAAATAATGACCTTAGTGGTTAATAATGGCGTTAATGATGATGTTAACGGTTAATAATGACGTTAATGATGACGTTAATGATGACGTTAACGGTTAATAATGATCTTAGTGAATAATAATGACGTTAATGATGACGTTAATGGTAAATAATGTCCTTAGTGGTTAATAATGGCGTTAATGATGACGTTAACGGTTAATAATGACTTAGTGTTAATGATGACGTTAATGGTAAATAATGACCTTAGTGGTTAATAATGGCGTTAATGATGATGTTAACGGTTAATAATGACGTTAATGATGACGTTAATGGTAAATAATGACCTTAGTGGTTAATAATGGCGTTAATGATGACGTTAACGGTTAATAATGACGTTAATGGTTAATAATGACGTTAATAATGACGTTAATGGTAAATAATGACCTTAGTGGTTAATAATGGCGTTAATGATGATGTTAACGGTTAATAATGACGTTAATGATGACGTTAATGGTAAATAATGACCTTAGTGGTTAATAATGACGTTAATAATGACGTTAATGGTAAATAATGTCCTTAGTGGTTAATAATGGCGTTAATGATGACGTTAACGGTTAATAATGACGTTAATGATGACGTTAATGGTAAATAATGACCTTAGTGGTTACTAATGGCGTTAATGATGATGTTAACGGTTAATAATGACGTTAATGATGACGTTAATGGTAAATAATGACCTTAGTGGTTAATAATGGCGTTAATGATGGTTACGGTTAATAATGACAAAAGAGTTAATGGTAAATAATGACCTTAGCGGTTAATAATGACATTAATGATGACGTTAACGGTTAATAATGACGTTAATAATGACGTTAATGGTAAATAATGACCTTAGTGGTTAATAATGCTGTTAATGATGACGTTAACGGTTAATAATGACGTTAATAATGACGTTAATGGTAAATAATGACCTTAGTGGTTAATAATGGCGTTAATGATGACGTTAACGGTTAATAATGACGTTTGTGTCTTTCAGCCCGTTGAAGATTTCAGCACCTTCTTCTCGGCTGTGATTGACGACAAGGTGGAGCTTCCTTCAGCTGTTTCTTCAAAATAAAGTGCTGTCTTCCTGTGTTTCTGTTCACTGTTAACTGGACTTCCTCCGTCTGCTCCTGTAGTCCTTTGCTCGGATAAAGAAGTGGCTCGATCACGCCAGGTCCTCTCCCGGTCTGGAGGTCATCGCCGGCGGTAACTGCGACGACAGGAAGGGCTACTTCGTGGAGCCGACCATCGTCAAGGCGGCGGACCCGCGGGACGCCATCATGAGCGAGGCACAAGCTGTCACACGTCCTCTGTTGTCAGCGTTTTGGCGGTGGTCGGCGGTCTGCCTCTCTAATAACCCTGTTTGTGTGGTGCAGGAGATCTTCGGACCTGTTCTGGCGGTTTACGTTTACCCCGAGAACAGCTACAAAGAGGTGCTGCAGCTGATCGACAGCACGTCGCCGTACGCTCTGACGGGAGCCGTGTTCGCTCAGGACACGTGAGACGCCCATCTGTTACATACATGTTATGATACAGGACGAGTCAGACCAGGACCAGGACCGAGTTCATCAGGACCCTGATCAGCTGCCTGTTTTCAGCACGCTGCAGTGGTCCTCCTGTGGAGTTAACGGCTGTTTGAATCTACTCAGATCACAGACAGGAGATGCTGCTGAATGTATATTTGTAGTTTCTTCAGTACCAGAGTCGTCCAGCGATGGCCGTCTGTCCGTCCATGGCTGCCCTGTAGACAGGAGCTGATAACATGGTTCAGCCCTCAGACAGCTAGACTGGATGTCAGCACAGAGACCAGTAGCTGATACCACAACACACCATTTACTCCCTGATGGCTTTAAATCCTGTTTTAACTGTGAAAGTGGTTCATACTTTAAGCTGATTTGTGTTTGCAGGAATGTGATCGATGAGGCAGCTAAAGCCTTGAGAAACGCAGCAGGGAACTACTACGTGAACGATAAATCCACCGGCTCCATCGTGGCTCAGCAGCCATTCGGTGGTGCCAGAGCCTCAGGTAAGAGTTGGCTCCACCCAGGTAACAGAGGTGGAGGCAGAGGTCCTCTACCTCCACATGACCTAACCTCATTTTCATTTAGACAAACATATTAGAGGAGTAATCCATCGCTCTGATTTAAATGCTGGGGCGGCACGGTGGACCAGCGGTAGCACTGTCGCCTCACAGCTAGAGGGTCGCAGGTTTAAACCCGGCTCAGAGTCCTTCTGTTTGCATGTTCTGTCCGTCTTAGTGTGGGTTTACTCCAGGTTCTCCGGTTTCCTCCCACAGCCCAAAGACATGCAAGGTTAACTGAGGTTACCTGTAGGTGTGAATGTGGAGGTTGTCTGGCTGTGTCAGCCCCGCCTCCGTCCAGAGTTGGCTGGGATCGGCTCCAGATTAGCGGTTACAGATAACGGATGGATGGATGATTTAGATGCTTCAGCAGCTACACCTGCAGGTCCAGGCCTGTACAACACAGTCCAAAGTTTCCCTTTTGTATCGGGGGGCTACGGTGCTGGCGTTAGCCAACCCAGCAGTTAGCTTGTTGTAGCAGCCCTGAAGAACCCGAGCAGCAGTCTGTCGCCCATACTGGGATCCAGTCCTGAATGAGTGGGGTGCAGCAGCATGTTGGGCCGCCGTACGCCATCGTAGTCCCGCTGTGGGTCAACCTGGACGGCCGAGCGGAGGGGCCTCGCTGTCAGCTGTCCGGGCTGGAGTATTTATACTGTACATGTACAGTATAAATATACTTTAACGGCTTAGCTAGATTTCGCTATAAGCTTCCTTTTTTATGTTAAACTTTTCTTTCCTCTCCATCAAGGAACGAACGATAAACCCGGAGGTCCCCACTACGTCCTGAGGTGGACGTCTCCGCAGGTGGTGAAGCAGACCCACGTCCCCCTCACAGACTGGAGGTACTCCTATATGGGCTGAGTCCGGTACTGCTGCCCCCCTGCAGCTGAATCTCTGACCGCACACACACAGTTAGACGTCCGTGAAACGAAACGAGTCTTTGCACTGAAGCTGGACATGAATGTATCTGAAGAGTGGTGAGAAAGCCTTCCGTCCATCTGCGCGACTATCTGACCGTCTGCTGTTCGCTAATTATTTGTCGTCCAGTGACGTTAGAGGTCAAAGGCTGTCGACTGTCTGTAATTTCACTTTTTAAAACTGGATTAGTCAAAAATGTCTCTTCAACTTAAAAGGAAAAAAATCCTCTGATTCTGGCTTCTTCATGCTTTTCTCTTCTGTGATAATAAACCTGATGTCTTCATGTTTTGGACAAAACAAGATTTCAGCTTTAATGATTAGTTAAGAGAAAACTAGAGAGATGAATTGATGATGAAAATATTTTTTAGTTGCAGCTCTACATCAAATTTAAATGTTATTTTGTGTCACTATGAGAGCTTAAGTAGTATTCCTGTTACGTGTCTGAACACAAAGCTTATTAATGTCTCATTTGTTGGTTTTAACTATGCAACATATTTCTAATGATTGAAA
>CAMQGK010000474.1:945000-947500 GCA_947000775.1 Pterois miles
GTCAAGTCAGCACTCTTCGGGCCTTTTCCTGGTGACAAAGTGCAGTTTGTGTTTAATTATTAGCCAAAGTGCTGAAAATGGTTGTTAGTACTGAGGGGCCCAGTCTTCTGGTTTTCATTAACCCCTGTCTTAGACCAGGAACCGTCCCAGCTGCTTTGAAACATGCTGTGGTCAGGCCCGTCCTTAAAAAGCTGAATCTTGACCCATAACTTTCTAAGGTTTTAGAGTGCTACCTGGCCTCCACATGTTGAGTAAAATGTTTTATGTATCTACAGGATATAACTCTGACGGTATTATCAGAGTAGTTTTATTACTGCAGCTCTTTGTGCTGAATCACCGACTTACAGTCTAAACTGAATATTTCCATACAGCTGAACAGACTTCTGTCGTCCTTTAAATGCAGTGAAACACCACTCTGATACCGTAAAGTGCTCCGACTTCACTACATGTGATGACTTGGTAAGAATCTAGTCTGTGTGGACGTTAACAGGAATGTGTATCTGACACACTAAGACACAGATATCGCAGCCTGGCTGTGCAGAAATCACAAAGGAAAAACAACATTTGACTCATTTCCTGATTCATTGCGTCTTTCACAGAAGAGAACAAGCATCTGACAACGAGCTTATTTACTGATATATAACGTTTAAACCCTCTGTGATCGGGAACATCAGACGGAGATGATCAACTCTGCTGGTAAATCCAACCAAATACGCAGCCTGTCCAGTTTGTAACGGCTGGACAGTCGGTGTCGGTGTCCGGGAGGAACGTCATGAGGGTCGTGGCTGGTCTGGTGGATAGCACAGGGAGACACAAGGAAACAGGCTAAGTTAAGAAACAGCACAAAGAAATAACTCTCAGTACACACATTTTTAGGAAAGTCATTTCACATTTCTGCATTTTCAGCAATGTTTTGCAATTAATAAGTGTGTCACCATATTGTTCTTTGAATCTTAATTCAGCAACTTCAACATCTTCAACTATTTCTTGCATACATTTTTTGGACTATTCCTGCATACTTTCAGCTACAGAAACAATTCAACGATCAAAATATTCCGATATTCAGATAGATACATTCAAATTTACCTTAAATTTACTTTGACAGTATTACAGTTTAGCCTCTAGGTTTTCTAGCAATGTATTTCAGCTCTTAGCTTCTTTAGGTAATGCAGCTAAGTGTACGTTGCAACTTCAGGCTGTTTCTGAAGTGAAGTGTAATGGACTTGAGCATTAACATTTTTAGGCTAGTCATTTCACCTTTCTGTATTTTCAGCAATGCTTTGCAATGAATTTCAACAATCAGCATTCACATGCATGTTCAGCAGGAAATGCATTTTCTAGTTAGAATTCTTTTGTTGTCTTGTCTATGCCATGAGACTGTGTTGGTTATTTATTTATTTGCCTTATTTTCTGGACGCACTTAAAATCCTTTAATTTGTGCGACAGTGCGCCTCATAATACAGTGTGGCTTATAAATGAATTCTGGTTTACTGACCTCCTCGAACCAATTTCATGTGGTACAGGGCGCTCAAACATCTGTCAAAATATTTTATTATGAGTTTGGTAAGCTTCAAAGCTGCACCGCTGGGTGGATTGTAGGAGCATTATGGTAACAGTAGTAAGCCGCCTGGCGGAGTAATACTACTGATAGTAGTCAGGCGCCTGGTGGAGTGATACTACTGACAGTAGTCAGGTGGCAGAGTAATCCTACTGACAGTAGTCAGGCGCCTGGTGGAGTAATCCTACTGACAGTAGTCAGGCGTCTGGCGGAGTAATCCTACTGACAGTAGTCAGGCGCCTGGCGGAGTAATACTACTGACAGTAGTCAGGCGCCTGGCGGAGTAATCCTACTGACAGTAGTCAGGCGCCTGGCGGAGTAATACTACTGACAGTAGTCAGGCGCCTGGTGGAGTAATACTACTGACAGTAGTCAGGCGCCTGGCGGAGTAATCCTAGTGACAGTAGTCAGGCGCCTGGCGGAGTAATACTACTGACAGTAGTCAGGCGCCTGGCGGAGTAATCCTACTGACAGTAGTCAGGCGCCTGGCGGAGTAATACTACTGACAGTAGTCAGGCGCCTGGCGGAGTAATACTACTGACAGTAGTCAGGCGCCTGGCGGAGTAATACTACTGACAGTAGTCAGGCGCCTGGCGGAGTAATCCTACTGACAGTAGTCAGGCGCCTGGCGGAGTGATACTACTGACAGTAGTCAGGCGCCTGGCGGAGTAATAACATTATCATGTGTGTATAAGGAGCCAAAATGGCAGCTGTGAAGAGACATGCTGACGAAGCAGATTTCCAGCTTCAGGCTATCAGTCAGCAGCAGAACATGGGAATAGAGCAGCGGGGCGGCAGTAGCTCAGTCCTTAGGGAGTTGGCTTGGGAACCGGAGGGTCACCGGTTCAAGTCCCGACATGGACCAAAAACTGAGTGTGAACTGGTAGCTGGAGAGGTGCCAGTTTACCTCTTGGGCACTGCCGAGGTGCCCCTGAGCAAGGC
>CAMQGK010000474.1:952500-955000 GCA_947000775.1 Pterois miles
GTCTGCCTGGTACACAGTATGTCTGATCACAGTGAATCACCTGCTGCATCACTCTGCTCAGCCTGGTTGCCAACACCTTGGAGAGGAGCTTCTAGTCCGAGCAGAGCAGAGACACAGGCCTCCAGTTTTTAACCAGCTGCAGGTCACCTTTCTTAGGCAGCAAGGTGAGGACCGCCCTCCTGCAGCTCAGCGGCAGACGCCCTCCGGCGAGACTGTCGCTGAGTACTGCCAGCAGATCCCCCCCTATCACTGACCACAAGGACTTATAGAAATCAGCAGGTAGACCATCTATTCCAGGAGCTCTCCCACTCTGCAGGCTCTGTAGAGCAGCATAGAGTTCATCAGAGGAGAGAGCTGCTTCCAGCTCTGCATTACTCTGCTGCTCAACCTGAGGAAGACCAGTGTAGAAGCTCCGGGACACGTCCTGCTGCTCTCTGTGTTCACATGTGAACAGGCTACTGTAGAAGTTTACAGCATGTTTCCTGATTTCACTGTGATCAGTCAGTACCTGTCCAGTATCAGACTTCAGACTATGGATGAACCTTTTCTGTCCGTTCTTACGCTCCAGACCAAAGAAGAAGTGCGATGGGACATCCATCTGGGCTACGTTCTGGAAGCGGGACCTAACCAGAGCCCCCTGAGCTGAGACACCCAGCAGGTTGGTTAAGACAGACCTTTTAACCTCTAGTGTCTCAGCATGGTGCTGATCTCTGGTGGTCTCAGCCAGGTCTCGGAGCTCCTCTACTTCAGACTCCAGAGCTTTCACTGAGTTCGTTAAGGTTCTTGTGACATTGCGAGTGTACTGCTGACAGAACTGTTTTATCTGGACTTTACCAAAATCCCACCACTGTTGTAAGGACATAAAGTCAGATTTTGTACTTTGGTGGTTTTTCCAAAAGAAAACAAAAGTTTCCCTGAAGTTCTTGTCCTCCAGCAGAGCTGTGTTAAAATGCCAGTAGGCACTACTGGGTTTCACAGATTTGATAAAAACAGAGGCTGTTACAAGGGAGTGATCAGAAAAACCAACAGGGCTGATCGCACAACTTTTAAAAACGTTAAAATGATGTTTAAAACAATAAAAGCGATCCAGCCTGGCCATAGACAGCAGGTTGCCTCTAACATGTGTCCAAGTGGATTGTCTCTGGTTAGTATGAAAACGTCTCCATACATCACACAAGTCTTGAGACTCTATGAGACGGAGCAGACGAGTCCGAGAGGCAGCGTGAGGTTCCGGATGGTTCCGGTCCAACCTGCTGTCTTCAGTACAGTTAAAGTCTCCACCAATGAAGACGTATTCTTCACTGTTACAGTGATCAATCACTGTATTTAAAACATCCAGGACCACCAGCCTCTCTGCTCCCACAACCGGAGCATAAACATTAATAAACACCATCTTTATATTTTCATACTCGGCTCTGACTTTTAACAGACGACCTTTAATGATTTCCTCAGTTTCTACCGACTGAGGACTGAAGTTTCTGGAGAAAAGGACTCCAGCTCCACAGCTGGTCCTGGTTCCGTGAGTTAAAAAGGTTCCCCCGGTCCACTCCCTCCTCCAGTCTGCCTCATTATCATCAGTACTGTGAGTTTCTTGGATTAAAATAACACCCAACTTTTTTAGAGAGCACAACCTGAACAGAGAAGCCCTTTTCCCATCATCCCTTGCTCCATTCAGGTTCAGGCTGCCTATTCTTATGTCCCCCATGTAAAAAAGTTGTAATGTCAAACCAAATGAGCAAAGTAAGAAAAGAAAAGAAAGTCTGTTGGACTTATTCATCATCTTTTAGTTGTTTCTTGACTTTTTGGACCAGTTTTTTTAGACGGTACGTCTCCTGATCAGTGAGAACTTTCTCCCCAAAGCTTCTAGGACTTTTCATTAGAGTCCTCACTGAGTCAATGAAGAGCTGTAGATCAGGGAACACGTCTTCAACCTGGACATTTCTGGCTCCTTTAGTGTCCTGCAGGAACTTTTTCACACTCGCTAAAGGGTAGCCAGTCTTCCTCTGAGTCCAGGTCTGTGAGGAAGCCACAGAGTCCACATCACTGTCCTCATCACCTTCACTCTCAGCTGACTGCACACTGTCACTCTGAACAGACACTTTCTTCACTTTACCAGAGGACTGACACTCGTCACTGGTCCCCTTCCTCTTCTTATTGTCCTGATCAACCATCATCTCACCGTCCTCCTCCAGAGGACATCCTGCCTCCTTAGTCTCTGTGTGGATGTCCACTGGGTCTCTGTCAGTGTGAGACCGACCAGCCACCTCCACAGCAGGACCTGAATCAGGAGAGACTGGATCAGCAGCACCCAAACCAGCAGAGACTGGATCAGCCACACTCACACCAGCAGAAACTGACCTAGCTGCACCTGAACCGGCAGAGACCGGATCAGCCACACTCGAAATATCAGAAGTTGGTCCTACTGCACCCGAATCGGCAGAGCCCGGATCATTAGCACCCAAACCAGTCGAGATCGGATCAGCCACACCTGAATCAGCAG
>CAMQGK010000474.1:960000-990000 GCA_947000775.1 Pterois miles
TGGGACCCTGGGGGACGCCTTTAGACAGCAGTGGTCCTAGTATGGGACCCTGGGGGGACGCCTTTAGACAGCAGTGGTCCTAGTATGGAACCCTGGGGGGACGCCTTTAGACAGCAGTGGTTCTAGTATGGAACCCTGAGGGACCCCTTTAGACAGCAGTGGTCCTAGTATGGAACCCTGGGGGACCCCTTTAGACAGCAGTGGTCCTAGTATGGAACCCTGGGGGGACGCCTTTAGACAGCAGTGGTCCTAGTATGGAACCCTGGGGGACCCCTTTAGACAGCAGTGGTCCTAGTATGGAACCCTGGGGGGACGCCTTTAGACAGCAGTGGTCCTAGTATGGAACCCTGGGGGACCCCTTTAGACAGCAGTGGTCCTAGTATGGAACCCTGGGGGACGCTTTTAGACAGCAGTGGTCCTAGTATGGAACCCTGGGGGACGCCTTTAGACAGCAGTGGTCCTAGTATGGAACCCTGGGGGGACGCCTTTAGACAGCAGTGGTCCTAGTATGGAACCCTGGGGGACCCCTTTAGACAGCAGTGATCCTAGTATGGAACCCTGAGGGGACGCCTTTAGACAGCAGTGGTCCTAGTATGGAACCCTGAGGGGACGCCTTTAGACAGCAGTGGTCCTAGTATGGGACCCTGAGGGGACGCCTTTAGACAGCAGTGGTCCTAGTATGGAACCCTGAGGGGACGCCTTTAGACAGCAGTGGTCCTAGTATGGGACCCTGGGGGACGCCTTTAGACAGCAGTGGTCCTAGTATGGGACCCTGGGGGGACGCCTTTAGACAGCAGTGGTCCTAGTATGGAACCCTGGGGGGACGCCATTAGACAGCAGTGGTCCTAGTATGGAACCCTGGGGGGACGCCTTTAGACAGCAGTGGTCCTAGTATGGAACCTTGAGGGGACGCCTTTAGACAGCAGTGGTCCTAGTATGGAACCCTGGGGGGACGCCTTTAGACAGCAGTGGTCCTAGTATGGAACCCTGAGGGACCCCTTTAGACAGCAGTGGTCCTAGTATGGAACCCTGGGGGACGCCTTTAGACAGCAGTGGTCCTAGTATGGGACCCTGGGGGGACGCCTTTAGACAGCAGTGGTCCTAGTATGGAACCCTGGGGGGACGCCATTAGACAGCAGTGGTCCTAGTATGGAACCCTGGGGCGACGCCTTTAGACAGCAGTGGTCCTAGTATGGAACCTTGAGGGGACGCCTTTAGACAGCAGTGGTCCTAGTATGGAACCCTGGGGGACGCCTTTAGACAGCAGTGGTCCTAGTATGGAACCCTGGGGGACGCCTTTAGACAGCAGCGGTCCTAGTATGGGGCCCTGGGGGACGCCTTTAGACAGCAGTGGTCCTAGTATGGAACCCTGGGGGGACGCCATTAGACAGCAGTGGTCCTAGTATGGAACCCTGGGGCGACGCCTTTAGACAGCAGTGGTCCTAGTATGGAACCTTGAGGGGACGCCTTTAGACAGCAGTGGTCCTAGTATGGAACCCTGAGGGGACGCCTTTAGACAGCAGTGGTCCTAGTATGGGACCCTGGGGGACGCCTTTAGACAGCAGTGGTCCTAGTATGGAGCCCTGAGGGGACCCCTTTAGACAGCAGTGGTCCTAGTATGGAACCCTGGAGGACCCCTTTAGACAGCAGTGGTCCTAGTATGGAACCCTGGGGGGACGCCTTTAGACAGCAGTGGTCCTAGTATGGAACCCTGGAGGACCCCTTTAGACAGCAGTGGTCCTAGTATGGAACCCTGGGGGACGCCTTTAGACAGCAGTGGTCCTAGTATGGAACCCTGGGGGACGCCTTTAGACAGCAGCGGTCCTAGTATGGGGCCCTGGGGGATGCCTTTAGACAGCAGTGGTCCTAGTATGGAACCCTGGGGGGACGCCTTTAGACAGCAGTGGTCCTAGTATGGAACCCTGAGGGGCGCCTTTAGACAGCAGTGGTCCTAGTATGGAACCCTGGGGGGACGCCTTTAGACAGCAGTGGTCCTAGTATGGAACCCTGGGGGACCCCTTTAGACAGCAGTGGTCCTAGTATGGAACCCTGGAGGACCCCTTTAGACAACAGTGGTCCTAGTATGGGGCCCTGGGGGACGCCTTTAGACAGCAGTGGTCCTAGTATGGAACCCTGAGGGGACGCCTTTAGACAGCAGTGGTCCTAGTATGGGGCCCTGGGGGACGCCTTTAGACAGCAGTGGTCCTAGTATGGAACCCTGGAGGACCCCTTTAGACAGCAGTGGTCCTAGTATGGAACCCTGGAGGACCCCTTTAGACAGCAGTGGTCCTAGTATGGAACCCTGAGGGACGCCTTTAGACAGCAGTGGTCCTAGTATGGAACCCTGAGGGACGCCTTTAGACAGCAGTGGTCCTAGTATGGGACCCTGGGGGACGCCTTTAGACAGCAGTGGTCCTAGTATGGGACCCTGGGGGACGCCTTTAGACAGCAGTGGTCCTAGTATGGAACCCTGGGGGACCCCTTTAGACAGCAGTGGTCCTAGTATGGGGCCCTGAGGGACGCCTTTAGACAGCAGTGGTCCTAGTATGGGACCCTGGGGGACGCCTTTAGACAGCAGTGGTCCTAGTATGGGACCCTGGGGGACGCCTTTAGACAGCAGTGGTCCTAGTATGGGACCCTGGGGGACGCCTTTAGACAGCAGTGGTCCTAGTATGGAACCCTGAGGGACGCCTTTAGACAGCAGTGGTCCTAGTATGGGACCCTGGGGGACGCCTTTAGACAGCAGTGGTCCTAGTATGGAACCCTGAGGGACGCCTTTAGACAGCAGTGGTCCTAGTATGGAACCCTGGAGGACCCCTTTAGACAGCAGTGGTCCTAGTATGGAACCCTGAGGGACGCCTTTAGACAGCAGTGGTCCTAGTATGGAACCCTGGAGGACCCCTTTAGACAGCAGTGGTCCTAGTATGGAACCCTGAGGGACGCCTTTAGACAGCAGTGGTCCTAGTATGGAACCCTGGAGGACCCCTTTAGACAGCAGTGGTCCTAGTATGGAACCCTGAGGGACGCCTTTAGACAGCAGTGGTCCTAGTATGGAACCCTGAGGGACGAGAGGGAGAAAGGAAAATGAAGATCTAGCAAACTGAACACATTGTGTTCTGGCAGACGGGTAACTCGAATGCCCCGACTCAAATAAAGAAAGGAGAGATTTATAAGTAGAAATAAAATATTCATTAACGCTGTTTAGAATGGCAGATTTATCAGGAATAATACTTGACTCTTTCACAATGCAGGCTGGCATTTCATTTGTAGTTTCCTTTCCAAATGATTTTATTACTTTCCAACAATTTCTAGGATCATTTAAATTATGCGTAGTTTTATAAAGATAATAGTCAGATTTAGCTTTTTTAACAAGAGAAGTAAAACGAGTTCGAAACTGTCTAAAATCAGCCAGTCAGCCTGGGATTTGGATTTTCTGGCCTTACCCAACAGAGTGGCCAGCTGAGGAGAAAACCAAGGATTGTTTCGGCCTTTCACTCTAATTTTTCAGAAAGGAGAATGTTTATTTATAATTTTCATAAAGGCATCGTAAAAGTAACTCCACACCAGCTCCACATCATCAACCAGTCCCAGTTCAAATCTCCAGCGAGGAGAATCTCATTAAGATGTAAAGCTGACAGCTGTTTATTCAGTGATGATAAAACCTCAGTGCTTGCTGAAGGCTCTATAACAACCTAAGACAGGGATAAAATGCCCCTGAAGAAGTTCCAGATTTAAAGCAAGAGGTTCAAACTGTCTGCTGAGAGACACTGATGATAGATAAGATAAGATAAGATAAGATTAACCTTTATTGATCCCCAGAGGGAAATTCGGGAAGAGTGGTAACATGAAACTTGTTTTTTACAAATGGCCACGCCACCACCTTTTCTGGGACGGTCACAACGAAAACCCTTGTTTAATTACAATGTCCTCCTCTGTGACGGATTTGTTTAGCCAGGCAAGACCAGAACATCAGTATCTGAGGGTTTGGTCCAGATTTTCACTAGATCCAGTTTTGGCAGTAGACTTCTGACATTTAGATGCATAATACCAAGCCCAGATCGAGCTTTAAAATCACCAGGAGTACTCAAACAATTAAAGTCAGGGCCAGGGTTGGGCTGAATATTACCTGACAATAAAAGCAAGAGAATAATGAAAGATTTCCTTTCCGGTTATTCATATCCAACAGATTACGTGGGGGATAACAGTGGAATGAGAACAGCCAGTCATATGTAGTAAAAAGGTGAATAAGATAAGGTAGAGTCACGAGACCCTCGTTGGACTGTTTTATCCAACTTGGAGAGCTCCTAAAGGAGATAAAATCCCAGTTTGAGGGAAAACATGAGGCAGGTTTTGGCCTGACGTGGATTCAGCGCAGTCAGTACAAGCAGAAGAGCTGCTGAGAGAAACATGCTGAGCGACATGTACATGCATGCATTCATTTATAAAAATGCAGGAATAGTGTAAAATAAGAATATTGGTTTATTAGTATACATAGTATAGAGTATATAGCTGATGAAGATGTCCACTGTTATCTCTTATGTTGTTGATGTCTGTATGACAGTAAGGTAGAATAAATGAGTCTGGGAGACCCAGCAGATCCTCAGCTGAGCTCCTGATGCTGAACCACAGGTGTCGCGATCATCCCCGGTCTCCCCTACTCACGTCTACCTGGGTCCGTAGACAGCGTGTCTGATCTGGCTGCTCTATCTCTATGAGGAGGCTCCTCTCTGGGGGGAAGCTCCTCACGTCACGGACTTGATGCTCCTCTTCAGAGACCTGGACGGAGGTGAAGGCGGACCGGAGGAGGCAGCAGGAGAGGACATCACCGGCCGCGTCTCCTCGGCGTCTTCGCTCGGATTACTGTTTTGGTGCCTTTTCCCTCCATTTTACCTGCGTTGTTTTAATTAAAAAGCAGCACCGATATTGTTCGTTTTCTACGCGCACACCCAGCCCGCATCCCTCACGCACACCCAGCCCGCATCCCTCACGCACACCCAGCCCGCATCCCTCAGCCCCAGCGGCTCGGAGTCCTGCCGGCGGTTCGGATGTGTCGGCCGACTGCAGCGATGCTGGCGGTGCTGACCGCCTGTCTGTCCGCGGCGGAGACGAGCCAGCAGCTCAATGACCGACCAGTCATCGGTAAGATTCAGCCCGCTGCCCCTCTCTGACACCCGCAGCCCGATCAGAACCGAGCCTGTCCTTCTGATGGAGAATGTTCCAGAAAGAGACCGAGAGTGGAGAGTGGTCCCATGAGCGCGTCTATATAAGTATATACCAGTAGATTATATATCAGTAGATTATATCTATAACAGTATATACCAGTAGATTATATCTATAACAGTATATACCAGTAGATTATACACCAGTAGATGATATACCAGTAGATGATATACCAGTAGATTATATACCAGTAGATGATATACCAGTAGATTATACACCAGTAGATGATATACCAGTAGATTATATACCAGTAGATTATACACCAGTAGATGATATACCAGTAGATGATATACCAGTAGATTATATACCAGTAGATGATATACCAGTAGATTATATACCAGTAGATGATATACCAGTAGATTATATACCAGTAGATGATATACCAGTAGATTATATACCAGTAGATTATATACCAGTAGATTATATACCAGTAGATGATATACCAGTAGATTATATACCAGTAGATGATATACCAGTAGATTATATACCAGTAGATGATATACCAGTAGCTTATATCTATAACAGTATATACCAGTAGATTATACACCAGTAGATGATATACCAGTAGATTATACACCAGTAGATGATATACCAGTAGATTATACACCAGTAGATAATATACCAGTAGATTATATCTATAACAGTATATACCAGTAGATTATACACCAGTAGATAATATACCAGTAGATTATATCTATAACAGTATATACCAGTAGATTATACACCAGTAGATAATATACCAGTAGATTATATCTATAACAGTATATACCAGTAGATTATACACCAGTAGATAATATACCAGTAGATTATATCTATAACAGTATATACCAGTAGATAATATTTATAATAGTATATACCAGTAGATTATATCTATAACAGTATATACCAGTAGATTATATCTATAACAGTATATACCAGTAGATTATACACCAGTAGATGATATACCAGTAGATTATATACCAGTAGATTATATACCAGTAGATGATATACCAGTAGATTATATACCAGTAGATGATATACCAGTAGATTATATACCAGTAGATGATATACCAGTAGATTATATACCAGTAGATTATACACCAGTAGATGATATACCAGTAGATGATATACCAGTAGATTATATACCAGTAGATGATATACCAGTAGATTATATACCAGTAGATTATACACCAGTAGATGATATACCAGTAGATTATATACCAGTAGATGATATACCAGTAGATTATACACCAGTAGATGATATACCAGTAGATTATATACCAGTAGATTATACACCAGTAGATGATATACCAGTAGATGATATACCAGTAGATTATATACCAGTAGATGATATACCAGTAGATTATATACCAGTAGATTATATCTATAACAGTATATACCAGTAGATTATATCTATAACAGTATATACCAGTAGATTATATCTATAACAGTATATACCAGTAGATTATATACCAGTAGATGATATACCAGTAGATTATACACCAGTAGATGATATACCAGTAGATTATATACCAGTAGATGATATACCAGTAGATTATATACCAGTAGATTATACACCAGTAGATGATATACCAGTAGATGATATACCAGTAGATTATATACCAGTAGATGATATACCAGTAGATTATATACCAGTAGATTATACACCAGTAGATGATATACCAGTAGATTATATACCAGTAGATGATATACCAGTAGATTATACACCAGTAGATGATATACCAGTAGATTATGTACCAGTAGATTATACACCAGTAGATGATATACCAGTAGATGATATACCAGTAGATTATATACCAGTAGATGATATACCAGTAGATTATATACCAGTAGATTATATCTATAACAGTATATACCAGTAGATTATATCTATAACACTATATACCAGTAGATTATATCTATAACAGTATATACCAGTAGATTATATCTATAACAGTATATACCAGTAGATTATATGTATAATAGTATATACCAGTAGATTATATCTATAACAGTATATACCAGTAGATTATATACCAGTAGA
The DNA here is from genome assembly GCA_947000775.1 of Pterois miles. Taxonomy (NCBI): domain Eukaryota; kingdom Metazoa; phylum Chordata; class Actinopteri; order Perciformes; family Scorpaenidae; genus Pterois; species Pterois miles. The sequence continues at coordinate 967,244 of CAMQGK010000474.1, forward strand.
TTATACACCAGTAGATGATATACCAGTAGATTATATACCAGTAGATGATATACCAGTAGATTATATACCAGTAGATTATACACCAGTAGATGATATACCAGTAGATTATATCTATAATAGTATATACCAGTAGATTATATACCAGTAGATTATACACCAGTAGATGATATACCAGTAGATTATATACCAGTAGATGATATACCAGTAGATTATACACCAGTAGATGATATACCAGTAGATTATATCTATAATAGTATATACCAGTAGATTATATCTATAATAGTATAAACCAGTAGATTATATACCAGTAGATTATATCTATAATAGTATATACCAGTAGATTAGATCTATAAAAATATTTCCCATAGATTATATATCATAGATTATATTCCATTAGATTATATCTATAAAATATTATACCATTGAATAATATTTATAAAAATATATACCAGTAAATATATATTCTAGAATATATCTTTTAAAAGATAATACCCTAGAATTATATATCATTAGATTATATCTATAACATTAATATCCAGTAGATTATCCCCCATAGATAAATAACTATAGATAAATAACCATAAATAAATTACCAGTAGATAAATAACCATAAATAAATTACCATAAATATACACCCAAATAATAAATAACCACAAATAAATATCCAAATAATATATATCCAAATAATAAATAACCATAAATTTATATCCAAAAAAAAATACCCAAAAAAATTATATCCAAAAAATTTATATCCAATAAATTTATATCCAAAATTTATATCCAAAAAATATCCAAAATATATATCCAGAAAATAACCAGAATAAAAACCAGAGATATACCAGTAGCTTATATCTATAACAGTATATACCAGTAGATTATACACCAGTAGATGATATACCAGTAGATTATACACCAGTAGATGATATACCAGTAGATTATACACCAGTAGATAATATACCAGTAGATTATATCTATAACAGTATATACCAGTAGATTATACACCAGTAGATAATATACCAGTAGATTATATCTATAACAGTATATACCAGTAGATTATACACCAGTAGATAATATACCAGTAGATTATATCTATAACAGTATATACCAGTAGATTATACACCAGTAGATAATATACCAGTAGATTATATCTATAACAGTATATACCAGTAGATAATATTTATAATAGTATATACCAGTAGATTATATCTATAACAGTATATACCAGTAGATTATATCTATAACAGTATATACCAGTAGATTATACACCAGTAGATGATATACCAGTAGATTATATACCAGTAGATTATATACCAGTAGATGATATACCAGTAGATTATATACCAGTAGATGATATACCAGTAGATTATATACCAGTAGATGATATACCAGTAGATTATATACCAGTAGATTATACACCAGTAGATGATATACCAGTAGATGATATACCAGTAGATTATATACCAGTAGATGATATACCAGTAGATTATATACCAGTAGATTATACACCAGTAGATGATATACCAGTAGATTATATACCAGTAGATGATATACCAGTAGATTATACACCAGTAGATGATATACCAGTAGATTATATACCAGTAGATTATACACCAGTAGATGATATACCAGTAGATGATATACCAGTAGATTATATACCAGTAGATGATATACCAGTAGATTATATACCAGTAGATTATATCTATAACAGTATATACCAGTAGATTATATCTATAACAGTATATACCAGTAGATTATATCTATAACAGTATATACCAGTAGATTATATCTATAACAGTATATACCAGTAGATTATATACCAGTAGATGATATACCAGTAGATTATACACCAGTAGATGATATACCAGTAGATTATATACCAGTAGATGATATACCAGTAGATTATATACCAGTAGATTATACACCAGTAGATGATATACCAGTAGATGATATACCAGTAGATTATATACCAGTAGATGATATACCAGTAGATTATATACCAGTAGATTATACACCAGTAGATGATATACCAGTAGATTATATACCAGTAGATGATATACCAGTAGATTATACACCAGTAGATGATATACCAGTAGATTATGTACCAGTAGATTATACACCAGTAGATGATATACCAGTAGATGATATACCAGTAGATTATATACCAGTAGATGATATACCAGTAGATTATATACCAGTAGATTATATCTATAACAGTATATACCAGTAGATTATATCTATAACACTATATACCAGTAGATTATATCTATAACAGTATATACCAGTAGATTATATCTATAACAGTATATACCAGTAGATTATATGTATAATAGTATATACCAGTAGATTATATCTATAACAGTATATACCAGTAGATTATATACCAGTAGATTATACAAGTAGAGAAAAGTAGATTATATACCAGTAGATGATATACCAGTAGATTATATACCAGTAGATGATATACCAGTAGATTATATACCAGTAGATGATATACCAGTAGATTATATACCAGTAGATTATACACCAGTAGATGATATACCAGTAGATTATATCTATAATAGTATATACCAGTAGATTATATACCAGTAGATTATACACCAGTAGATGATATACCAGTAGATTATATACCAGTAGATGATATACCAGTAGATTATACACCAGTAGATGATATACCAGTAGATTATATCTATAATAGTATATACCAGTAGATTATATCTATAATAGTATAAACCAGTAGATTATATACCAGTAGATTATATCTATAATAGTATATACCAGTAGATTAGATCTATAAAAATATATACCAGTAGATTATATATCAGTAGATTATATACCAGTAGATTATATCTATAACAGTATATACCAGTAGATTATATCTATAAAAATATATACCAGTAGATTATATATCAGTAGATTATATCTATGACAGTATATACCAGTAGATTATATATCAGTAGATTATATCTATAACAGTATATACCAGTAGATTATATATCAGTAGATTATATCTATGACAGTATATACCAGTAGATTATATATCAGTAGATTATATCTATAACAGTATATACCAGTAGATTATATCTATAAAAATATATACCAGTAGATTATATATCAGTAGATTATATCTATGACAGTATATACCAGTAGATTATATATCAGTAGATTATATCTATAACAGTATATACCAGTAGATTATATATCAGTAGATTATATCTATGACAGTATATACCAGTAGATTATATCTATAACAGTATATACCAGTAATTATATCTATAAAAATATATACCAGGTATTGTCTTATCGTTTTATAATACTGCAAGAATGATAAATAATAATAATAATACTAATATTTTTTTAAGTGAAGAAGTCATATTATGACAAGAATAAAGTCATAATTTAATGAGAATAATAATAATAATAATAATATATTTTAAGTGGCCCGGCCCACATGAACCATGCAGCTCAGTCCTGATGCGCTATGCCGTCTTTTCTCCGTAGGTGTGCTGGCGCAGGAAAACCTTCCAGGAGACCAGTTTGCTCGCGGCTCCTCGTACATCGCTGCCTCCTATGTGAAGTACCTGGAGGGCGCCGGGGCCAGGGTGGTGCCCATCAGGTGACTCCCATAGTAATAGTAATAGTAATAGTAATAACGGATTACAGGGGTCCAGGGGTAACTTCTTTCCTTTTTTATACAGCATGCTGTACAGAGCTGTGAAAACGCATCTGCCTCCTTCCTGATTTCTTATATTTTTGCATATTTGTCTCACTTAAATGTTTCAGATCAAAGATAACCTGAGTAAATAGAAAATGCAGTTTTTAAATGATGATTTCATTTATTAAGGTCTAAAACCACCCAGACCTCCCTGGTCCAGAGTGGACCAGTAACTGCTCTCTAAACCTAATAACTGGTTGATTTTATTTATTAAGGTCTAAAACCACCCAGACCTCCCTGGTCCAGAGTGGACCAGTAACTGCTCTCTAAACCTAATAACTGGTTGATTTTATTGATTAAGGTCTAAAACCACCCAGACCTCCCTGGTCCTTTGTGGACCAGTAACTGCTCTCTAAACCTAATAACTGCTAGATTTTATTGATTAAGGTCTAAAACCACCCAGACCTCCCTGGTCCTTTGTGGACCAGTAACTGCTCTCTAAACCTAATAACTGCTAGATTTTATTGATTAAGGTCTAAAACCACACAGACCTCCCTGGTCCAGAGTGGACCAGTAGCTGCTCTCTAAACCTAATAACTGGTTGATTTTATTGATTAAGGTCTAAAACCACCCAGACCTCCCTGGTCCAGAGTGGACCAGTAACTGCTCTCTAAACCTAATAACTGGTTGCTCCTCTCTTGGCGGGAACAGCTGAGATCAATCGTTGTGATCACTGGGGATGAGTCTGTTCGTGGCTGTGGAGGACTGTCGGCCCACTCTGCTGTACACAGCTGTTTGAATTCAGCCACGCTGGAGGGTTTGGACATGAACGTCCTGGTTCAGGTCACAGCATCTCAGTCGGACTGAAGTCTGGACTTGGACTGGGCCGCTCCAGAACCTTCATTTAGTTGTTTTAAGCCCTTCAGAGGTGGACTGGCTGGTGTGTTGGGATCATTGTCCTGCTGCAGAACCCAAGTGGTCTTGAGTTTGAGGTCAGGAACTGATGGCCGGACGTTCTCCTTCAGGATCTTCATGGTTCCATCAGTTAGGGCGAGTGGTCCAGGTCCTGGAGCAGCAGAACAGACCCAGACCACCACACCACCACCATGTCTGACTGTTGCTGTGATGGTGTTTCTATGAAATGCTGCTAGTTTTCCTCCAGATTAACGGGACGCTCACCGTCCAGAAAGTCCAACCTTTGTCTCGTCGGTCCAGAAGTCTTCAGACCATCCAGATGTTTTAGACCAATGGGAGACGAGTCTTTGTGTAGTTGTTGGTCAGCGGTGGTTTTCTCCTCGGATCTCTCCCATGATGCCGTTGTTGCCCGGTCTCTGTCTTCTGGTTGAATCCTGGACTCTGATCTTAACTGAGGCAGTGAGGCCTGCAGTTCTGTAGGTGTGGTTCTGGTTCTGTCGGGACCTCCTGGATGAGTCCTCGATGAGCTCTGGGAGTCATTCTGGTCGGCCGGCCTCTCCTGGGAAGGTTCTCCGCTGTTCCAGGGTTCCTCCATCTGTGGATAACGGCTCTCACCGTGGTTCTCTGGAGACCCAGAGCCTTAGAAATGGATCTGGATCCCTTTCCAGACTGATGGATGGCACTGACTCTGGTTCTCATCTCTTCTTGAATTTCTTTAGATCGCAGCATGATGTGCTGCTGTCTGAGATCTTTTAGCCTCCTTCACTGTCAGACAGCTTCTATTGAAGGGATTTATTGATCCAGCAGGTCTGGTAGTGATCAGGTCTGGCAGTAATCAGGTCTGGCAGTGATCAGGTCTGGCAGTGATCAGGTCTGGCAGTGATCAGGTCTGGCAGTGATCAGGTCTGGGTGGAGCTGCTGAAACTGAACTCAGCTTTCTCAAAAAATGTGGTTAATCACAGTGAATTCAAGATTTAACAAGGAGGGAATTACTGTTTCATGTAAGGCCAAGTAGGTCTGGATAGATTTTTACCCTTAATAAATGAAATCATCATTTAAAAACTGCATTTTCTATTTACTCAGCTTATCTTTGTCTAATATTAAAATTTGTTTGATGATCTGAAACATTTAAGTGTGACAAATATGTAAAAATAAAAGAAATCAGGAAAGAGGCAGATACTGTTCACAGCTCTGTAGTGTGTATGCTGTCGGTTAGCTCTGTCGCCTCACAGCAGGAGGGTCGCAGGTTCTTTCTGTGTAAGTTTGATCCAGGTTTGATCCAGGTTTGATCCAGGTTTGATCCAGGTTTGATCCAGGTTTGATCCAGGTTCTCCAGTTTCCTCCCACTGTCCAAAGACATTCAGGTTAGGTTCATTTGTTGACTCTAAATTGCCCGTACGGCCCTGTTCAGACCTGGTATTAACATGCGTCCTCAGCGATGGGCTCACACTGGACAGCTCTAAGCTGAGAATGATCTCGACTGAGAGCCAGTCGCTCAGACCACATTCAGAGGTGGTCTGGGCCACGTTAAGGACCGCTGACTCAGCTGGCGTCCGGCTGGGATTGGTGGGGTCTCGCTGAGCTCCTCAGGTGAAAAGGCTGGAAGACGCCTCGCAGCAGAAATGGCTTCTGTGCTCTACGGTATCCTGTTGGTACCACTGTGTTTTATTAAAATATATCTCATCTGTAGGCTACTATCCACCGACTATCAGACGAGGCACAGGAAGTGCGTTATTATCATACTGATGGAGATGTGTAAGGTTTCTGTTCTGGTGCTGGGCTCGGCTCCAGGCCCCCCTGACTCTGAATAGCGTTTACAGATTATGGATGAAATGGATGTACGCCGTCGTCTTTAAGTTCCCAGTCAGTGTAGAGCACACAGCAGACTACCGTATAAACTACAGCTTCATGCCAGGTGTGAACTGATGTACTTGCAGCTGATTGGATCACCTAAGACCCATGTTAATACAGATCTGAACAGGGCCACAGAGATCTGTTCATATAAAGTCGTCCTCAACACAGAGGTCAGTGCAGGAAAAACAACATAAAAACAAATACAGTGAATAAAACTGAGAAATATAACATCTTCTCCTACAACCCTTCAGGCAGTGAATCACATCAGCAGACGGAGGATGAATGACTTCAGTCTCTCTAAACTTCCCTCAGGAACATTATTATTATTATTCATTTATTTAGATAGATATTAGATAGATATTATTGTGTTTATACAGTATAGTGACTGTGCTGTTGTAAGTATTACAATTGCTACTCTAGAAACAACATTTATTATATAGAAACAATATAAATACGTTCTGAATGTATTCTTTTAAATAGTATATTTATTTATTATTTAAGATTATTACTATTATTTATTATTATTATTTATGAGTGTATTAATTATCTAGTGATAAAAAGACTGGATAAGAGTACAGAACCAAACTTATACGTGTCGTATTGATCACAGTAGTACCAGTATAGTCCTAACGATACCCATTTCTACTTATGAATACAGTACATTTTGATATTATTTTGCCAGTCGATCCAGAACTCTGATGAAAAATGTGATGTGGACCTTTTAGTGATGCGTTTGAGAACCCCGGTTCTGATGTCTTGGGGGAGGGAGATCCAGCTTGGACTTGGAGTAGAGAGGGGGCAGGCTGAGGTGGACCTGAGGGGCCCAGAGCATTCATGGATTACCACATGGGCTAAGTGGGCAGGACCCCGGGGCCCCGGGCCAGTGGGGGGTTCTCTGTATATTATGGGCACTGCCCTTGCCATGAAGTGTTTTCTCCTCTTAATTTATGGTATAAACTCAATGAAACATTACTAAAAAGTGAAATAGGACCATTAGTGACTGCATCTTCATACTGTCCATGTCTTAAAGATGATGTAGGGCTGGGGTGATGTGGGCCAGGATTTGATGAGGGTTAGGAGTTCGGCAGATGACCGGTCGGAGTCTGTTGGTGGAGCTAGCAGAGGATTTAGTTGGAGTAGTCCAGATGGGAGGAAATGAAAGTGTGGGTCAGTGTTTCAGCAGCAGGGATGGTAGAGAGGACCAGATCTAGGGAGGATTTAACAGTTTGGGGGTCTAGGGAGAGGTCTAGAGAGAGGTCTAGGGAGAGGTCTAGGGAGAGGTCTAGGGAGAGGGCGGGGTTAGGCATCATGTCAGGGTCACGTGTCTGGGAGGAAGGGGAGACATGTTGTTGTTCAGCCTTTCCTTCCCAGCCTCTGGGACTGACGATCTATGGCGCATGGTCTGGAGGGCACAGGGGGCAAAGGGGTCTTGATTTATGTAGTGACGCCATTATCTGCTGGAGATCAGATGTCCTTGTGCATAAATGTGGTGCTTGGCCAGTGGCCCCTTGGCCCCTACTTACCCACCGACTCAGTGTCCTCTAAATGTTGAGATTACATTCATTCGCACCTGTAACGCTGAAATTCATGTTCACTCTAATTAATTTATCCTTCTCTGTTCACCAGAATCAATCGCACAGAAGAAGACTACACTAAGACATTCAACTCGGTGAATGGGTGAGTCCCCCAGGATTCTCCTGGATCCTCTGTCAGCTCTCTCTGGGTCACACTGAGCTCATAATTTCACAGGAGACGTCTCTGTGTGGCTCTGCTTCCCGTTTAACACAGCATAGCATAACTCTGCTGGACGAGGAGTGACAAAAACAATGCAGTGGTTAGGTAGGTGTAACAGTGCATTGGTCTGCCTTTGTACAGCTTTGCTTCCTCTGGTCAGGGGCTTCAAACTGCAGGTTAGCCAAAGTTTGATAGCTGAAAGATCAGCAGGCCAATCAGCAAAGATTTGTATGAACTACACAGTGTAAGATTATACATTCAGTGGTGGTTGGTGAGCGGATATGCTGGTTATCGGGCTGAGACGGAGGCCTTTGCTGTTGAGTTAAGTTGTACATTTTCAGTTAGAGGCTGTTAAAGTCCACTGGAACAGAAATAGGGACACTGGCACATTTTTACAACATGTTGAAATTAAAAGCAGCTAATGGAGAGACTCGAACGGGTCAAGTGTACCTGCCAACCCTTTTCATTGCCCTCTCTTCTCCTGTGTTTCTCCAAATTCATGACAAATTTTCACACCTTGTTCCTTTTCATTATCTGGACCCTGTTTCTGGGACTGTGCAGCATGTCAAAGCCCTCCTGGTACCACCCGGACGTCAGTGCTCCCCGTGACGACCTGCCCATCGCTGGGCTGTGGTCAACGCGGAGAAAAGCCATCGTGGCCATTAGAAATAACGGGTTTCAGAGCATTGAGTGTCTGATAGAGGATTCAGTGATGAGAGGAGAGAGAAATGAAGACTACTAAGAAAAAAATACTTCAGCCGGGGCAAAAACTGAAACAGGAAATGAAAACGGATGAATATAGTTTATACCTGAGATTCACACAAGTTCAGAATTAGGAGTAAAACTAAAAGCAGGCGTTTAACATAAAATGCCGTTGGAGTGTGCCTGTTAATGTTATTTTCTTTCTTTAAAAGTCGCCCAGACCTCCGGTGTGATTTTAAAAGCCTCCAGATTTTTGAGGTTGGTCCTCTTCTGACACGTGAAAGCTGTTAACCCCGTTAGCTGGACGCAGTGTTTCCACGGCTGTAGCCTGAATGTAAAGACGAACGTGTCTCCTCAGGTTGCTGCTGCCGGGCGGAGATGTAGATCTTCAAACATCGCTGTTCAGTCGAGCCGCCAAGATCTTTTACAACTTGGCTCTGAAGGTAAAATATTACATATTTGTTCTTGTACTGTACTTGTTGAAGATGAAGTGACATCAAGGTCAACAGTGAAAGAGATTATAGAGTCACTGCTAATGTTCCAACTTCTCATTCAAAGATACAGCAGCTTTAACTAAACTCACATACCCATGTGTACTACATGTGTACTACATGTGTACTACATGTGTACTCTGATACTCCATGTTTGGTCGCTCTCATTGGTCCTTCGATCCACACTGACAACAGATACCTTCTGATGCAATGCCACTGATGGGGCAAGTAAGTAAGTCGAAGAAGAGGCAGAGGAGGAAGTACTCAGGTATTTTACTTAAGTAAAAGTAACAATAATATGGTGTAAAAATACTCTGTTACAAGTAAAAGTCCTGCATTCAAAATCTTATTAAAGTAAAAGCACAAAAGTATCAGCATCAATATATGCTTAATGTACTTAAAGTAAAAGTACTCATTATGCACAATTTCAGAATAACAATATATCACTGGATTATAATTACTGATGCATTAAATATGTTCATCACTTTGGTGTTGCTGCTGCTGAAGGTGGAGCTCATTTTAATGACTTTATGTACTGCTGTGTACTTTAAGCTATAATAATAAAGTGTCATTTATTAGTTGATTAGTTGTATTATTAATCGGAATCAACGAAGTAACTATATCTGCCAGATAAATGTAGTGCAGTAAAAAACTGTTCCATATCACCAACACTAGCTAGCTAACGTAGCTCTGATCCATGTCACCAACACTAGCTAGCTAACGTAGCTCTGATCCATATCACCAACACTAGCTAGCTAACGTAGCTCTGATCCATGTCACCAACACTAGCTAGCTAACGTAGCTCTGATCCATGTCACCAACACTAGCTAGCTAGCTAACGTAGCTCTGATCCATATCACCAACACTAGCTAGCTAACGTAGCTCTGATCCATGTCACCAACACTAGCTAGCTAACGTAGCTCTGATCCATATCACCAACACTAGCTAGCTAACGTAGCTCTGATCCATGTCACCAACACTAGCTAGCTAGCTAACGTAGCTCTGATCCATGTCACCAACACTAGCTAGCTAACGTAGCTCTGATCCATGTCACCAACACTAGCTAGCTAATGTAGCTCTGATCCATGTCACCTACACTAGCTAGCTAGCTAACGTAGCTCTGATCCATGTCACCAACACTAGCTAGCTAACGTAGCTCTGATCCATGTCACCAACACTAGCTAGCTAATGTAGCTCTGATCCATGTCACCTACACTAGCTAGCTGGCTAACGTAGCGCTGATCCATGTCACCAACACTAGCTAGCTAATGTAGCTCTGATCCATGTCACCTACACTAGCTAGCTAGCTAACGTAGCTCTGGTCCATGTCACTAACACTAGCTAGCTAACGTAGCTCTGATCCATGTCACTAACACTAGCTAGCTAACGTAGCTCTGATCCATGTCACCAACACTAGCTAGCTAGCTAACGTAGCTCTGATCCATGTCACCAACACTAGCTAGCTAGCTAACGTAGCTCTGATCCATGTCACCAACACTAGCTAGCTAGCTAACGCAGCTCTGATCCATATCACCAACACTAGCTAGCTAACGTAGCTCTGATCCATGTCACCAACACTAGCTAGCTAACGTAGCTCTGATCCATGTCACCAACACTAGCTAGCTAGCTAACGTAGCTCTGATCCATATCACCAACACTAGCTAGCTAACGTAGCTCTGATCCATGTCACCAACACTAGCTAGCTAGCTAACGTAGCTCAGATGAAGCGTTATCTGACCTGGTGTGTTTTCTCAGAGACTCCTGGTGTTTCATCAGTAGGAGGAGGAAGGAGGATCAGAGCTGTAGCTGCTGGGATTCATCCCAGTAGAAACACCGACGTCGTAGCTTCAGAGAGACAGACGTCTCTACCACTGCTGGCTGGGTCGTCTCTATCAGGGCCGAGTTTCAGCTTCAGAGAGACAGACGTCTCTACCACTGCTGGCTGGGTCGTCTCTATCAGGACCGAGTTTCAGCTTCAGAGAGACAGAAGTCTCTACCGCACTGCTGGCTGGGTCGTCTCTATCAGGACCGAGTTTCAGCTTCAGAGAGACAGACGTCTCTACCACTGCTGGCTGGGTCGTCTCTATCAGGACCGAGTTTCAGCTTCAGAGAGACAGACGTCTCTACCACACTGCTGGCTGGGTCGTCTCTATAGGACCGAGTTTCAGCTTCAGAGAGACAGACGTCTCTACCACACTGCTGGGTGGGTCGTCTCTATCAGGACCGAGTTTCAGCTTCAGAGAGACAGACGTCTCTACCACACTGCTGGGTGGGTCGTCTCTATCAGGACCGAGTTTCAGCTTCAGAGAGACAGACGTCTCTACCACTGCTGGCTGGGTCGTCTCTATCAGGACCGAGTTTCATCTTCAGAGACAGACGTCTCTACCACTGCTGGCTGGGTCGTCTCTATTGGACCGAGTTTCAGCTTCAGAGAGACAGACATCTCTACCACACTGCTGGCTGGGTCGTCTCTATAGGACCGAGTTTCAGCTTCAGAGAGACAGACGTCTCTACCACACTGCTGGCTGGGTCGTCTCTATCAGGACCGAGTTTCAGCTTCAGAGAGACAGACGTCTCTACCACGCTGCTGGCTGGGTCGTCTCTATCAGGACCGAGTTTCAGCTTCAGAGAGACAGACATCTCTACCACACTGCTGGCTGGGTCGTCTCTATAAGACCGAGTTTCAGCTTCAGAGAGACAGACGTCTCTACCACACTGCTGGCTGGGTCGTCTCTATCAGGACCGAGTTTCAGCTTCAGAGAGACAGACGTCTCTACCACACTGCTGGCTTGGTCGTCTCTATCAGGACCGAGTTTCAGCTTCAGAGAGACAGACGTCTCTACCACACTGCTGGCTTGGTCGTCTCTATCAGGACCGAGTTTCAGCTTCAGAGAGACAGACGTCTCTACCACACTGCTGGCTGGGTCGTCTCTATCAGGACCGAGTTTCATCTTCAGAGAGACAGACGTCTCTACCACACTGCTGGCTGGGTCGTCTCGAAAGGACCGAGTTTCAGCTTCAGAGAGACAGACGTCTCTACCACACTGCTGGCTGGGTCGTCTCGAAAGGACCGAGTTTCAACTTCAGAGAGACAGACGTCTCTACCACACTGCTGGCTGGGTCGTCTCTATCAGGACCGAGTCTCAGCTTCAGAGAGACAGACGTCTCTACCACTGCTGGCTGGGTCGTCTCTATCAGGACCGAGTTTCAGCTTCAGAGAGACAGACGTCTCTACCACACTGCTGGCTGGGTCGTCTCTATTGGACCGAGTTTCAGCTTCAGAGAGACAGACGTCTCTACCACACTGCTGGCTGGGTTGTCTCTATCAGGACCGAGTTTCAGCTTCAGAGAGACAGACGTCTCTACCACACTGCTGGCTGGGTCGTCTCTATCAGGACCGAGTTTCAGCTTCAGAGACACAGACGTCTCTACCACACTGCTGGCTGGGTCGTCTCTATCAGGACCGAGTTTCAGCTTCAGAGAGACAGACGTCTCTACCACACTGCTGGCTGGGTCGTCTCTATCAGGACCGAGTTTCAGCTTCAGAGAGACAGACGTCTCTACCACACTGCTGGCTGGGTAGTCTCGAAAGGACAGAGTTTCAGCTTCAGAGAGACAGACGTCTCTACCACTGCTGGCTGGGTCGTCTCTATCAGGACCGAGTTTCAGCTTCAGAGAGACAGACGTCTCTACCACACTGCTGGCTGGGTCGTCTCGATTGGACACCGAGTTTCAGCTTCAGAGAGACAGACGTCTCTACCCACTGCTGGCTGGGTCGTCTCTATCAGGACCGAGTTTCAGCTTCAGAGAGACAGACGTCTCTACCACACTGCTGGCTGGGTCGTCTCTATCAGGACCGAGTTTCAGCTTCAGAGAGACAGACGTCTCTACCACTGCTGGCTGGGTCATCTCTATAGGACCGAGTTTCAGCTTCAGAGAGACAGACGTCTCTACCACTGCTGGCTGGGTCGTCTCTATAGGACCGAGTTTCAGCTTCAGAGAGACAGACGTCTCTACCACTGCTGGCTGGGTCGTCTCTATCTGGACGGATTTTCAGTCTGATACTTCAGCAGTTTCACTACAAACTCAGACTTTCTGGCCTGGTTTAATTGGACAAATGTATGTCTGATAATTCATGGTGCAAATCAAACAGGATAAAAAAACTATTTGTCTCTCCGTTGACTACCGTTCGTACGACTTCTGAAATAAGGTCCTTGGCGTCCGTTGGAAGGGGCGGGACTTCAGCTCTCTATTGATTCTCAGCTGTACTTGGTGTGAAAGTGTGCAACTGTATGAGACTGAAGTGTTTGTATTGTAGGTGAAATAGAAATACATCAGGCCTTCGTCATTGGTTCGTCCCTCTCTGGTCCTCTGCAGGCCAACGATGCTGGGGACTACTTCCCTATCTGGGGAACCTGTCAGGGCTTCCAGCAGCTGTCTGTCCTCACGGCCAACAAAAACCTGCTCACCCTCACTGATACCGTGGCTGTGGCGCTACCTCTCACCCTCACACCAGGTGTCCTTTTCTGTCCCTGTCCTCTGCTTTGTTCTGCTTGTTAGGGTCCAGTCCTGAAGGGCCAGAACCCTTCCAGGTTTCTTCTTCTTCTTCTTCTTCTTATTTTTAGTTGTTGTCGTATGCTGTGGCTCAAATTGCCGTGAGCTGCAATGAACTAGAAACATGAAACTTGGCACCATAATGCTTTCCAAGAAATATGACCCTGGTGGTGCTGTAATCAACGCTAGGCCACGCCCCTCACACTGTATGTCCGATTGACTTGAAATGAAACGCACATCTCCAGCTCCCAGTGTTCTACAAAAAAGCCTCTTGGACCACTAAAGTCCGCCTCCTAGATTTTCCGCCATTTTGAATTTTTTAAAAACACACGATTGACATCCCCTCCTAAATGATTGGTCATTATTGGACAAACCTCATCGAAAACTGCATAAAGCTTTTTTTTCAAGATATTGACCAATGAACATTAAGAGTTTGGGGCTTAGCAGGAAATTGGCCATAATTCGTTGACCATTTGTCCAGTCATCTTAAATCTTGCTAGATATCGAGAGTACATCTCTGGAAATACGCGTTTTGAGCATTTTGAGTTCAACCCGTATGGGGCATCACAAATACCACAAAACTTGTATCTGAAAGCCCGGTTGACAGAATTTTACTAAATTTGGTGCACATGCTCTATTATCTGAGGTGTCATCTTGTTAGACGCATGTAGGCGTGGCCTATTTAGCATTTCATGCTATATTATGCCTTTGCTCAATTTGCTGTGAGCTGGAACGAGCTAGTCCTGAAACTTAGGATGTCTCAGCTTAGTCCTTTTCTTTCTCTGCTGTTTTTTGATCTTTCTTTATGTATCTGAAGTTATCATTTGATCATGTATCTTGGCCTCTGATCCTCTGTCGAATGATGTATTCCAGTAGTAATGTTATATTAATACAGAGCTTTTAATAAATGCTGTAACTCTGTCTCTCCTGTGTTGCGTGGACTGCTTGTCTGGACCGTCTGTCCTCCAGCGGCTCAGTCCAGCCGTCTCTTCCGAGGTTTTCCCAAAGATCTGCTGCAGTCTCTGGCTGAGGAAAACATCACTTCCAACTTCCACAAATGGAGTCTGTCCATGCAGGTATTTTATGCTCCCCTTCCCTCAGTTCCCCTCCTCTTTCTGCCCACTCCTGAAAAGCACCTGTCATGGCCAGTCTCCATCCATCCATCCATCCATCCATCCATCCGTCTGTCTGTCCATCCATCCATCCATCTGTCCGCCTCCATCCATCCATCCATCCATCCATCCATCTGTCCATCTGTCCGTCCATCCATCTGTCCATCTGTCCATCTGTCCGTCCATCCATCCATCCATCCATCCATCCATCTGTCCATCTGTCCGTCCATCCATCCATCCATCCATCCATCCATCCATCCGTCCATCCATCCATCCATCCATCCATCCATCCATCTGTCCATCTGTCCATCTGTCCGTCCATCCATCCATCCATCCATCCATCCATCTGTCCGTCCATCCATCCATCCATCCATCCATCCATCCATCCATCCATCCGTCCATCAGTCCATCCATCCATCCATCCATCCTTCCATCCATCCGTCCATCAGTCCATCCATCCATCCATCCATCCATCCATCCATCCATCCACTCATCCATCCATCCATCCATCCATCCATCCATCAATCCATCCATCCATCCATCCACTCATCCATCCATCCATCCATCCATCCATCAATCCATCCATCCATCCATCCATCCGTCCATCCATCCATCCATCCATTCATCAGTCATTCATCCATCCATCCGTCCATCAGTCCATCAGTCCATTCATCCATCCATCAGTCCATCCATCCATCCATCCATCTATCCATCCATCCATCCATCCATCTGTCCATCTGTCCGTCCATCCATCCATCCATCCATCCATCTGTCCATCTGTCCATCTGTCCGTCCATCCATCCATCCATCCATCCATCCATCCATCCATCCATCCATCCGTCCATCTGTCCGTCCATCCATCCATCCATCCATCCATCCATCCATCCATCCATCCATCCATCCGTCATGGGTCATGGGTTCTCCTCACTTGACCTGGAAATCGTTCACCCTGCGCCATTATGGAGGATCTTCCACAACCTTAAATATTCGTCAAAGAGCAAGGAAACACCAGAGGATCCTAATACTGGTCTATTACTGACCGACCCGCCCCCTGATTGGATATCAGTTACTGATTGGACGCTGTGTGGACCGGACTGATCTGATCCATGTCAGCATCACTGAGTCTCATAGTGAGGGATAACAGATCACAGATTAAACATTTTATCTTCTGATTCACCATCCAGCTCTAATCTGCGTTAACTGTCGGTCTGAACAACAGACCACGTTGACGGTAAAGTGCTGAGCAGCAGAAGGACCTGAAGTCGCTCTGAAGCAGCTTCATAAGACCTGACAAGCAACAGACCTGAACGGCTTTCTGCATTTATTAGAAATGACCTGTTATTTCCCCCATTAACTTTTATTAAGGATACAGGTAACGTCAGAGAGAAGGAGGGTCTGTCTTTTATTATTATTATTATTATTTATACCTTTTATTTCATTCAGTCACATGTGAGGCTGATACTTCCTGAACTACATCGTTTTCATGTGTCGCTTCAGATTTCTCTTTCCTCACTTCCTCTCTCCTCCAATCTCATCCTCACCTCCTTTGCTGGCATCTCCGCTGGGAGGGACTAAGATGTGAGGAGAGGAGGCAAGGAAAGGAAAAAAGGAGACATAGCACAATGAAGACGCCCTCTGGTGTCATGTCAGTTAGCATCGAATTACCACATGCCAGTTAATTAGTTCATTTGACCAAATTTCTGAGCATTTCTTTATTTTTGCTGCATGCAGAAGGAGCAAAATAGTTTTCGGGTTAAAACTAGTTTCAATATTAAATTTAAATAAAATGTCTGCCTTTGAACCAACAGAACTACAGCCGAAATAACAAGCTGAGGAGGTTTTACAAGGTCCTGTCCTCCAACAGTGACGGGAAGAGAGAGTTCATCTCCACCATGGAAGGTACCGTCCCTCCGTCACCACCTTTCAGGGTCAATCATTCACGTTGGTCACTGTGCAGGTCGGTGAAAACGCGTCGTGCAACAAACAGCACGAGTTCAGCTAGACGGCACCATCACCGAGTAACTGAACCGGAGGTTTGGACAGTAATAATGATGACAGGGATGCTCTTTGATTGATTTATTGGTTTTCTTATTTATTGCTGACAGTGTTTCTGGTTCTCCTCAGCCTATCGCTACCCGTTTTATGCTGTGCAGTGGCATCCAGAGAAAAGCTCCTTTGAGTGGATCGATAAGCCGGGCATGATCCACTCCACCGCTGCTGTAAGAGCCTGCTTCTACACCGCCAGCTTCTTTGTCTCTGAAGGTAACTGCTGGTACATGTGCTGGTTTTATATTTCCTCTGGTTTTCAGGTTCTTACCAGCACTATTTGATAGTTAGTTTCCTGGCAGGATACCTCCTAAAGGCTATCAGTGGGCTGTCAGTGGATTAAAATATTCAATTGCACTGAATCACATGGTGGTCCGTAGTTAATCATGATTTATCTCAGGTTCTGACTTTAGCATCAACAATCTGCTCCAATCAGAACAAACTGCAGCCCAACAGGCAACAACAGCTGTCAGTGTGTCAGAGTGCTGACTTGACTAGGACTTGATCCAGACTGACTGGGACTATCAGAAAGTGGGCATGTCTGTAAAGGGGAGACTGGTGGGGACCCAGAGAACCCATTTACATCCACACATCTGGAGGTCAGAGGTCAACGGACCCCTTTGGGAATGGACAGGATAGTTTATATATATATATATATATATATATATATATATATATATATATATATATATATAAAATACAGAAGTTTGGAGTGATATTTAACTTCCTTCCTTTTGTGTGATACAGTTCAGCCAGTAAGTTAAGTAGTTAAATCTGAACCCACCACATCCTATAAATCACAGTTCTGTTAATGCCTTATTAAAGAAATTAAT
Organism: Pterois miles; assembly: GCA_947000775.1. NCBI lineage: Eukaryota > Metazoa > Chordata > Actinopteri > Perciformes > Scorpaenidae > Pterois > Pterois miles. The sequence continues at coordinate 985,137 of CAMQGK010000474.1, forward strand.
GGCGTTAAAATGAATTTGCATAAATGTTTTATTATCGCGTAACTTTGACTGCCCTAATTTACAATTGTAACTGTGTGATTTTGCTGCATTATTTTCTTCAAGACAAATCCATCATTGGATGATTTCTCCCTAAACAGATCCTCTACTCCTTTTACGAATTTTAGTCAGTCTTCACCAAATTTATTAAATATTATGATGAGCCTGAAAACCATCTGCTTCGTAGCCCTGCTGGAGCTTTTGATCTTATTACGTGTCAGCAGATGGACATTTTCATGTAAATATTCTCAGCCATGTTGGCTTAAAATGAATCAAAGACATTTATTACTTCATTGACTGTGTCCCAGATTATAGGAGGTGGCCGGTTTGATCCAACCTGCCATAACTGCTGAACTGTGCAGCTGTGACTGATTTGAAATGCCTCACGGTTACAGGTGTGAAGGGTTACAGAGAGACGGGTGGTAGTGGCAGCAGTAGTGATAATGCCAAAGAATGATGTACGTTTTGGGGGTACAGTGTAAATATAGTACGCAGCATGTTTAGCTTCATAAATGTAGAACTGCTGTGTGTATGGAGCTGTAATTTATACAACACTATACAGACAGCATACAGATTTACAGGATCTGTTCATCAACATGAAGCTTTTTTCCTCATTGATCATATATTAGACTACATTGTGATATCTAATATGATGATATGGATGAATATTTCACCCTCTCCACCATCCCAGCAATGATTAGCTTCATAGAGTCGACCTGCTAAAGGTTTTCAGCTTGTCCAAATATCATAAAAGGACTTTATATTTCGTTTAGTTTGCTAACTTGATGATGTAATGAACTGGACTGGGTTTGTTTCTTTATGCAGGTAGCAGGTGGATCTTTTTACAGGTGGAAAATTAAAAAAGTTGGTAACGTTACACATAGAAAATGTGCAAACACACTTTGAAAACAGCTGCATGTACAGCCGGAGGCACCGTGAGGTGGTCGGTTTATTATGACCACGGTGTGTTTAGGTGACGTAACGGCCGATGTCGCCGTCATTCGGCAGACTCATTATGTTTGTTTAAAGTTACGCTACGTCGTCTGCCGCCGTCTGCCGCTGTCTGCCGCCGTCTGCCGCCGTCCCGCCGTCTGCCGCCGTCCCATCGTCCGCCGCTCTATTCTTCCTGGTTGAACCCTGGTTGAGTCCTGGTTGAACCCTGGTTGAACACTGGTTGAGTCCTGGTTGAACCCTGGTTGAACCCTGGTTGAACACTGGTTGAACCCTGGTTGAGTCCTGGTTGAGTCCTGGTTGAACCCTGGTTGTGTCCTGGTTGAACCCTGGTTGAACCCTGGTTGAGTCTTGGTTGAACCCTGGTTGAACCCTGGTTGAGTCCTGGTTGAACTCTGGTTGAATTGGTTGAACCCTGGTTGAACCTGGTTGAACCCTGGTTGAGTCCTGGTTGAACTCTGGTTGAACCCTGGTTGAACTCTGGTTGAGTCCTGGTTGAGTCCTGGTTGAACCCTGGTTGTGTCCTGGTTGAACCCTGGTTGAACTCTGGTTGAACCCTGGTTGAGTCTGGTTGAACTCTGGTTGAACCCTGGTTGAACCCTGGTTGAATTGGTTGAACCCTGGTGAATGGTTGAACTCTGGTTGAACCTGGTTGAACCCTGGTTGAACTCTGGTTGAACCCTGGTTGAACCCTGGTTGAACTCTGGTTGAACCCTGGTTGAACTCTGGTTGAACCCTGGTTGAACTCTGGTGAACCCTGGTTGAGTCTTGGTTGAACTCTGGTTGAACCCTGGTTGAACTCTGGTTGAACCCTGGTTGAACCCTGGTTGAACCCTGGTTGAACTCTGGTTGAACCCTGGTTGATCTAGGTTGAACCCTGGTTGAACCCTGGTTGAACTCTGGTTGAACTCTGGTTGAACCCTGGTTGAACCCTGGTTGAACCCTGGTTGAACTCTGGTTGAACCCTGGTTGAACCCTGGTTGAACTCTGGTTGAACCCTGGTTGAGTCTAGGTTGAACCCTGGTTGAACCCTGGTTGAACCCTGGTTGAACCCTGGTTGAACCCTGGTTGAACTCTGGTTGAACCCTGGTTGAACTCTGGTTGAACCCTGGTTGAACCCTGGTGTGAAAGAGGTAACAGAAAGCAGCTGCTTTCTGTTACCTCTTTCACACCAGCTGCTTTCTGTTACCTCTTTCTGCTGAAAGCAGCTGCTGAAAGCAGGTTGTTTTGGGTGAAGCTTCAGCACGACTCGGCTTTGTCTTCTCTCCTTCCCCCTTCCCTCCTTTCCTCCTCCCCTCCAGCCATGAAGAACCAGCACCATTTCTCCAGCCCGGCGGAGGAAGAGCGAGCTCTCATCTATAACTTCTCTCCCGTCTACAGAGGCAACCACGCCATCTTTGTACAGAACTATTACTTTGATTGATGGACGTACCAAAGACGACAGTCTCGTCAGCTCTTGTCGTTAGTCGAACATCTTTGGTCCAAATTCAAACCAAACTTTATGGTGTTGTCACTTGCAGTAGCCTCAAACATCAAGTCAATAATTAGCCGTTTAGCTTAGCTGATTTGTACAGTAATATGAAATGTATAAAGGCCAACAGGACAGTAATGAAATGCAGTGTAAAATAAGACAAGAACCAGATGAAAAAAATAAAATGTTTTGGTTGGAAAAATACTAAAACAAAATGCAGATATAAAGCCATACGTTGTTGATACTGTCTTCAACCCAAATCACTATATAGTGTGATGAATTGTTTTTTACATGGCTGTTAAAGGACAGTAGTAAGATTAAAAGGACTATTTTCTTCCTCCAATGATATAAAGACGTTAAATTAAAGACAAACACAGATGAAAAAAGATGGCCCTTAATCTAGATATCCGGTTGTCAGGGTATAAGATAAGATAAGATAAAGATAAGATGAACCTTTATTAATCCCAGGAGGGAAATTCGGGGGGTATCCCTTTCACTGCAGCATATCTAATACACCAATAATGACATCTCCATGTTTTCAAACTGCTTCATACCTCTGCTGGTGTTTACCTCCAATAAATTACATCTATCGCCATAAAATCATAGTTGAAGTCACTGGATTTGGGAGTTTTTCCCGGAGATACCCTCCAGTGTGTAATCCCTTAGCGGGAGATGGAGCAGTTAGTTAGTTAGTTTTTAGTTATTTCTGGTGATTTGCGGTACGTGGGGGAGTTTTTTCTTGTCTCTGTATCTGGTGCTCCCCTGGTTCGGCGACGTTACCCCTTCGGACTGTTCGTTTTTGGCTTGTGCTGCGGTGACCGTGGTTCGAGCAGCTGCTCCATGGTTCAAGGAGAGTCACCGGATCCTGGTTGCTTTCCCTCACCAGTAACTGCATGAAGACCAGGGTTACTGTAGGTTTCGGCAGATCATGGTCCGGCCAGAGGGACACAGCTGTATACTGCTGAGTCTTCAGCCTTCACTGTGTGTTGCATTGATTTCATTCACACTTACAGATGCTGGTCAGCTTCAGGTGTTGATTATTTTGAAGGACTGTGTGAATTTATTTTGTGTGTTGGCGAAGCTGCAGCTGTCGCAGGGCTTTAAATGAACCTTTTCACCTTCCTGCTGAAACAAGGATCAAATGTTTCATTTTGTTCATACATTAATAATTTACCCTGTTTATTTTCTATTTTATAAAGTCATTTAATGTTTGTTTTTTATTTATGATTTGCATGTTTGTTTTTGATGTTAGCAATGCAACTAAGAAATTAAAAATATTTTCTATGTGTACAAAGTATGATTTGATCAAAAAGAGGATTTTGGTCCTGCTGTCATGGAGAGGAGCCTTGTTACCTTCAGAGGAGGACGGAGGCTGAGGTTTAACGTTAGTACCACGATCTGAACGGTTTGGACTCCTCACAGTAATTTAACCTCATCATCAGCTCACTCGCTGTAAATGCCAACACCGCCGACTGTAACATTACTGTGAACAGCCTAACGCCACATAACTAGTAAGGTTAATACTAGAAACCTCACTGACTGGGGAATAAGTACTGCTGCTGCAGCTGTTGGGAGGTCAGAGGTCGACGGGATGTGCTGAGTGTGGACAGATCGGACACTGAAGGAATGTTTGCATGGGAGGTTTAATAACAACGGTACGCTAACGTGCAGTCATTTTCATTGCCCTTCATTCTAATTTAAAGGGTATTTTTCTTTCAACCCTCATCCAGAAGTTGTCCCAAAATTAATTTCCATCCTCCCCGATCATATTATTTTCAAGGACGATGGCATGTCCTTATGCTCGAGCCCCGAGTGGCTCATGCAAATGTGTTTGCAAAGAGGGGATCCTGTTGCATGCTTAAAGCAATTCTGCAAAAAGCACAATTCGGTCAAAGCCAACTGGGAAAAGTAGCGGACCATGATTTGCATGTCCAACACAGCTTCATTCTGGCTTCGAAACTGAAATAAAAAGGTCTCCTCCATCAGTTCAGCTGGGACATCAGGAGCTCTGAGCTTTCTCACTTCACTTCGCTGGAGGTTTTAAATATCAGAGCAGCTTTTTTTCTGGATGTTGAATTTTATCATTTTTTAATAATAATGTCCAGTATTGTATATTCATCCTACATCTACATCTGGAAACTTTTCACAAGAGAGAGCATATCTAAAACATTACAATATAGACACTGTTACACCTTCTGTTACCTGCCGTGCTACCCAGTAACACCACCACTCTACTAGAGTACTAGTAGAGTACTAGTAGAGTAGTAGTACTACTAGATTGCTGGTACGTATATGGACATGTGAAGACAGAGGCCAAAGAAAATCGGCTACAACACTGGAGAAATTTTTCACCTTCCAGCATTTAACAACTGCAGCAAACAGCGACGCTCAGCGTCTACAAACAGC
>CAMQGK010000474.1:997500-1015000 GCA_947000775.1 Pterois miles
GTCCACAGGCTCTGTCCTTTCCATGCTTCCCATTCATTGTCTATGTAAGCAGCAGTGCAACGCACTCTGGTAGTGTGGCAGAGTCGGACCGCCATGCCGTCTACTCCCTATTTGATTAAAGTTGAGCTCTAAGCTACTTCATGCAAATCACAGCTTTGCACTCCCAGGAAATGTTTAACTAGGCACTGTCCCTCTCAGCCTCTCAGGGTGGTAACTGTGTCCTCCTCCAGCTCTGGTCCTCTACCAGAGTCCTGGAGTCTGAGGGTTCTTCAGTATCTTAGCTGTTCCTAGAACTGTCCTCTTCTGGACTGAGGCTTCAGATGTGGTTCCTGGGTTCTGTTGGAGCCGTTCTCCCAGTTTGGGGGTCACCGCCCCGAATGCTCCTACAACCACAAGGACCACGTTTGCCTTGATCCTCCACATCTGTTAAGATAAGATAAGATAAGATATTCCTTTATTGGTCCCACAGTGGAGAAATTCACACGTTACAGCGGCAAAGTGGATAGTGCAATAAACAAGCAGCATAGATTTTAAAACAGTATTAATACAATAAAATAAAATAATATATACATAATAGAAAGTAAAGCCAAAATATGTCCATCATGTCAATAAATAATTGTCCAGTTACTATAATTTGTGCAGATGATATAATTGCATGAATTCTTATTGCACTTTGTATCTGGTCAGTTTGTTGTAAGAGTTTTATGTGGTTTACTGGGAGCAGTGCTGGTTGTGGATGTGTATTTGGTCTACTGGGAGCAGTGCTGGTTGTGGATGTGTATGTGGTCTACTGGGAGCAGTGCTGGTTGTGGATGTGTATGTGGTCTACTGGGAGCAGTGCTGGTTGTGGATGTGTATGTGGTCTACTGGGAGCAGTGCTGGTTGTGGATGTGTATGTGGTCTACTGGGAGCAGTGCTGGTTGTGAATGTGTATGTGGTCTACTGGGAGCAGTGCTGGTTGTGAATGTGTATGTGGTCTACTGGGAGCAGTGCTGGTTGTGAATGTGTATGTGGTCTACTGGGAGCAGTGCTGGTTGTGAATGTGACTGTGATTGTGGTCTACTGGGAGCAGTGCTGGTTGTGGATGTGTATGTGGTCTACTGGGAGCAGTGCTGGTTGTGGAGTCTAACAGCTGCAGGCAGGAAGGACCTTCTGTAACGCTCCTTCGTACACTTAGGGTGTAGCAGCCTGTCACTGAAGGAGCTCTCCAGAGCTCTGATGGTGTCTCTCATGGGGTGGGAGTCCTTCTCCATCATGGATGACAGCTTAGCCATCATCCTCCTCTCTCCCACCACCTGTACTGTGTCCAGAGAGCCTCCCAGGACAGAGCTGGCCCTTTTGATGATCTTATCCAGCCTCTTCCTGTCTGCAGCTGTGATGCTGCTGCCCCAGCAAACCACTCCATAAAATATGGCTGATGCCACCACGGTGTCATAAAATGTTTTCAGGAGTGTCCCCTGCACTCCAAAAGACCTCAGTCTCCTGAGCAGGTACAGCCTGCTCTGGCCTTTTTTATGGAGTGCAGAGGAATTTGTTGTCCAGTCCAGTTTATTGTTCAGGTGAACACCCAGGTATTTATAAGATGTCACCATCTCAATGTCTGATCCCTGGATGTTCACCGGTGTTGGAGGGGGATGAGTTTGCCTGCGGAAATCCACCACCAGCTCTTTAGTTTTCCCCGCGTTGATCTGGAGGTGGTTCCTCAGGCACCAGTCCACAAAGTCCTGGGAAAGTTCTCTGTACTCCCCATCGCCCCCATCAGTGATGAGGCCGACGATAGCAGAGTCATCAGAGAACTTCTGCAGGTGACAGGTTGGTGAGTTGTAAGAGAAGTCTGCAGTGTAGAACGTGAAGAGGAACGGAGCCAGAACCGTTCCCTGAGGAACCCCACACTGCAGACCACCGTGTTGGAGGTGAAGTCCTGTGTCCTCACATACTGTGGGCGGTTTGTGAGGTAGTTCAGTACCCAGGATGTAAGATGTTGATCTACCCCTGCAGTCTCCAGTTTGTCCCCCAGAAGTGTGGACTGGATGGTGTTGAAAGCACTGGAGAAATCAAAGAACATGATCCTCACAGTGCTTCCAGGCTTCTCCAGGTGAGACAGAGCTCAGTCCAACAGGAAGATGACGGCATCGTCCACCCCAATGCCAGGCTGATAAGCATACTGTAGTGGGTCCATGGATGGACTCACCACAGGGCGGAGATGTTGGAGGACCAGGCGCTCCAGGGCCTTCATCAGGTGCGATGTTAGTGCCACCGGCCTGAAGCTGCTGGGGTCCTTGGGGTGTGGGGTCTTGGGCACAGGTACCACGCAGGATGTCTTCCATAGTTGTGGTACCTTCCTCAGCTTCAGGCTCAGGTTGAATAGATGTCCAAAAGTCCCACACAGCTGGTCTGCGCAGGACTTCAGGAGCCTGGAGCTGATGCCATCTGGACCCGTAGCCTTCCTCACGTTCATCTTCTTGAACTGGTTCTTCACCTGAAGGGTTGTGAAGGACAAACTGGAGCAGGGGGGCTGTGTGTCAGAGGCAGTGGAGGGGGGTGGTGGGCGGGTAGAGTTGAGTAGTGGAGCAGAGGGGGGTTGACTGTGGGACGGGTCTGCTGAGGGTAGAGCTGGAGCCATAGGTAGAGCTGTAGGTGTTGGTGTCACTGGGGGGGCTGTTATTGAGCTGAAGGTGGTGAAGTGGCAGATGAAGGGGGTTGCAGCAGGGTGGACTGGGCCAGGGGAGGGGCAGGTGACTAATCAAACCTGTTAAAGTAATGGTTCAAATCATTCACCCACTTTAGGTCTCCCACAGCCTTGGAGTCTGGCTTCTTGTGGCCTGAGATGGTTTTTAGACCTTTCCAGACTCCACTGATGTTGTTCTGCTGCAACTGTTCCTCCATCTTCCTCCTGTAGCTGTTCTTCCCCTCCCTGATTTTTCTCCTTAGCTCCTTCTGAACAGCCTTCAGCTCCTCCTTAATTCCTGATTTAAAGGCCCTCTTCTTCTCCTTAAGGAGGGCCTTTATATCAGGATTAATTCACGGTTTGTTGTTGGAAAAACACCTTACCGTCCTGGTTGGTACGGTGTTTTCCACACAGAAGTTAATGTAGTCCGTTAAGCAGCCCGAGGCAGAGGGGGGAATATACACAGCCATCATTATAACGTGTGTAAATTCCCTCGGTAAATAATACGGCCTCATACTAACAGCCACCAGCTCGATGTCCCTGCTGCAGTGTTGGTCTTTAACAGTGATGTGACCAGGGTTACACCATCTATCATTCACAAACACCACCAGACCTCCTCCTTTCCTCTTACCGCTGTCTCTCGTCCTGTCCGCCCGCACCAACTTAAACCCGTCCAGCTCCGTCACCGTGTCCGTGGTCGCCGCCGTCAGCCACGTCTCAGTGAACACCATCACGCTGCACTCCCGGTACTCCCACTGATGTCGGGTCAGCGCCGCCAGCTCGTCCATCTTGTTGGGGAGAGATCTCACATTCCCCATCAAAACAGACGGGAGGACTGGTTTGTATTTCATCCTCCGTGCGCAACGCTGAGCTCCAGCCCGGCATCCTCTTCTTCTCCTCTTTATCTCCGGGGGAACAGCGGGTCTCTCCTGGGGGTGCAGCAGCGCTGTGTTGTGGAGCGCCAACAGCTGATCCCTGGTGTAAACAATGGGTCTGCTCGTTGGGTCCCCGCACACGGTCGTAAACATCGTGAAAAGTAATGAAAAATTACGACCAAAACTGCTGTTTTGGTCTCCATAATGCCAGAAAAGACTGTTGAATTAAAGGACATAATACTGACTCGTGAAAGAAAAGATTAAGAAGTTTTTAAAGAGAAAAGCTCTAGAATGAGCAAGAGCTGCTGTAACAGGCTTCCTGATGTTGGCGTCAGCTGGTATCTCCACATCTATCACCACCACCCTCCTCTGCTCTTTGTCCTCCACCACTAAGTCCAGTTGGTTAGCCAGCAGCTGTTTTCAGTCTGGAAGCTGAAGTCCCACAGGATCTTAGCCCTGTTGTTCTCCACCACCTTCCATTGGGATTTGGGTTCTTGTTCTGCGAGGTTACTGTGGTCAGCTCTTAGGTCTACTAGCCATTGGTCTACTAGCCATTGGTCTACTAGCCATTGGGCATCGGTGTTGTGTGAAGCCTCTCTTAGTACTTTTCCATCTCAGCTGACCGGTTGTGGCCTCTACCTCATTAGTGTATCTCTTCAACCGGGTGACCAGAGCTGAGTCTAGCATTTTCAAGTGCCTCAGGTATCGAGAGCTGGTTGTACTTCCTGGGTGCCCCTTTATTCACCATGTTCCCTTTCTGCAGCTCTGCTCTCTGGCTAACTTCCTCTGGCGGGTACTGTTATATCCCGAGCACATCTTGTACCTCCAGGTTCCTAGTTGGGTCACAATCTTCCTTCTCAGGTCAGCAGCTCTTGTATTGAGGCTGTTGGTGTCTGTTGGGGCTTGGTACCCAGTCTTGGATTGTGGGGGTGATGATGGCATCCCCCCGCTGACCTGTCATCCTGGCCCCCCTTGCCGTAGCATTGCTGTAGTATTTCATCAATCTAGCTGTGAAAGTAATTTTCACTTACTGACGTTGGAACACTGCGCTAACAGCTGTTTCTCTGTTAGCTTTGACTGAGGATTTTGAAGTAACTATCGGTCCCACATTCGCTGCATGTATCCCCTCTCTCTGGGACTGCTTGTAAAATAGCACTCCGCTCTGTATTTCCGTCCCTTGTCCAGGTATGTCTTGTTCCGGTAGTCCAGGTCAGCCTGGTTCCCTTCCTCTAGTGCTGGTTTACAAGTTGTTTGAAAGCTAGGTTTACAGGGATTTACTCATAAATCATTTTACAGTGTGGTGGCAGTTTATAAGCCCACAGCTGAAGTTACTGACAGAGAAATGTGTCTTCAAATCTGCTCTTCCTACGTCTCAGGGCAGTTCAGGTTGTACTAAACCCTCTTTAGTCCACAGTCATCAAAAAGAGACTGATTTAGGGAACAGATCTGGTGTAGAGCTACGGGAGGTGATTTTTACTGAGGATGTTGGTACTCAGTTCTACTTTTGAATAGTAAATAGGATAGAAGGGTTAAAGCATTAGCAACAGGTCAAATGACTGTGTGCTATAAAATGAAAAACCACAGACCCATCACTAAATCTGTAGCTCTGCAAGTCAGTCACAAGTTACTGAAGAAAGTGACATCTAGCAGAGGGCAAGATGTTTTCATCTGGAGATGGAGGAAACCAAACCAGAGCTGAAAAGAGAATGTAATGATTTCATTATAAATGGCCAGTTGTTTGCGAATGGCATGTCCACACTGCCCACATCAGCAGCGCGACTTGGCTGCATCTCTTCAGGTCTCACCTATTTTTACTGCGACGAGGCGATCAGCGCGTGGCGTGTGTTTACCTTTCAGAATGGCCATTTCATTTCATTATAAATGTCATTTATTTAATTTAGACAGAAAAAGGTTCAGAAACGTGGCGATTTGTAAATTATAAGTAAAACCTGTAATTCATTCATGGAGCTGTCATAGTCACGGTATGCTCTACAACACTGTCCTGCACATATTTCAGAAAAAAACACCTGGTGTTAACAAATGAAGGAGTTCTGTCCACAGAAAAATGCTTGAGGGCTTTTATTTTGAAATGAAAGCAGGAAGCGTTGGTTTAAAAATGAATGATATTCTACAGATGTCTAGACATGAAAACTGTCGTAATGTTGCTGGTATGATGATATCAACTTGATAAAAAATCATATAAATGTGATGCTATATGTTTGTCAGGTTATAATTGGTTGGTCATGTTATAATTTAATGGGAAAAATTAACTTAAATTTAACGTTAATTTCTACAAACAGTAAAAGTTTTTGTGTTTCAGTTAGCGGGTGAAGCTGTGGACCAGGTTCACCACGGAGCTGAAGCAGCATCCAGACATGAAACGGTTCAAAATGAGGTACAAAGACACGATTCTCCAGAGATACAGCGATGAGGGAGGTGATGGTAGTACTACCTGTAACTAGGATACTTTCTGTTTCTTTGTGTGTGTGTGTGTACTGTATGCTTATACTAGATATATATTATATGGGCCTCTGTGTATGTATGTATGTGTGCGTATGTATATATATATATATGTATAAATATATAGAGATATGTATGTATGTATATGTACATTTATATAAGGATATATGTAAATTACATGTAGGTTTTCTTAATATACACTCACAAATACATTCTTTGTATTTATCAGTGTCTGTCATGAGCATCTCGACAGGTTAAGCTTGTCATCGTTATTGATTAGTTAAGGAGAAGGGGCGGAGTTTATAAGTTATACTTCTCACTCCTTTACGAATATGTATTTTATGTCTTCTGTTCAAATGTTGTTTTATTTTTCCTTTATTTTGGTTTTCATATTCAAAATAAACACTTCAATCAATCAATCAATCAATCAATTATCTGACCTAACGTTGACAACCGGTGAAAAATACCACTTCATTACCAAGGTTGGAACTGAAATAAAAAAGGACTCTATGATAAATGTTGAGTTAATTGTTTGAGTTAAGTAACTTAAGTATAAGTTAAGTATAAGTGTAAGCTGCACTTCTTCCTACTATTTTTGGAAGTAATATTTATTTGTGTTGATCAGTGTATTGTTGTTTATTGACATTGTTTCTTGTTATAGGATACGTTGTCACGGCTGCACACCTGACCAGTCGCTGTGAGAGAAGCTCAGTTTCAACATACGTTGTCACAGCTGCACACCTGACCAGTCGCTGTGAGAGAAGCTCAGTTTCAACATACGTTGTCACAGCTGCACACCTGACCAGTCGCTGTGAGAGAAGCTCAGTTTCAGGATACGTTGTCACAGCTACACACCTGACCAGTCGCTGTGAGAGAAGCTCAGTTTCAGGATACGTTGTCACAGCTGCACACCTGACCAGTCGCTGTGAGAGAAGCTCAGTTTCAACATACGTTGTCACAGCTGCACACCTGACCAGTCGCTGTGAGAGAAGCTCAGTTTCAACATACGTTGTCACGGCTACACACCAGACCAGTCGCTGTGAGAGAAGCTCAGTTTCAACATACGTTGTCACGGCTGCACACCTGACCAGTCGCTGTGAGAGAAGCTCAGTTTCAACATACGTTGTCACGGCTGCACACCTGACCAGTCGCTGTGAGAGAAGCTCAGTTTCAACATACGTTGTCACAGCTGCACACCTGACCAGTCGCTGTGAGAGAAGCTCAGTTTCAACATACGTTGTCACAGCTGCACACCTGACCAGTCGCTGTGAGAGAAGCTCAGTTTCAACATACATTGTCACAGCTGCACACCTGACCAGTCGCTGTGAGAGAAGCTCAGTTTCAACATACGTTGTCACGGCTGCACACCTGACCAGTCGCTGTGAGAGAAGCTCAGTTTCAGGATACGTTGTCACAGCTACACACCTGACCAGTCGCTGTGAGAGAAGCTCAGTTTCAGGATACGTTGTCACAGCTGCACACCTGACCAGTCGCTGTGAGAGAAGCTCAGTTTCAGGATACATTGTCACGGCTGCACACCTGACCAGTCGCTGTGAGAGAAGCTCAGTTTCAGGATACGTTGTCACGGCTGCACACCTGATCAGTCGCTGTGAGAGAAGCTCAGTTTCAACATACGTTGTCACAGCTACACATCTGACCAGTCGCTGTGAGAGAAGCTCAGTTTCAGGATACGTTGTCACGGCTGCACACCTGACCAGTCGCTGTGAGAGAAGCTCAGTTTCAGGATACGTTGTCACGGCTGCACACCTGACCAGTCGCTGTGAGAGAAGCTCAGTTTCAACATACGTTGTCACAGCTGCACACCTGACCAGTCGCTGTGAGAGAAGCTCAGTTTCAACATACGTTGTCACAGCTACACACCTGACCAGTCGCTGTGAGAGAAGCTCAGTTTCAGGATACGTTGTCACAGCTGCACACCTGACCAGTCGCTGTGAGAGAAGCTCCGTTTCAACATACGTTGTCACGGCTGCACACCTGATCAGTCGCTGTGAGAGAAGCTCAGTTTCAACATACGTTGTCACAGCTACACATCTGACCAGTCGCTGTGAGAGAAGCTCAGTTTCAACATACGTTGTCACAGCTACACACCTGACCAGTCGCTGTGAGAGAAGCTCAGTTTCAGGATACGTTGTCACGGCTGCACACCTGACCAGTCGCTGTGAGAGAAGCTCAGTTTCAGGATACGTTGTCACAGCTGCACACCTGACCAGTCGCTGTGAGAGAAGCTCAGTTTCAACATACGTTGTCACAGCTGCACACCTGACCAGTCGCTGTGAGAGAAGCTCAGTTTCAGCATACGTTGTCACAGCTACACACCTGACCAGTCGCTGTGAGAGAAGCTCAGTTTCAGGATACGTTGTCACAGCTGCACACCTGACCAGTCGCTGTGAGAGAATCTCCGTTTCAACATACGTTGTCACGGCTGCACACCTGATCAGTCGCTGTGAGAGAAGCTCAGTTTCAACATACGTTGTCACAGCTACACACCTGACCAGTCGCTGTGAGAGAAGCTCAGTTTCAACATACGTTGTCACAGCTACACACCTGACTAGTCGCTGTGAGAGAAGCTCAGTTTCAACATACGTTGTCACGGCTGCACACCTGACCAGTCGCTGTGAGAGAAGCTCAGTTTCAGGATACGTTGTCACGGCTGCACACCTGACCAGTCGCTGTGAGAGAAGCTCAGTTTCAACATACGTTGTCACAGCTGCACACCTGACCAGTCGCTGTGAGAGAAGCTCAGTTTCAACATACGTTGTCACAGCTACACACCTGACCAGTCGCTGTGAGAGAAGCTCAGTTTCAGGATACGTTGTCACAGCTGCACACCTGACCAGTCGCTGTGAGAGAAGCTCCGTTTCAACATACGTTGTCACGGCTGCACACCTGATCAGTCGCTGTGAGAGAAGCTCAGTTTCAACATACGTTGTCACAGCTACACATCTGACCAGTCGCTGTGAGAGAAGCTCAGTTTCAACATACGTTGTCACAGCTACACACCTGACCAGTCGCTGTGAGAGAAGCTCAGTTTCAGGATACGTTGTCACGGCTGCACACCTGACCAGTCGCTGTGAGAGAAGCTCAGTTTCAGGATACGTTGTCACGGCTGCACACCTGACCAGTCGCTGTGAGAGAAGCTCAGTTTCAACATATGTTGTCACAGCTACACACCTGACCAGTCGCTGTGAGAGAAGCTCAGTTTCAGGATACGTTGTCACAGCTGCACACCTGACCAGTCGCTGTGAGAGAAGCTCAGTTTCAGGATACGTTGTCACAGCTACACACCTGACCAGTCGCTGTGAGAGAAGCTCAGTTTCAGGATACGTTGTCACGGCTGCACACCTGACCAGTCGCTGTGAGAGAAGCTCAGTTTCAGGATACGTTGTCACGGCTGCACACCTGACCAGTCGCTGTGAGAGAAGCTCAGTTTCAGGATACGTTGTCACGGCTGCACACCTGACCAGTCGCTGTGAGAGCGAAAGTGAAAGTCACGATAACTGTCAGCCCAGTTCTGGTACCGGAGAGGTGTCACAACATGAACACAATATCAAGGAGATCCTGGTATCCTAAAAACCCAGACCCTAATAACAACAGAGTTATTCTACCTGCCGAATGTTACTGACACGTTCACAACATACAACCATCGGTGCTACGAGACGTGATTGTCCAGCAGTACGGAGGCCAAGGACAGCAGATTTACTGTTTTTCTCCCTACATGTTAGTTCAAAGACAAACATGTTTGGTCCCAATTGAAGTGTGCCATGAATCAAACATTTGATGTTTGTCAATTTAAAAGATAATTTTATAAGTCAAGAAAGTCTCAGTACAGTGAAAATCCGTCCTGATAGAGACGACCCAGCCACACTGCAAAAATTCAAACAGTCTTAATATAAGAAAGAAATACTTGGTTTGAGCAGATACAGACTAAAATTAAGTGAAATAATCTGCCAGTGCAGTGAGATAATCACACTTGGTAAGATTTCTTAAAATAAGAAAAAAATATATACGTATTAGACAAGTGAGAATGTCTTAAAATAAGTGGTGAGACACTTATTCCAAGTACTGTATGCAAGTCAAATAATCTCAAAATTTGCTTTTCAATTCTCATTTCATTTTTCTTTCTTACTCAAATTGAGTGAAAAAAACTAATCCAGAGCAACTTAACAAGATGATTCTTCTTAATTCAAGAGTTATGATTAGCTTTTATCTCAAATCAATACACAGCATTTCCACTAAATTAAAACCATACACAGAGAATGTTGCCAACATTTATTTGATCTGCTTGCAGCTGGATCCCTTACATAACATGTTTGAAAAATTAAATATTAATAATTAATTAATTAAATTAAAAAGTACAAAGTACAAAGTGTTTCAGAGGTAACAGCCTATAACCTCATTATCTTTGATAACATTTAAAGTATGAGGCAGAACATAGTAGTCAAGGAAAAAAACTACTTTGCATGAACAAAAAGACAGCAAGTCTTGTGTAAAACTTCAACAGCTCTATTTCTCAATGAAAGCTTTCCACTCTGCCAGGGCTCTCTCTGTGGCGTCTCGCTCATGGATACTGTCCAGTGTGAATGCTTACTGGGAGGTCTTCAAACAGGTTTTTTAAGTTAAGAAGTGGTCATGCAAGAATTTGGCTTACTTTCTGTGAAAAATATCTAGTTTTAGGATCTACTTACAAACTAAGAAATAAAAAGACAAATATTCTCAAATCAAGAATAATAATCTTACACATTCTGTGCTTGCATAGTATATTGCTCTAAAAACAAGATCAAAAAGACTTTTTGGCTAGATACAAGATTGGAAAACTTGGTTAGATTGTTAATTTTTACCAGCCAGCAGTGTGGTAGAGACGTCTGTCTCTCTGAAGCTGAAACTCGGTCCTGATAGAGACGACCCAGCCAGCAGTGGTAGAGACGTCTGTCTCTCTGAAGCTGAAACTCGTCCTATAGAGACGACCCAGCCAGCAGTGTGGTAGAGACGTCTGTCTCTCTGAAGCTGAAACTCGGTCCAATAGAGACGACCCAGCCAGCAGTGTGGTAGAGACGTCTGTCTCTCTGAAGCTGAAACTCGGTCCTGATAGAGACGACCCAGCCAGCAGTGTGGTAGAGACGTCTGTCTCTCTGAAGCTGAAACTCGGTCCTGATAGAGACGACCCAGCCAGCAGTGGTAGAGACGTCTGTCTCTCTGAAGCTGAAACTCGGTCCTATAGAGACGACCCAGCCAGCAGTGTGGTAGAGACGTCTGTCTCTCTGAAGCTGAAACTCGGTCCAATAGAGACGACCCAGCCAGCAGTGTGGTAGAGACGTCTGTCTCTCTGAAGCTGAAACTCGGTCCTGATAGAGACGACCCAGCCAGCAGTGTGGTAGAGACGTCTGTCTCTCTGAAGCTGAAACTCAGTCCTGATAGAGACGACCCAGCCAGCAGTGGTAGAGACGTCTGTCTCTCTGAAGCTGAAACTCGGTCCTATAGAGACGACCCAGCCAGCAGTGTGGTAGAGACGTCTGTCTCTCTGAAGCTGAAACTCGGTCCTGATAGAGACGACCCAGCCAGCAGTGTGGTAGAGACGTCTGTCTCTCTGAAGATGAAACTCGGTCCTATAGAGACAACCCAGCCAGCAGTGTGGTAGAGACGTCTGTCTCTCTGAAGCTGAAACTCGGTCCTATAGAGACGACCCAGCCAGCAGTGTGGTAGAGACGTCTGTCTCTCTGAAGCTGAAACTCGGTCCTATAGAGACGACCCAGTCAGCAGTGGTAGAGACGTCTGTCTCTCTGAAGCTGAAACTCGGTCCTGATAGAGACGACCCAGCCAGCAGTGGTAGAGACGTCTGTCTCTCTGAAGCTGAAACTCGGTCCTGATAGAGACGACCCAGCCAGCAGTGTGGTAGAGACGTCTGTCTCTCTGAAGCTGAAACTCGGCCCAATAGAGACGACCCAGCCAGCAGTGGTAGAGACGTCTGTCTCTCTGAAGCTGAAACTCGGTCCTATAGAGACGACCCAGCCAGCAGTGTGGTAGAGACGTCTGTCTCTCTGAAGCTGAAACTCGGTCCTATAGAGACGACCCAGTCAGCAGTGGTAGAGACGTCTGTCTCTCTGAAGCTGAAACTCGGTCCTGATAGAGACCACCCAGCCAGCAGTGTGGTAGAGACGTCTGTCTCTCTGAAGATGAAACTCGGTCCTGATAGAGACGACCCAGCCAGCAGTGGTAGAGACGTCTGTCTCTCTGAAGCTGAAACTCGGTCCTGATAGAGACGACCCAGCCAGCAGTGGTAGAGACGTCTGTCTCTCTGAAGCTGAAACTCGGTCCTGATAGAGACGACCCAGCCAGCAGTGTGGTAGAGACGTCTGTCTCTCTGAAGCTGAAACTCGGTCCTATAGAGACGACCCAGCCAGCAGTGTGGTAGAGACGTCTGTCTCTCTGAAGCTGAAACTCGGTCCTATAGAGACGACCCAGCCAGCAGTGTGGTAGAGACGTCTGTCTCTCTGAAGCTGAAACTCAGTCCTGATAGAGACGACCCAGCCAGCAGTGTGGTAGAGACGTCTGTCTCTCTGAAGCTGAAACTCGGTCCTGATAGAGACGACCCAGCCAGCAGTGAGACGTCGTGACATGGATCAGAGCTACGTTAGCTAGCTAGCTAGTGTTGGTGACATGGAACAGAGCTACGTTAGCTAGCTAGCTAGTGTTGGTGACATGGATCAGACCTACGTTAGCTAGCTAGTGTTGGTGACATGGATCAGAGCTACGTTAGCTAGCTAGCTAGTGTTGGTGGCATGGAACAGAGCTACGTTAGCTAGCTAGTGTTGGTGACATGGATCAGAGCTACGTTAGCTAGCTAGTGTTGGTGACATGGATCAGAGCTACGTTAGCTAGCTAGTGTAGGTGACATGGAACAGAGCTACGTTAGCTAGCTAGTGTAGGTGACATGGAACAGACCTACGTTAGCTAGCTAGTGATAGTGACATGGAACAGAGCTACGTTAGCTAGCTAGCTAGTGTTGGTGACATGGATCAGAGCTACGTTAGCTAGCTAGCTAGTGTTGGTGACATGGATCAGAGCTACGTTAGCTAGCTGGTGTTGGTGACATGGAACAGAGCTGAGTTAGCTAGCTAGCTAGTGTTGGTGACATGGATCAGACCTACGTTAGCTAGCTAGTGTTGGTGACATGGATCAGAGCTACGTTAGCTAGCTAGCTAGTGTTGGTGGCATGGAACAGAGCTACGTTAGCTAGCTAGTGTTGGTGACATGGATCAGAGCTACGTTAGCTAGCTAGTGTTGGTGACATGGGTCAGAGCTACGTTAGCTAGCTAGTGTAGGTGACATGGAACAGAGCTACGTTAGCTAGCTAGTGTAGGTGACATGGAACAGACCTACGTTAGCTAGCTAGTGATAGTGACATGGAACAGAGCTACGTTAGCTAGCTAGCTAGTGTTGGTGACATGGATCAGAGCTACGTTAGCTAGCTAGCTAGTGTTGGTGACATGGATCAGAGCTACGTTAGCTAGCTAGTGTTGGTGACATGGAACAGAGCTGAGTTAGCTAGCTAGCTAGTGTTGGTGACATGGATCAGACCTACGTTAGCTAGCTAGTGTTGGTGACATGGATCAGAGCTACGTTAGCTAGCTAGCTAGTGTTGGTGGCATGGAACAGAGCTACGTTAGCTAGCTAGTGTTGGTGACATGGATCAGAGCTACGTTAGCTAGCTAGTGTTGGTGACATGGATCAGAGCTACGTTAGCTAGCTAGTGTAGGTGACATGGAACAGAGCTACGTTAGCTAGCTAGTGTAGGTGACATGGAACAGACCTACGTTAGCTAGCTAGTGATAGTGACATGGAACAGAGCTACGTTAGCTAGCTAGCTAGTGTTGGTGACATGGATCAGAGCTACGTTAGCTAGCTAGCTAGTGTTGGTGACATGGATCAGAGCTACGTTAGCTAGCTGGTGTTGGTGACATGGAACAGAGCTGAGTTAGCTAGCTAGCTAGTGTTGGTGACATTGATCAGAGCGACGTTAGCTAGCTAGCTAGTGTTGGTGACATGGAACAAAGCTACGTTAGCTAGCTAGCTAGTGTTGGTGACATTGATCAGAGCTACGTTAGCTAGCTAGTGTTGGTGACATTGATCAGAGCTACGTTAGCTAGCTAGCCAGTGTAGGTGACATGGAACAGAGCTACGTTAGCTAGCTAGCTAGTGTTGGTGACATTGATCAGAGCTACGTTAGCTAGCTAGCTAGTGTTGGTGACATGGATCAGAGCTACGTTAGCTAGCTAGTGTTGGTGACATTGATCAGAGCTACGTTAGCTAGCTAGTGATGGTGACATGGGTCAGAGCTACGTTAGCTAGCTAGTGTAGGTGACATGGAACAGAGCTACGTTAGCTAGCTAGTGTAGGTGACATGGAACAGACCTACGTTAGCTAGCTAGTGATAGTGACATGGAACAGAGCTACGTTAGCTAGCTAGTTAGTGTTGGTGACATGGATCAGAGCTACGTTAGCTAGCTAGCTAGTGTTGGTGACATGGATCAGAGCTACGTTAGCTAGCTGGTGTTGGTGACATGGAACAGAGCTGAGTTAGCTAGCTAGCTAGTGTTGGTGACATTGATCAGAGCGACGTTAGCTAGCTAGCTAGTGTTGGTGACATGGAACAAAGCTACGTTAGCTAGCTAGCTAGTGTTGGTGACATTGATCAGAGCTACGTTAGCTAGCTAGTGTTGGTGACATTGATCAGAGCTACGTTAGCTAGCTAGCCAGTGTAGGTGACATGGAACAGAGCTACGTTAGCTAGCTAGCTAGTGTTGGTGACATTGATCAGAGCTACGTTAGCTAGCTAGCTAGTGTTGGTGACATGGATCAGAGCTACGTTAGCTAGCTAGTGTTGGTGACATTGATCAGAGCTACGTTAGCTAGCTAGTGATGGTGACATGGGTCAGAGCTACGTTAGCTAGCTAGTGATGGTGACATGGGTCAGAGCTACGTTAGCTAGCTAGTGTTGGTGACATTGATCAGAGCTACGTTAGCTAGCTAGCCAGTGTAGGTGACATGGAACAGAGCTACGTTAGCTAGCTAGCTAGTGTTGGTGACATGGATCAGAGCTACGTTAGCTAGCTAGTGTTGGTGACATTGATCAGAGCTACGTTAGCTAGCTAGTGATGGTGACATGGGTCAGAGCTACGTTAGCTAGCTAGTGATGGTGACATGGGTCAGAGCTACGTTAGCTAGCTAGTGTTGGTGACACTGATCAGAGCTACGTTAGCTAGCTAGCCAGTGTTGGTGACATGGAACAGAGCTACGTTAGCTAGCTAGCTAGTGTTGGTGACATGGATCAGAGCTACGTTAGCTAGCTAGCTAGTGTTGGTGACATTGTCTGAGATGAGAGATGTAAATCACTCAACAGTTTCATGCTGAACTAAATCATACTACGATAAACTGTGACTTTCTTGACATGAAAAATTAATTTTAAATTAAGAAACATCTATGTGTGATTCATGTCACAATTCAAACGGGATCAAAAAAATATTTATCTCTCTCCGTTAACTGCCGTTCAGATTTTTTCCAAAATTAGGTCCCATGGGGTCCACCGGAAGGGGATGGACTTTTGCCCTCTATTTCAGTGAAAATGATAACTTCTTAAATATTAAAATTCATATCACTTGTAGTAGCCTAGTTATCCTATTCATATTGATGCATACTACGTTCAAAAACAAACCATTTCTAAAGCCATTAATATAGTGTTATTGCATCACATTCATTTAAGTCCATGCAACCTGCTAGATGAACAAATGCTAGATGGCATCAAAACCTGTAAGTACACTCAGGTAAAGACACATTATTACAAATGATCAAATTCACAGTCACTAAAAGACACTTTAAATCTAGTTTATACTGTTTTATACAGTTCTCAGGTCATAAAGTTGACTTTTTAGTGACTGACCTAAATGTATATTAGGGCTGTCAAAGTGAACAAGTTAATTTTGACTGTAACGTCTTTGTATTTGTGAATTTCTCCACTGTGAGACTAATAAAGGAATATCTTATCTTATCTTGTATTTGTGTAATATTATCATACGATCTGTGCATGAAGCTCTGATTGGTCAGTAGGTGGTGCTTTTATACCAGCTGATCTCTTATCTGGAACATAGCAGAATCAGGTGTTCAGCATCTGTTACCATGGCGATCTACTCCGGAAAGAAGTGATCCACCTTCGTGGGACAGAAAAGCCTGAAGGGTTAACCCTGAAGTTACCTCGCTGACCCTAAGTCCACCTTGGCAGTCCAGACCTCTGGGCTCGGTGTGGTGGGGATACGCTCCCTCTTCTCTGGCTGGCACAGCTCTGGTTTTGTTTGCGGCGTTTTCACACACCCACACGTCTGTTTAGTTAAATAAATGCTTTTATTTTTTTTAAAAGTTGGTCTCTCCTGTTTCTGTTGCAGCCTTTGAGCTGGGCTACAACACTTAACCTGTCCTGTCCAGGTTTAAAGGGGTCTGTTGACCTCTGACCTCCAGATGTGTGGATGTAAATGGGTTCTCTGGGTCCCCACCAGTCTCCCCTTTACAGACATGCCCACTTTATGATAGTCCCAGTCAGTCTGGATCAAGTCCTAGTCAAGTCAGCACTCTGACACACTGACAGCTGTTGTTGCCTGCTGGGAGCATGCATGCTGTGATTTGGGCATATTTTTATACTAAATGCAGTTTATAGATATTCACATTTCATAAGATAAACAGACCAGATCAAGTGAAAGGTAAGAAAAAGGTTTTATTTCTCTTGTTGTCGGACGCTGACAGTGACAATCTGAAGCTGTCAGTAACTTTACACTGACTCAGCACACTTAGCACCGTAGCTAGCCATGGCTGGTTGCAGTTATCCCTCAATACTGAGCCAGTTTCAACCAGTTTTAGACTATCAGAGGGAATATTCATAATATAAGGTACATCACAATGGAGCATGGCTGTATGTGAAGATAAAACTTTCTGTTGAAATGCCCAGAATATACAGAGGTGCCAGCAGCAGCGTATCATGATTGTGATTACCAACGCTAATTTAACAGCCGCCGTGGACGCTGGCGTCCTCCAGCATATGACGTGTAACAGTTACAGTGTGATAGACTTAAAAACCTGTTAGTACCTGAAAGAAACCAGTACTCATCCTACGACTCTGTCAATCAACCCAGGGTTTCTCTATCTGGCCATGAGTGCCGTCACAGGAAGGGGCGGGGTCAGATATGGTCGTCTATAGATGGAGCAGTGATCTAATAAAAACCGTCAGACTATAATGAATGGGTTACACTTCATCACGCCGTCACTGGACAGCGAGTATTTCAGCCGTCTCCAGCAGTGTGAGATGGACCTGAGAACGAGAAAAAATAAAAGTTAAAACATAATTCAAAGCTTTAAACACCCACAGCACAGAGCCAGCTGTCCTCCCTGCATTTGTCAGTTTAAACTGCTTTACTTTTAGCCTGGATTACAACTG
>CAMQGK010000474.1:1020000-1060000 GCA_947000775.1 Pterois miles
AACTAAAACTATCAACTATCAATTTTAACTATAACTATCAACTATACCTATAACTATCAACTATCAACAATAACTATAACTATCAACTATAACTAAAACTATCAAATATAAATATAACTCTCAACTATCAACAATAACTATAACTATAACTATAACCATCAACTATACCTATAACTATCAACTATACCTATAACTATCAACTATAACTATAACTATCAACTATCAACTTTAACTATAACTATCAACTATACCTATAACTATCAACTATCAACAATAACTAGAAGTATAACTATCAACTATCAACTTTAAGTATAACTATCAACTATACCTATAACTATCAACTATCAACAATAACTAGAAGTATAACTATCAACTATCAACTTTAAGTATAACTATCAACTATAACTATAACTATCAACTATCAATTATCAACTATAACTATAACTATCAACTATAACTATAACTGTCAACTATAACTATCAAGTATAACTAAAACTATCAACTACAACTATCAACTATCAATTTTAACTATAACTATCAACTATACCTATAACTATCAACTGTAACTAAAACTATAACTATCAACTATACCTTTAACTATCAACTATCAACAATAACTATAACTATAACTATAACCATCAACTATACCTATAACTATGAACTATACCTTTAACTATCAACTATCAACAATAACTATAACTATAACTATAACTATAACTATAACTATCAACTATACCTATAACTATCAACTATCAACAATAACTAGAAGTATAACTATCAACTATCAACTTTAAGTATAACTATCAACTATCAACAATAACTATAACTATAACTATAACCATCAACTATACCTATAACTATCAACTATACCTTTAACTATCAACTATCAACAATAACTATAACTATAACTATAACCATCAACTATACCTATAACTATCAACAATCAACAATAACTATAACTATAACTATAACCATCAACTATACCTATAACTATCAACTATCAACAATAACTATAACTATCAACTGTAACTATCAACTATAACTATCAACTATCAACAATAACTATAACTATAACTATCAACTGTAACTATCAACTATAACTATCAACTATCAACAATAACTATAACTATAACTATAACTATCAACTATCAACTATAACTATAACTATCAACTATAACTATAACTATCAACTATCAACTATCAACTATAACTATAACTATAACTCAACTCAACTATCAACTATAACTATCAACTGTAACTATCAACTCTAACTATCAACTATAACTATCAACTATAACTATAACTATCAACTATAACTATAACTATCAACTATACCTTTAACTATCAACTATCAACAATAACTATAACTATAACTATAACCATCAACTATACCTATAACTATCAACAATCAACAATAACTATAACTATAACTATAACCATCAACTATACCTATAACTATCAACTATCAACAATAACTATAACTATCAACTGTAACTATCAACTATAACTATCAACTATCAACAATAACTATAACTATAACTATCAACTGTAACTATCAACTATAACTATCAACTATCAACAATAACTATAACTATAACTATAACTATCAACTATCAACTATAACTATAACTATCAACTATAACTATAACTATCAACTATAACTATAACTATAACTCAACTCAACTATCAACTATAACTATCAACTGTAACTATCAACTGTAACTATCAACTATAACTATCAACTATAACTATCAACTATAACTATAACTATCAACTATAACTATAACTATCAACTATAACTATCAACTATAACTATCAACTATAGCTATAACTATAACTAGCAACTATAACTATCAACTGTAACTATCAACTATAACTATCAACTATAACTATCAACTATCAACAATAACTATAACTATCAACTATAACTATCAACGATCAACAATAACTATAACTATAACTATCAACTATAACTATCAACAATAACTATAACTATTTTAACTATAACTATCAACTATAACTATCAACTATAACTATCAACTATAACTATCAACTATCAACTATCAACAATAACTATAACTATAACTATCAACTATAACTATCAACTATCAACAATAACTATAACTAGTTATTGTAACTATCAACTATAACTATCAACTATCAACAATAACTATAACTATAACTATCAACTATAACTATCAACTATAACTATCAACTATCAACAATAACTATAACTATAACTATCAACTATAACTATCAACTATAACTATCAACAATAACTATAACTATAACTATAACTATCAACTATAACTATAGCTATCAACTATAACTATAACTATCAACATAACTATCAACTATCAACTATAACTATAACTATAACTATAACTATCAACTATAACTATAGCTATCTATAACTATAACTATCAACTATAACCAACTATCAACTATAACTATCAACTATAACTATAGCTATCAACTATAACTATAACTATCAACTATAACTATCAACTATAACTATAGCTATCAACTATAACTATAACTATCAACTATAACTATAACTATCAACTATAACTATCAACTATAACTATCAACTATAACTATAACTATAACTATCAACTATCAACTATAACTATAACTATCAACTATAACTGTAACTATAACTAGCAACTATAACTATCAACTGTAACTATCAACTATAACTATCAACTATCAACAATAACTATAACTATAACTATCAACTGTAACTATCAACTGTAACTATCAACTATAACTATCAACTATAACTATAACTATCAACTATAACTATAACTATCAACAATAACTATAACTATAACTATAACTATAACTACAACTATAACTATCAACTATAACTATCAACTATAACTATAGGTATCAACTATAACTATAACTATCAACTATAACTATAACTATCAACTATAACTATCAACTATCAACTATAACTATCAACTATAACTATAGCTATCAACTATAACTATAACTATCAACTATAACTGTCAACTATAACTATAGCTATCAACTATAACTATAACTATCAACTATAACTATAACTATCAACTATAACTATAACTATCAACTATAACTATCAACTATAACTATAACTATCAACTATAACCATCAACTATAACTATCAACAATAACTATAGCTATCAACTATAACTATAACTATCAACTATAACTATAACTATCAACTATAACTATCAACTATAACTATAACTATCAACTATAACTATCAACTATAACTATCAACTATCACTATCAACTATAAGTATAACTATCAACTATAACTATAACTATAACTATCAACTATAACTATAACTATCAACTATAACTATCAACTATAACTATAACTATCAACTATAACTATAACTATCAACTATCACTATCAACTATAAGTATAACTATCAACTATAACTATAACTATAACTATAACTATAACTATCAACTATAACTATCAACTATCAACAATAACTATAACTATCAACTATAACTATAACTATCAACTATAACTATAACTATAACTATAACTATTGGTATGATTATAGATAGAGATGTTCATAATTCACCACCTAAAGGTTAACTGACATTAAAAATGTTAACCATTAACAACCCGGTTTAAAAAAGTAATAATTAAAAAGCTGAGTAAAGGTTCGTCACCTGAAGGAGAAGAGCTGGTCCACCTTAAGATAAGATATCCCTTTATTAGTCTCACAGTGGAGAAAAGCACCTTAACAGTTTGAGTATTTTTATTCAGTCACCTCAAATAATACAGTGAGTATGACTAATTATCAATAAGTCAACAGTCGTTGTATTAGCAGTGGCTGAAAAGGCAGAAGCAAAATGTTTGTAACGTCTGTCAGTTTCATCTCCCTCCAGAAAGACGACAGACCGCGTGACCACAGCGAGCACAAAACCATCGGCAACGCTTCAGCTGCAGATGAAGCACTGACACGCACACGGCTGTTGGACATTTGGTTGGTCCGGGCCGACCCACAGCTGACGACCTGCTGAACTAAACGACGCAGACATGCGCTGTTACTGGGAAAGAGGGTCAGTTAACGGTTAACAGTCACTTAACGAGGGTCGTCATTGGTTAAATAGATTCAACATCAGCATCCCTGTTAGGGATCAGATAGCGGGCCAATGCTGACCCATGTATCTGGATCAGATACATATATAGATCAACTATAACTATAACTATAACTCAACTCAACTATCAACTATAACTATCAACTGTAACTATCAACTGTAACTATCAACTATAACTATCAACTATAACTATCAACTATAACTATAACTATCAACTATAACTATAACTATCAACTATAACTATCAACTATAACTATCAACTATAGCTATAACTATAACTAGCAACTATAACTATCAACTGTAACTATCAACTATAACTATCAACTATAACTATCAACTATAACTATCAACTATCAACAATAACTATAACTATCAACTATAACTATCAACGATCAACAATAACTATAACTATAACTATCAACTATAACTATCAACAATAACTATAACTATAACTATAACTATAACTATCAACTATAACTATCAACTATAACTATCAACTATAACTATCAACTATCAACTATCAACAATAACTATAACTATAACTATCAACTATAACTATCAACTATCAACAATAACTATAACTAGTTATTGTAACTATCAACTATAACTATCAACTATCAACAATAACTATAACTATAACTATCAACTATAACTATCAACTATAACTATCAACTATCAACAATAACTATAACTATAACTATCAACTATAACTATCAACTATAACTATCAACAATAACTATAACTATAACTATAACTATCAACTATAACTATAGCTATCAACTATAACTATAACTATCAACTATAACTATCAACTATCAACTATAACTATCAACTATAACTATAGCTATCAACTATAACTATAACTATCAACTATAACTATCAACTATAACTATAGCTATCAACTATAACTATAACTATCAACTATAACTATAACTATCAACTATAACTATCAACTATAACTATCAACTATAACTATAACTATAACTATCAACTATCAACTATAACTATAACTATCAACTATAACTGTAACTATAACTAGCAACTATAACTATCAACTGTAACTATCAACTATAACTATCAACTATCAACAATAACTATAACTATAACTATCAACTGTAACTATCAACTGTAACTATCAACTATAACTATCAACTATAACTATAACTATCAACTATAACTATAACTATCAACAATAACTATAACTATAACTATAACTATCAACTATAACTATCAACTATAACTATAGCTATCAACTATAACTATAACTATCAACTATAACTATAACTATCAACTATAACTATCAACTATCAACTATAACTATCAACTATAACTATAGCTATCAACTATAACTATAACTATCAACTATAACTGTCAACTATAACTATAGCTATCAACTATAACTATAACTATCAACTATAACTATAACTATCAACTATAACTATAACTATCAACTATAACTATCAACTATAACTATAACTATCAACTATAACCATCAACTATAACTATCAACAATAACTATAGCTATCAACTATAACTATAACTATCAACTATAACTATAACTATCAACTATAACTATCAACTATAACTATAACTATCAACTATAACTATAACTATCAACTATCACTATCAACTATAAGTATAACTATCAACTATAACTATAACTATAACTATCAACTATAACTATAACTATCAACTATAACTATCAACTATAACTATAACTATCAACTATAACTATAACTATCAACTATCACTATCAACTATCAACTATAACTATCAACTATAACTATAGCTATCAACTATAACTATAACTATCAACTATAACTATCAACTATAACTATAGCTATCAACTATAACTATAACTATCAACTATAACTATAACTATCAACTATAACTATCAACTATAACTATCAACTATAACTATAACTATAACTATCAACTATCAACTATAACTATAACTATCAACTATAACTGTAACTATAACTAGCAACTATAACTATCAACTGTAACTATCAACTATAACTATCAACTATCAACAATAACTATAACTATAACTATCAACTGTAACTATCAACTGTAACTATCAACTATAACTATCAACTATAACTATAACTATCAACTATAACTATAACTATCAACAATAACTATAACTATAACTATAACTATCAACTATAACTATCAACTATAACTATAGCTATCAACTATAACTATAACTATCAACTATAA
Organism: Pterois miles; assembly: GCA_947000775.1. Lineage (NCBI taxonomy): Eukaryota > Metazoa > Chordata > Actinopteri > Perciformes > Scorpaenidae > Pterois > Pterois miles. Next base: position 1,026,331 of record CAMQGK010000474.1, read on the forward strand.
CTATAACTATCAACTATAACTATCAACTATCAACTATAACTATCAACTATAACTATAGCTATCAACTATAACTATAACTATCAACTATAACTGTCAACTATAACTATAGCTATCAACTATAACTATAACTATCAACTATAACTATAACTATCAACTATAACTATAACTATCAACTATAACTATCAACTATAACTATAACTATCAACTATAACCATCAACTATAACTATCAACAATAACTATAGCTATCAACTATAACTATAACTATCAACTATAACTATAACTATCAACTATAACTATCAACTATAACTATAACTATCAACTATAACTATAACTATCAACTATCACTATCAACTATAAGTATAACTATCAACTATAACTATAACTATAACTATCAACTATAACTATAACTATCAACTATAACTATCAACTATAACTATAACTATCAACTATAACTATAACTATCAACTATCACTATCAACTATAAGTATAACTATCAACTATAACTATAACTATAACTATAACTATAACTATCAACTATAACTATCAACTATCAACAATAACTATAACTATCAACTATAACTATAACTATCAACTATAACTATAACTATAACTATAACTATTGGTATGATTATAGATAGAGATGTTCATAATTCACCACCTAAAGGTTAACTGACATTAAAAATGTTAACCATTAACAACCCGGTTTAAAAAAGTAATAATTAAAAAGCTGAGTAAAGGTTCGTCACCTGAAGGAGAAGAGCTGGTCCACCTTAAGATAAGATATCCCTTTATTAGTCTCACAGTGGAGAAAAGCACCTTAACAGTTTGAGTATTTTTATTCAGTCACCTCAAATAATACAGTGAGTATGACTAATTATCAATAAGTCAACAGTCGTTGTATTAGCAGTGGCTGAAAAGGCAGAAGCAAAATGTTTGTAACGTCTGTCAGTTTCATCTCCCTCCAGAAAGACGACAGACCGCGTGACCACAGCGAGCACAAAACCATCGGCAACGCTTCAGCTGCAGATGAAGCACTGACACGCACACGGCTGTTGGACATTTGGTTGGTCCGGGCCGACCCACAGCTGACGACCTGCTGAACTAAACGACGCAGACATGCGCTGTTACTGGGAAAGAGGGTCAGTTAACGGTTAACAGTCACTTAACGAGGGTCGTCATTGGTTAAATAGATTCAACATCAGCATCCCTGTTAGGGATCAGATAGCGGGCCAATGCTGACCCATGTATCTGGATCAGATATCAGTGACGATGGGGCTGATCTAGTGAATTCAACTCTACGTTTACATACCGTATATACATTATATTCTGGGTCTTTAGTTCCTCTTTAAGTTCTGACCAACTTGTTGCTGCATTAAAAGGGTTTACACCGGAGTTGTAGTTCCTGTTCAATCTGGAGACATTTTAGCAAGTTGCTGGTGTATGATTTATTACTTTAATAATAAAGAACAATTCAGTGGATTTATATCACATATTTACTTTTTACTTTCTGGCAAAAAGTTGAATCGAAGGCAACTGGACTTAGATTTGTCCCTGAAGACGTTTCGCCCCTTATCCAAGTGGCTTCATCAGTTCGAACGCTGCAGTCTGACTAGTCCCCACTAGTCTGACAAACAGTGGAGTAAGACCCAGGTTTTTAATCTCTGCGGAAGTGTCCGCCCCTTATTCTCCTAAGACAATAGTTCGTTAGTGGAGTTTCAGTGTGAGTCCCACTAGTGAACGACAGTCGTTAAGGATTCATTGGGGCCAACGACAACAGTCGTTAGGCATCATGTGTGTTGCCAGTGGACGACAGTCGTTGTGTTCGTTAGGGACACTTGAGGTTAGTTTCGGACTGTCTTTGATGTTGAATTTTCTTGGTACCGCTGAAAGTGCAGCATTGTAGATGGGGGATAGGTGGTGTCTGAGACCCCCTCCTCTGTTTAGAGATGGTTTTTCCAATTTAACATAGATGGCTTCCTTTACTCCTCTTTCAAACCATCTGTCCTCTCTGTCCAAGATTTTTACATTGCTGTCCTCAAAGGAGTGAGCCTTTTCCTTAAGATGTAAATAGACAGCTGAATCTGGACCTGAGGAGTTGGCCCTTCTATGTTGGGCCATGCGTTTGTTTAAGGTTTGTTTGGTTTCACCAATGTAGAGGTCCTGGCATTCCTCGCTGCACTGGACAGCATAAACCAGGTTGCTTTTTTGTGAGTGTGGTAGCCTGTCTTTGGGGTGGACCAGTTTCTGCCTGAGGGTGTTGCCGGGTTTGAAACACACTGGGATTCGGTGTTTGTTAAAAACTCTTCTGAGTTTTTCTGATACCCCGGACACATAGGGAATGACTATGTTCCTGCGTTTGTTTCTGTCCTCAGCTCCCTCTGCGTTGGTGGTCTTCTTAGAGCATGTTACTCTGTCGAAGGTCCAGTTTGGATAGCCACAAGTTTTCAGAGCTCCCCTTAGATGTTTGTGCTCTTTCGCTTGGGCCTGTGTGGTGGTTGGTACATTATCAGCCCTGTTGTAGGGTTCTGATAACGCCTAGTTTGTGCTCCAGAGGGTGGTGTGAGTCAAAGAGAAGGTATTGGTCTGTGTGAGTGGGTTTCCTATACACCCCAATGTGGAGGCTCCTGTCCTCATCCAAGTGAACATCACAGTCCAAAAAAGGTAAGTGGTTGTCCTTAACGTCCTCTCTAGTGAACTTGATGTTCTTGTCCACTGAGTTGATGTGCTCTGTGAAAGCCTGGACCTCTTGGGTTTTGATTTTCACCCATGTGTCATCCACATACCTGAACCAATGGCTTGGTGATGTTCCCTTGTATGAGTCAAGTGCCTTCTGTTCTACCTTTTCCATGTAGAGATTTGCCACAATGGGGGATACCGGTGAGCCCATGGCACAGCCCTGTTTCTGTCTGTAAAAGGTATTGTTAAACTGGAAATATGTGGTGTTGAGGCACAAATCCAGTAGCTGGCAGATCTGGTCTGGGTTGAGGTTGCTTCTGTCCTGTAGGTTTTGGTCCTGCTTCAGATGATGTCTCACCGTTTCCACTGCCTCCATGGTCGGGATGCAAGTGAATAAGGATGTAACATCATATGAGACCATGGTTTCATCTGGTTCTATTCTTAGACCTCTGATTTTTCGCACAAACTCCTGAGAGTTTTGAATGTGGTGTGGTGTATTACCAACCAAAGGGGCTAAGATGTTGGCAACATACTTAGCGATATTGTATGTGACCGAATTAATGCTGCTAACAATGGGTCTGAGGGGGACCCCTTCTTTATGGATCTTAGGGAGTCCATAAAGACATGGTGTGGTCTCCTGTGGGTAGAGTCTGAGGTACTGTGGTCTGTCAAATTTTCCATCTCTTTGTAGCTGTTGTAAGCACTCTATTACCTTCTTCCTGTACCAGCGGGTACAGAGATGGAAAATTTGACAGACCACAGTACCTCAGACTCTACCCACAGGAGACCACACCATGTCTTTATGGACTCCCTAAGATCCATAAAGAAGGGGTCCCCCTCAGACCCATTGTTAGCAGCATTAATTCGGTCACATACAATATCGCTAAGTATGTTGCCAACATCTTAGCCCCTTTGGTTGGTAATACACCACACCACATTCAAAACTCTCAGGAGTTTGTGCGAAAAATCAGAGGTCTAAGAATAGAACCAGATGAAACCATGGTCTCATATGATGTTACATCCTTATTCACTTGCATCCCGACCATGGAGGCAGTGGAAACGGTGAGACATCATCTGAAGCAGGACCAAAACCTACAGGACAGAAGCAATCTCAACCCAGACCAGATCTGCCAGCTACTGGATTTGTGCCTCAACACCACATATTTCCAGTTTAACAATACCTTTTACAGACAGAAACAGGGCTGTGCCATGGGCTCACCGGTATCCCCCATTGTGGCAAATCTCTACATGGAAAAGGTAGAACAGAAGGCACTTGACTCATACAAGGGAACATCACCAAGCCATTGGTTCAGGTATGTGGATGACACATGGGTGAAAATCAAAACCCAAGAGGTCCAGGCTTTCACAGAGCACATCAACTCAGTGGACAAGAACATCAAGTTCACTAGAGAGGACGTTAAGGACAACCACTTACCTTTTTTGGACTGTGATGTTCACTTGGATGAGGACAGGAGCCTCCACATTGGGGTGTATAGGAAACCCACTCACACAGACCAATACCTTCTCTTTGACTCACACCACCCTCTGGAGCACAAACTAGGCGTTATCAGAACCCTACAACAGGGCTGATAATGTACCAACCACCACACAGGCCCAAGCAAAAGAGCACAAACATCTAAGGGGAGCTCTGAAAACTTGTGGCTATCCAAACTGGACCTTCGACAGAGTAACACGCTCTAAGAAGACCACCAACGCAGAGGGAGCCGAGGACAGAAACAAACGCAGGAACATAGTCATTCCCTATGTGTCCGGGGTATCAGAAAAACTCAGAAGAGTTTTTAACAAACACCGAATCCCAGTGTGTTTCAAACCCGGCAACACCCTCAGGCAGAAACTGGTCCACCCCAAAGACAGGCTACCACACTCACAAAAAAGCAACCTGGTTTATGCTGTCCAGTGCAGCGAGGAATGCCAGGACCTCTACATTGGTGAAACCAAACAAACCCTAAACAAGCGCATGGCCCAACATAGAAGGGCCAACTCCTCAGGTCCAGATTCAGCTGTCTATTTACATCTTAAGGAAAAGGCTCACTCCTTTGAGGACAGCAATGTAAAAATCTTGGACAGAGAGGACAGATGGTTTGAAAGAGGAGTAAAGGAAGCCATCTATGTTAAATTGGAAAAACCATCTCTAAACAGAGGAGGGGGTCTCAGACACCACCTATCCCCCATCTACAATGCTGCACTTTCAGCGGTACCAAGAAAATTCAACATCAAAGACAGTCCGAAACTAACCTCAAGTGTCCCTAACGAACACAACGACTGTCGTCCACTGGCAACACACATGATGCCTAACGACTGTTGTCGTTGGCCCCAATGAATCCTTAACGACTGTCGTTCACTAGTGGGACTCACACTGAAACTCCACTAACGAACTATTGTCTTAGGAGAATAAGGGGCGGACACTTCCACAGAGATTAAAAACCTGGGTCTTACCCCACTGTTTGTCAGACTAGTGGGGACTAGACAGACTGCAGCGTTCGAACTGATGAAGCCACTTGGATAAGGGGCGAAACGTCTTCAGGGACAAATCTAAGTCCAGTTGCCTTCGATTCAACTTTTTGCCAGAATGAATATGACCTGGATGAATGAGAACCTTCACAGACATTTACTTTTTACATTTTGTCTTACAAAGTCAGGAAAACAATGATGATGATGATCCCAGTCCCATCCACAGCTTATTAATGAAACACTGATATTAGATCTGCACTCCGGATCGGCCAGTACCCAAAGCCAGACCTGGACAGGTGCGTCCCTCATGTGTATACATAACAACAGGCCATTCTGGTGTGTAGCATATGGCCTATTAGTACTCTGCTCTGGGGATATTAATGTTGACGCCAGGCTTTCTGAGCTCGACGTGGACGAACTGGCCTGCGAAGAGCCCTGACCTCAAACCATCCAGGACTGTAGGGATGAACTGGAGAGCTGACTGCGAGCCGGGCCTTATCTCCCAGCATCAGTAACCAACCTCACTAATGCTCTCGTGGCCGGATGGAGTCAAATCCCTGTAGCAGGTCTTTATGGAAAGCCTGAAACCAGAAGAGTGAAGGCTTTTACAGCAGCAGTTAAATCGTTATGGAATGAGAGGCATGACAGTCATATATAGTCATATTTACTGTATACACCAATACACTGCTCAGGTGTGTACATACTGTTGGTCAGGCGACATCTAATATCTAAGACAGGCCTGTCGTAGTATTGGTGGCAGGGTGTAAAGGGTCACATGGCATTCAGTGAGGTGGAAACGTTCCCTGCTGCTTTCACTGGAACAGTTACACCAGGATGTCTCACTCATTGGCCAGCCATTAACAAACATGACAACTGCAACAGCTCTGACGGCTCGGTGGAAACTTCCATTAACTGGCTCCTGAGACTAAGGCAGATGGACATGGGGTCCCAGTGGACGTGGGTGGGCACAAGTGGTGCTGAGAATGGACAAATGAGGACATTTAAATGGGAAACACTCCAACTGTCACTCCTCCAGAGGGTGGGCTGGCTGTTCAAGGTTGAAAACGAGGTAGCCATCTCCACAGGCCAACACCCGCATCACCACCAGAGGATGGTAATGTCCGAGTCAGATAACACGCCGGTATTACCATGCAGCACCAGCAGGGGGCAACAAAGCCACTGATTTAGGAAAACCACTGAGTTCAGGGAAAATGCCATGGTTTGGCTTACAATAAGTAGTAAAACCCCTACGGAAACAACGAACAAAAAACATACGACTAATGTCAGAAAAACACAAAACGTGACAAACGTCATTACGTGAAAAATAATAAAACAGTGATCTGAAACAGGTCTCCACCTGAAGGTACCGACCCACCCCTCCCCTCTCTCTTTATTTACATATTTAGTTCAGGCGTCGTCGGGCGTGTGGTGCGTTCAAGGCTAACTCTGAGTCCTGTGGACTGCACCGGTACTACTCCACCGGTACCACTCCACCGGTACCACTCCACTGGTATTACTCCACTGGTACCACTCCACTGGTATTACTCCACCGGTACCACTCCACTGGTACTAATCCACTGGTACTACTCCACCGGTACCACTCCACCGGTACCACTCCACTGGTACCACTCCACTGGTACCACTCCACCGGTATTACTCCACCGGTACCACTCCCCTGGTATTACTCCACCGGTACCACTCCACCGGTACCACTCCATCGGTTCCACTCCACTGGTACCACTCCACCGGTACCACTCCACCGGTATTACTCCACCGGTACCACTCCCCTGGTATTACTCCACCGGTACCACTCCACCGGTACTACTCCACCGGTACCACTCCACCGGTACCACTCCACCGGTACTACTCCACCGGTACCACTCCCCTGGTATTACTCCACCGGTACCACTCCACCGGTACCACTCCACCGGTACCACTCCATCGGTTCCACTCCACTGGTACCACTCCACCGGTATTACTCCACCGGTACCACTCCCCTGGTACTACTCCACCGGTACCACTCCACCGGTACCACTCCACCGGTATTACTCCACCGGTACCACTCCACTGGTACCACTCCACTGGTATTACTCCACCGGTACCACTCCACCGGTACCACTCCACCGGTACCCCTCCCCTGGTATTACTCCACCGGTATTACTCCACCGGTACCACTCCACCGGTACCACTCCACCAGTATTACTCCACCGGTACCACTCCACCGGTACCACTCCACTGGTATTACTCCACTGGTATTATTCCACCGGTACCACTCCACCGGTATTACTCCACCGGTACCACTCCACTGGTACTAATCCACTGGTACTACTCCACCGGTACCACTCCACTGGTACTAATCCACTGGTACCACTCCACCGGTACTACTCCACCGGTACCACTCCCCTGGTATTACTCCCCTGGTATTACTCCACCGGTACCACTCCACCGGTACTACTCCAAGGACAGCAAGCGAGTGGCAATAAACGTAAATGTAAACCTGAGTAAATAAATCAGCTGTTGGGGATTAACTGGATCAACTCTAATTCTGCTGAAAGAACAAGAACAACACAAACCTCCAAAAATGCTCATGTACAGAAGAAGAGACAGAGGACAACTGTTAGCTGTGTTTGACTTAGACTTTTGTAAAAGAAACACACATTTTTTTCATCTGTTGATCAGTTGCTTTAGTTGACAGTAATGTATTGCAGTTCCAACATCAGGCAGTGTTACTACAACGTCATTTAAAAGACGTCCCTGTAAATGAGCAAATGTTGGCTTTCTGGCATGTAGTTTATTTTAGGGGCATTCTATGGCTAAGTACACATGTATTTTTGTAAATGTACATCTTTTTTATTATTTTACCCCTTTGTACACAAAGAGTGTTTTAGGTCACTGAAAACAGCTTTTGTAAATTTTGAGAAACTCAGTGTTTGAATGTGTAGATACATAAAACTACTACTACTGTAACGTCAGTACATCCACCAGCCGTGTAACGTCAGCACATCCACCAGCCGTCTAACGTCAGCACATCCACCTGCCGTGTAACGTCAGTACATCCACCAGTCGTGTAACGTCAGCACATCCACCAGCCGTGTAACGTCAGTACATCCACCAGCCGTGTAACGTCAGCACATCCACCAGTCGTGAAACGTCCCGTATCCCCGTCGGTCGTCAGCACATCCACCAGCCTCTAACGTCAGCACATCCACCAGCCGTGTAACGTCAGCACATTCAACAACGGTGTAACGTCAGTACATCCACCAGCTGTCTAACGTCAGTACATCCACCAGCCGTGTAACGTCAGCACATCCACCAGTCGTGTAACGTCAGCACATCCACCAGTCGTGTAACGTCAGTACATCCACCAGCCGTGTAACGTCAGCACATCCACCAGCCGTGTAACGTCAGCACATCCACCAGCCGTGTAACGTCAGTACATCCACCAGTCGTGTAACGTCAGTACATCCACCAGCCGTGTAACGTCAGCACATCCACCTGCCGTGTAACGTCAGCACATCCACCAGTCGTGTAACGTCAGCACATCCACCAGCCGTGTAACGTCAGCACATCCACCTGCCGTGTAACGTCAGCACATCCACCTGCCGTGTAACGTCAGCACATCCACCAGCCGTGTAACGTCAGCACATCCACCAGCCGTGTAACGTCAGTACATCCACCAGTCGTGTAACGTCAGTACATCCACCAGCCGTGTAACGTCAGCACATCCACCAGCCGTGTAACGTCAGTACATCCACCAGTCGTGTAACGTCAGCACATCCACCAGCCGTCTAACGTCAGCACATCCACCAGCCGTGTAACGTCAGTACATCCACCAGTCGTGTAACGTCAGGACATCCACCAGTCGTGTAACGTCAGTACATCCACCAGCCGTGTAACGTCAGCACATCCACCAGCCGTGTAACGTCAGTACATCCACCAGTCGTGTAACGTCAGTACATCCACCAGCCGTCTAACGTCAGCACATCCACCAGCCGTGTAACGTCAGTACATCCACCAGTCGTGTAACGTCAGTACATCCACCAGCCGTCTAACGTCAGCACATCCACCAGCCGTGTAACGTCAGTACATCCACCAGTCGTGTAACGTCAGTACATCCACCAGCCGTCTAACGTCAGCACATCCACCAGCCGTGTAACGTCAGTACATCCACCAGTCGTGTAACGTCAGGACATCCACCAGTCGTGTAACGTCAGGACATCCACCAGTCGTGTAACGTCAGCACATCCACCAGCCGTGTAACGTCAGTACATCCACCAGTCGTGTAACGTCAGGACATCCACCAGTCGTGTAACGTCAGGACATCCACCAGTCGTGTAACGTCAGTACATCCACCAGTCGTGTAACGTCAGTACATCCACCAGTCGTGTAACGTCAGCACATCCACCAGCCGTGTAACGTCAGTACATCCACCAGTCGTGTAACGTCAGCACATCCACCAGTCGTGTAACGTCAGTACATCCATCAGCCGTCTAACGTCAGCACATCCACCAGCCGTGTAACGTCAGTACATCCACCAGCCGTGTAATGTGAGTACATCCACCAGTCGTGTAACGTCAGTACATCCACCAGCCGTGTAACGTCAGTACATCCACCAGCCGTGTAACGTCAGCACATCCACCAGTCGTCTAACGTCAGCACATCCACCAGCCGTCTAACGTCAGCACATCCACCAGTCGTCTAACGTCAGCACATCCACCAGCCGTGTAACGTCAGTACATCCACCAGTCGTGTAACGTCAGTACATCCACCAGCCGTGTAACGTCAGTACATCCACCAGCCGTGTAACGTCAGCACATCCACCAGCCAGTCGTCTAACGTCAGCACATCCACCAGCCGTCTAACGTCAGCACATCCACCAGTCGTCTAACGTCAGTACATCCATCAGCCGTCTAACGTCAGCACATCCACCAGCCGTGTAACGTCAGCACATCCACCAGTCGTCTAACGTCAGGACATCCATCAGCTGTGTAACGTCAGTACATCCACCTGCCGTGTAACGTCAGCACATCCACCAGTCGTCTAACGTCAGTACATCCATCAGCTGTGTAACGTCAGTACATCCACCTGCCGTGTAACGTCAGCACATCCACCAGTCGTCTAACGTCAGTACATCCATCAGCTGTGTAACGTCAGTACATCCACCAGTCGTCTAACGTCAGTACATCCACCTGCCGTGTAACGTCAGCACATCCACCAGTCGTCTAACGTCAGTACATCCATCAGCTGTGTAACGTCAGTACATCCACCAGTCGTCTAACGTCAGTACATCCACCTGCCGTGTAACGTCAGCACATCCACCAGTCGTCTAACGTCAGCACATCCACCAGCCGTGTAACGTCAGTACATCCACCAGCCGTGTAACGTCAGCACATCCACCAGTCGTGTAACGTCAGTACATCCACCAGTCGTGTAACGTCAGTACATCCACCAGTCGTGTATAAATCGTCCACCACAGGATGCTCTACAGAGGTCACTGCTATCCAACATTCCTACAACGCAGACCTCGCCGCCATCATCACCCAACCTGCCCGCTGGCATTGGCAGCTTTTCAGTTGTGTTTTAGTTTTCATCTGGACAGAGATTGTTTCGTGTGGACCGGATTTTATGAGAACAAACGTTCACAAAACATAGTAGATAGATGACATGAGGGGAGAGAGATAGTAAATGACACCTTCACCTCGCAGGAACTGCTAAACATAAAAATCAGGTTGATGGATGGATGACAAAAACTCCACTTTTTTCTGCATACATTATTGTGTTGCAATGTGTGTGTGTGTGTGTGTGTGTGTGTGTGTGTACAGTTAAAAGGAAATGACCACAATGTAATGCATGTTTCAGTAGCTTAGCCACTGCTGTGTAACAGTTGTTTGATCAAAACATGTCATTCCCCTGTTGAAGGACGGATTGAGTGTGTGTGTGTGTGTGTGTGTGTGTGTGTGCTAGAGAGACAGTGTGTTTGTGCATGCAACACTCATCTATCATGCAGATGATGTGGGGAAATTTAAGGGTACAAATAATAATGGCCTCCGTGATTTGCATGAGAGACGGGGACAAAGAGGATGAGGACAAATGAAAAGAGAAACTGGGAGAGAGAGACCTGAGAGGCAAAACCATAAGATGGAAACAGATAAAAACAGAGGAGAGTGTGAAGGAGAAAGATAGAAGGGCCAGTTTCTAGTCCTTATCAGCTGAAGGAGGAGATCCCATTAATCAGGAGACTAGAGCATCAAATAAAGTGCTGGTTGGTGGAGAATAATGGAGGGGGGTAATAGACTGTGAAACCCCAGAAACCCCTTTAATAAAGCTTAGTTGTGTTATCGCTGATGGACGGGAGAGGACAGAGGAGGAGACAGGATGGAGGAGGAGAGGAAAGACATGAGTCAGGTGGCCGAGCACATCTGGCAGCATGTAACATCAGTCCAGCGTTAGTGTGGTGTGTTGATTTATATTAAAGCTTCAACAAGTTTGTGGTGTGGAGCAAAAATCCCACAATAACCTTTCAGCATGCAATCTAGTCCATGACGGGAGACTTTGACCAATCACAGGTCATTTCAAAGAGAGAGCGTTCCTATTGGCTGTGCTCCGACTGGTGGGCGGTTCTTGGTATTTCCTCAACTGATCTCAACATGGCTGCTGGGTCACAATCTTTCTCATTTTAGAGCTAAACAGTGACTACGAGATGTTTCTGAGGACATCTGAGGACAGAAAGACATCACAGTAACAGGATATTGATCCATATTGGATCAGCGCTGAATAGTTTGATTGTTTGATCAAAGTTCAGAGTGATTGACAGCCAGCTGTCATAGACTGCAGCTGGACAGCAGACTCCAGATCAGCTCTGATTGGTTGTTTTCTGTCTGTGAAATCTTGCAGATGCCATTAGGAGGACACAGAGGAACGTATCAGATTACTGGTCTGGTATCAGTGTGCACTACTGTCAGAATATAGAGACCGTTTTATAAGAATAGAAATGATAATGAATAGAAGCGCCTATTCCCTATGGGACGGCCTCTGGGTCCCTATGGGACGGCCTCTGGGTCCGTATGGGACGGCCTCTGGGTCCCTATGGGACGGCCTCTGGGTCCCTATGGGACGGCCTCTGGGTCCGTATGGGATGGCTTCTGGGTCCGTATGGGACGGCCTCTGGGTCCGTATGGGACGGCCTCTGGGTCCGTATGGGACGGCCTCTGGGTCTGGACTTGGACCATGGTCCGTCTGTTGGTGACCTCTGCTACAGGAAGGAATGCCAAACCTTCAGAAAGTAAGCACAATAGTAATAATAAGGCCAGCTGAAGTCTGTTTTATCATGTAATTTGTCATATATTGACTAGTTATTTGTCATCTATTGTTTAGAGGAATCACATCGTGGTGAATCCACCGATGGGCAGCTGTGGCTCAGGGTGTAGAGCCGATTGTCCACTGATTGCAGGGTTGGCGGTTCCCTGGCTGTCCACACGGCAAAGTGTCCTCAAACAAAACACCGAAACCCAAAGTTTTGCTGATGGTTTGGCGTGACACTGGTGTGTCAGCTGTAAAGTGCTTTGGATAAAAGTGCAGTATATAAATATACGCCATTAATACACAACATGAATACAGCGCTGATGTGCAACACCTGGGCACGCCACAGTACCACTGACTACTTTGATTACTGCTTCTTTACTGGGAAAGTGTGAATGAATGATGGAAAATTATCATTATGAGAAATCACAATTTATCATCAGTTTTGCTCAGTTAGTCCAATAACTGTTCATTTGATCGACATTTTCAAAATCAGTTGTTGACTTTGTTGAAACAGTTTTAAATGAAAAAGTGGTGTGGGAGGAAACGACCCTGGATACATTAAATCTGGATTCATACAGTCAGACAGTGATGGGTGAGGGTAAGCAGAAGTTTTATTTTGGTCATTACAGCTGACGGAGGCATAATACATATTTACAGCCTCGTTCATGTTTCACATTTTGTGGTGTTATGTTTTTCCCGCCTTAGTGAACGACAGCTGTTGTTCCAGTGATTACCGATGTCTGAAAATGCCTCGTGCAGCACCTTTAGCTGAAAAGGTCATGTGATTGATTGTATGTCATCAACGCGAGATACAGAAGTCAACTGAATGTGAAGTAGTCTCATTAAGAGCATCGGTGCAGACAAAGAAAGCAACCTGCTTCGTGATGGTGCTGGTGATGGTGCTGGTGATGGTGATGGTGTTGGTGTTGGTGATGGTGCTGGTGATGGTGCTGGTGATGGTGCTGGTGATGGTGCTGATGATGGTGCTGATGATGGTGCTGGTGCTGGTGCTGATGATGGTGATGGTGATGGTGCTGGTGCTGGTGATGGTGATGGTGATGGTGCTGGTGATGGTGCTGGTGATGGTGATGGTGCTGATGATGGTGATGGTGATGGTGATGGTGATGGTGATGGTGCTGGTGCTGATGATGGTGATGGTGATGGTGCTGATGATGGTGCTGGTGCTGATGATGGTGCTGGTGCTGGTGCTGATGATGGTGATGGTGATGGTGCTGGTGCTGGTGTTGGTGCTGATGATGGTGATGGTGATGATGATGGTGATGGTGCTGGTGATGGTGAGGTGCTGGTGATGGTGCTGGTGTTGGTGCTGATGATGGTGATGGTGATGGTGCTGGTGCTGGTGTTGGTGCTGATGATGGTGATGGTGATGGTGCTGATGATGGTGCTGGTGATGGTGATGGTGATGGTGCTGGTGATGGTGATGGTGCTGATGATGGTGCTGGTGCTGGTGATGGTGATGGTGATGGTGATGGTGCTGGTGATGGTGATGGTGCTGGTGATGGTGCTGGTGATGGTGATGGTGCTGGTGATAAGATAAGATAAGATAAGATATTCCTTTATTAGTCCCACAGTGGGGAAATTTACACGTTACAGCAGCAATACAAATAAAATAAATTAGTATATACATAATAGAAAATAGAAGAAAAAAGTAAAGACAGAAAAAAAAATGTGTCCATCATATCAATGATATAATTGTACATAAAGTCCTTATTGCACGTATGTCCGGTGAGTTTGTTGTGAATGTGAATGTGTATGTGGTTTACTGGGAGCAGTGCTGGTTGTGGAGTCTAACAGCTGCAGGCAGGAAGGTGATGGTGATGGTGCTGGTGATGGTGATGGTGATGGTGATGGTGCTGGTGATGGTGATGGTGCTGGTGATGGTGATGGTGCTGGTGATGGTGCTGGTGCTGGTGATGGTGATGGTGATGGTGATGGTGCTGGTGATGGTGATGGTGCTGGTGATGGTGATGGTGATGGTGATGGTGCTGGTGATGGTGATGGTGCTGGTGATGGTGCTGGTGATGGTGCTGGTGATGGTGACGGTGATGGTGCTGGTGATGGTGCTGGTGATGGTGATGGTGATGGTGCTGATGATGGTAATGGTGCTGGTGATGGTGCTGGTGATGGTGCTGGTGATGGTGATGGTGATGGTGCTGATGATGGTGCTGGTGCTGGTGATGGTGATGGTGATGGTGCTGGTGATGGTGCTGGTGATGGTGATGGTGATGGTGCTGGTGATGGTGCTGGTGATGGTGATGGTGATGGTGATGGTGATGGTGCTGATGATGGTGATGGTGATGGTGATGGTGATGGTGCTGGTGATGGTGATGGTGATGGTGATGGTGCTGGTGATGGTGATGGTGATGGTGCTGATGATGGTGCTGGTGCTGGTGATGGTGATGGTGCTGGTGATGGTGCTGGTGATGGTGATGGTGATGGTGCTGGTGATGGTGATGGTGATGGTGCTGGTGATGGTGATGGTGCTGGTGCTGATGATGGTGATGGTGATGGTGCTGGTGATGGTGCTGGTGATGGTGCTGGTGATGGTGATGGTGCTGATGATGGTGATGGTGATGGTGATGGTGCTGATGATGGTGATGGTGATGGTGATGGTGATGGTGC
Organism: Pterois miles; assembly: GCA_947000775.1. Lineage (NCBI taxonomy): Eukaryota > Metazoa > Chordata > Actinopteri > Perciformes > Scorpaenidae > Pterois > Pterois miles. The sequence continues at coordinate 1,041,425 of CAMQGK010000474.1, forward strand.
TGATGATGGTGCTGGTGCTGGTGATGGTGCTGGTGATGGTGATGGTGCTGATGATGGTGATGGTGATGGTGATGGTGCTGATGATGGTGATGGTGATGGTGATGGTGCTGGTGATGGTGATGGTGCTGGTGCTGATGATGGTGATGGTGATGGTGCTGGTGATGGTGCTGGTGATGGTGATGGTGCTGGTGATGGTGCTGATGATGGTGCTGATGATGGTGATGGTGATGGTGATGGTGCTGGTGATGGTGCTGATGATGGTGCTGATGATGGTGATGGTGATGGTGCTGGTGATGGTGCTGGTGATGGTGCTGATGATGGTGATGGTGATGGTGATGGTGCTGGTGATGGTGATGGTGATGGTGCTGATGATGGTGATGGTGCTGGTGATGGTGCTGGTGATGGTGATGGTGATGGTGCTGATGATGGTGATGGTGCTGGTGATGGTGATGGTGCTGGTGATGGTGCTGGTGATGGTTCTGGTGATGGTGATGGTGATGGTGATGGTGCTGGTGATGGTGATGGTGATGGTGTTGGTGTTGGTGATGGTGATGGTGCTGGTGATGGTGCTGGTGATGGTGCTGGTGATGGTGATGGTGATGGTGCTGGTGATGGTGCTGGTGATGGTGATGGTGATGGTTCTGGTGATGGTGCTGGTGATGGTGATGGTGCTGTGATGGTGATGGTGATGGTGATGGTGATGGTTCTGGTGATGGTGATGGTTCTGGTGATGGTGCTGGTGCTGGTGATGGTGCTGGTGATGGTGCTGGTGATGGTGATGGTGCTGGTGATGGTGATGGTGATGGTGCTGATGATGGTGATGGTGATGGTGCTGATGATGGTGATGGTGATGGTGATGGTGCTGGTGATGGTGCTGGTGCTGGTGATGGTGATGGTGCTGGTGATGGTGCTGGTGCTGGTGATGGTGATGGTGATGGTGCTGGTGATGGTGCTGGTGATGGTGATGGTGATGGTGATGGTTCTGGTGATGGTGATGGTGATGGTGATGGTGATGGTTCTGGTGATGGTGATGGTGATGGTGATGGTGCTGGTGATGGTGATGGTGATGGTGCTGGTGATGGTTCTGGTGATGGTGATGGTGATGGTGATGGTTCTGGTGATGGTGATGGTGATGGTGCTGGTGATGGTGCTGGTGATGGTGATGGTGCTGGTGATGGTGCTGGTGATGGTGCTGGTGATGGTGCTGGTGCTGGTGATGGTGCTGGTGATGGTGCTGGTGATGGTGCTGGTTTGAGGGGCTGTGGGTGGTTAAAGCTGTGGTTTTCACTCTCTGGTCCACTGAGCAGAATGAGGTGGTTTTCACTGAGACTCCAGAGAGCAGAGAGTCTGTCTGTCTGTCTGAAGGTTCTCCTGGACAGAACCACGTCAGCCAGTCTGGTATTTCAGCCTGTTTGCTGCTGACCTCTCCCGGTCCGGACCGGGTTATGATCCAGATAACAGATCAGCTTGTATAAAAGCTCCGCCCACTGATCAATCAACACAGCTTAACATGACGAACGCAGAAAGGACAGCTGGCACAAAATCACTGACTGTGTGAATGTGTGAATTATAGGATTATAATTTTACTGCCCCGTCCAGGACACGACAGACCTGACCATAATTATTATAATTATGTCTGTTACATTATTATAACGCTTACATTTATTCTTTCAGGCCTCCATAGTTGGACCATACGTTTAATTTACTGTAGTGTTAAAGCCTCTCTGTGGTCTAGGTGTGAACAGCGTGAACAGGCGGGTAGGACGCTCGGTGGACGGGATGTTTGTTGTATATTAAAAAAAGTACCTGCTGCTCATCACCCCACATGTTCAGTGTCTCCGAGTTAAAGATAAGTTAAGTTAAAAGTCTCCAGGTGTCTGGTTAGTAAGTATATCAGCTTTAATGCTGACATTCATCACCGGTCTGCACCGTAGCGACCAAAGCAGCGCTGCTGGTTTCCCAGAATGCAGCTGTGTAGGCTAGCTTTGGGTTGCAGTGGGAGGTTCAAGGTTGGACACCGAATGTGAGTGACGGGACGCGGTGTAGTGTCAGATGTTACACACTGCAGCGTACCGTGTGTCCTAATCTCATCAGGCAGTGAATCTGGAAATTGTAATCTTGTTATTGTGTTTGTGTGGACCCTGGAAGAAAAGCCGTTACCGTGGTATGTAGTGGTGAGAAAACACAAAAAATGTCCTCACAAAAACAGCAGAGTGTGTGTGTGTGTGTGTGTGTGTGTGTGTGTGTGTGTGTGTGTGTGTGTAATGCATGTAGCCGTAGGTTAGCAGTGGGCGAGCGGTAACGCTGCTTCAGTCATAATAGGATCTGACGATGACTCACGCACAGCAAAAACAACAAACGCTCTTCTCTTCCTCCTCTCATCTTCTCTTCCTCCTCTCATCTTCTCTTCCTCCTCTCATCTTCTCTTCCTCCTCTCATCTTCTCTTCCTCTTTACCGTCACATCTCCCTTTTCTTATTTCTTTTCGTCCCTTCTTTCCCTTTATCATCTCTACACCTCCTCATCTCTCTGTTTCGTCTCAACTGTTTGCTTCTAGTTGCTTAACTTTGCTATTTTCCTCTTTTTTATCCTTCTCTCTCGTTTTCCTGTCTCCGGTCTTCGTCCCACATTTCTGCAGATTAATTTGTCTTCCTCATACTTAATCTCCTCCTCTCCATTTTTATTGCCTCCCTGTTGATCTCCGTATTTTGATTCTTTTCCACTTCCTTCCTCTTTCTCTCTTCTCGTCTCTTCCCCCTGCTGAATCTCTCCTTTCTTTTCCCTCCTCTCCTCTACTCTTTAATTTGGTATATTTATTTTCCTGCCTGCAGGTATTTTCCAAAATCTGCTGGCCACTTTATTGATTTTACTTGCCAAATGAATTAAAGCAATTAGGATCAATGTCCAGATGCTGTCTCCTCCCCCACCACGCATTTGATCAAATTTATGTCCACTCATGTATTATGATAAAAACGACGTCATCCGATGGAGGAGATTCCTCTCCTCACCAGATTCCCTCATCCTGTCTTTCCCGATGATGCTGAGGTTTTCCAGCCTCACCTCGACGTCGGGAACACAGTCGCTCAGCCAGTCGTCTCCTCTGAACACCTGGCATGTGTCCATCGTCCTCTGAGAGACAGATTTCACATCATCCAACCAGGCCGACGGAGGGCGGATTGAGAGGACGCCTGGTGCACCTCGCCCCACCTCGTCCCACCTCGCCCCCACCTCGCCCCACCTCGCCCCACCTCGTCCCACCTCGCCCCACCTCGCCCCACCTCGTCCCACCTCGCCCCACCTCTCCCCACCTCGTCCCACCTCGCCCCACCTCGCCCCACCTCTCCCCACCTCGTCCCACCTCGTCCCACCTCGCCCCACCTCGCCCACCTCGCCCCACCTCGCCCCACCTCGCCCCACCTCGTCCCACCTCTCCCCACCTCGTCCCACCTCGTCCCACCTCGCCCCACCTCGCCCCACCTCGCCCCACCTCTCCCCACCTCGTCCCACCTCGCCCCACCTCGCCCCACCTCGTCCCACCTCGCCCACCTCGCCCCACCTCGCCCCACCTCGTCCCACCTCGCCCCACCTCGCCCCACCTCGTCCCACCTCGCCCCACCTCGCCCCACCTCGCCCCACCTCGCCCCACCTCTCCCCACCTCGTCCCACCTCGCCCCACCTCGTCCCACCTCGTCCCACCTCGCCCCACCTCGTCCCACCTCGCCCCACCTCGCCCCACCTCTCCCCACCTCGTCCCACCTCGCCCCACCTCGTCCCACCTCTCCCCACCTCGCCCCACCTCGTCCCACCTCGCCCCACCTCGTCCCACCTCGCCCCACCTCGCCCCACCTCGCCCCACCTCGTCCCACCTCGCCCCACCTCGCCCCACCTCGTCCCACCTCGCCCCCGTTTCCTTGGCTTCTGAGGGTTTTTAGGCTTTGATGGATGAAGCCTCTGAAAAAAGAGATGAAGTAAGAGAGTCTGTTTTCGCGAAGCACTTCAGGGTTAAATGCAGCACTTCTGAGATCACATGCTGTAGGATGATGGGTAGAAATGGGCTGACCAGGTGTCCGACTTTAGAAGGGACAGCACGGCGTTTTCACCCTTTGTCCCTGTAACCAAGGACACTTTTTACTGGAGACTGATGTTAACAAATAACTACGCTCATCAATAACAGCACTTTGGTGGTGATATTTGCACTTTATTAGCAGGAGTTGCACAGGACATTTTACACATTTTGTGTTAGATATGTGTGGATGATTTATTGACTGTTTATGGCGTATTATTTATTTATTGAACGGTTTAAATATGGAGGGTGTGATCACTCGGCTCCACCTGAAAGAGAGCGGAGTTAAACCAGACTCCCACATATTCGCTGGTGTTCTGGGTACATGTACGTGTGTGTTCAGGACCTATCGTAGCATAAAGTGTGTGGCAGTGCATTAGTTAAACAGATTTGTTAAGTGGCGTAATACTGCCCTTTGTCTGCTTCCAGGTGTTTGTCCAAAAGAGTCCCCAGGTGCACAAACACCTTCATAAACGTTCCGGGACGGACCAAGCGGGAGGATAGGAGAGGGGGAACTAGGTAGTTGGGTGTATTATTTTATGTATTGTAATGATGTTTTGTGTGTGTTTGTTTTTGGGAGATGAAACTGCAGTAATACGACATTTGTGAATATTATGTGACAAATATATTTGTAATCGTCTAAAGCAGAATAGCCAAACACTAATAAATTGAACACCCCTGTTAATGATACCGTCTAATATGGTAGACCGGGGACACAGTGTAAAGGCAGCAGCTTCTATCAGGCTGCTGCTGTGAATAAATCCCACTTTACCTTTGCCTCGTGCATTTTGGTGGCAGCATCATCCAGCCGCTAAATGGTCGCTGTAACAGTCCCATGTCTCACAGGCTGGGATGATGTCCCACATTTTCATGGGCTCTAGTTTTCAGCAGTCAAACCACTCCAGGACAGATGCTTTGAAACATCTGGCTTTTGTCCGAAGGCTGTGAAGGAAGCAGGAAGGCTGCCATGACAACACTGTGTTTGCGGTCAAACTGCACACGTGTGCCAAGTGCAGGTTAACGTTTCACCGTCTCTGCAACACCACGGAGAAAACCAAAGTCACAAGCTATGCAGATTTAGGGGGAATGTGATGGAAACTACCACAACGAAGAGAAAGAGCAGCTAGAAAAAAGACCACGACATGAAGTGACTCACCAGAAATGTGCAGGGGCCAGAATTTAAATGATTATTATTTAAGTCAGATAGACGTTATATCACGAGTGTCGGGTACCTCTCAGCCGTGGTGACGTGTCCCACATTGTCCCACATTGTCCCACATTGTCCCACGTTGTCCCACATTGTCCCACATTTGGTTTGTTAGGATCTGGTCACGCTAGTCCTGTATAATGCCCAGCGTGTTGTAATACTGGCCGTGTTAGCCATGAGGTTAGCAGACTTGGACAAAGAACGACCCGGACTTGAAAGACAAGCGTTCAGACGGTTGTCACAGCAGCCATGTATTTACAGAGCCTAAATACAGCATTCCTCTAGCCCCGTCACAAACCCAGCATTCACCTGTCGTCTATCAAAGGTTACCTTCCCATCCAGCCGACAGGGCCCTGACTGGCTGACTCTCCAGCACTAGGCTTATTTGGATCGGTTGATTGAGAGGCCTGAACCAGGCTCCGGGTCAGTCTCTGTGTGAAAAACAAGTAGGACCTTGTATTGTTCCATCACAGTTTATCTGTAACCCAGATACAAGCACCATTAACACAATCACCTCTCCTTCCTCTTGTCATTAAGGACAATTACATAAAGATGAGTCAATCACCTTCTCTTAAACATGTCTGCGTCCTCATGTAGTGAATAAGAAACCGGACAGACTGCTGAGTGCTGCTGAACTGCATCTCTCGGCTGTTATAAGCGTCAGTCAGAGCTGTTCTACATGTGAGGACCGCCGTCGATGGTTTTTCACCTGGCGGTTTTCACCTTCATGCCGACCCGCCGCCTGTCTCTGCCTCGCTCTTCATTACAGTCGGCTGTGCTGTTTCTGGTGTGATTGCTTTGTGAGGCAGTCCTCTGCTTCGTGATCCGCTGGCCCTTCAAACCTATTTGAGTCATACTGTCGAATCTCACAAACACAGTGGTGTCGGCAAGTTTTCTTTTCTTTATTCCCAGAAAAAAGTACTTTTTGCAGAGGTATGTGGTTTCCTTCGCCAAACTGAGATTAGCTCCATCCCCGCGGACGAGAGATTTATGAGCCACAGAATGAATTTTTCTCAGTGCATGACCCAGAAGGCAGATTTTAAACGTGGTGTAAAGCATTGTTCCAGGAAAAGAGACTCCTCATCCCGGAGCTCGCTGGTAGCCTTGTCTCTCCATTTGTTTCACCGATATTTCAGGTCTTTGATGGTGAAAACTGAAGCCTACTGAAGTTCCTCACCAAGGTCATTAATTTATCAATATAATTTATCAATCTCACAACCTCAGCTCTTCTGCTCTGGTTACGTCCGAGCTGCTCGCCATCACAACCTGCTTCATTTTAGCTTCATTTCAAGGCTTCGTAGCCGGATTCAAACTGTCAGGATCACATGGTTACGTGGCACAACGGCTAGGCCACTAGTGGGCCTTATTAATCATCAACCCCACCTCGCTTTCTTTTTTCTTTCATGCTTGAACACACACACACTCTCATCTCCCTCTCTTACAGATACACAGATTCAATCAGCTCCTCCAGCACCTCGTATATCTGAGTCCTTTCACAGCATCTTCATCTCTGCTGTCATTATCTGCTAGCCGAGACAATCGTTTGTCTTGAGCAGTGTGCTTCATCTGCACTCCTGGTCCTTCGTCCTCACTGCGTCCTAAATTGTAATTGCTGCATGACCTGCTACACTGCCACCGCCGCCCTGCTATGCCCCCTGTACTCTACTGTACCTTTTCTGTTTCATAGAAATATTCATCAGCATTGCTTTTCTGCAGTATAACACCTCCCTGTTCTCTGATCCTCCATGTTGTGCTATTCTGCTGTTGGTTTAAAGTAATGGTTCAGCTCTAGTCTGTACTCTCCTGTCTGCTCTGTTGAACCCTTTTATTCCCACCAGTCTTCCCGGCTACAGTAAACTCCCTACTCACTGAATCAGAGACGCTAAGCGTGACGAATGTTACCTCACAACAGGATTCTCATCATGTCACATCATGGTATCACATCCATCTACCCATCATCCATTATCTGTAACAGCTGCTCTCATTAGCAGCCGGGACACATAGAGACACACAGAGACACATAGAGACACATAGAGACACACAGAGACACACAGAGACACACAGAGACACATAGGGACACATAGAGACACACATAGAGACACATAGAGACACATAGAGACACACAGAGACACATAGAGAAACACAGAGACACAAAGAGACACATAGAGACACATAGAGACACACAGAGACACATAGAGACACATAGAGACACATAGAGACCCACATAGACACATAGAGACCCACATAGACACATAGAGACACATAGAGACACACAGAGACACACAGAGACACACAGAGACACATAGGGACACACAGAGACACACAGAGACACACAGAGACACATAGGGACACACAGAGACACACAGAGACCCACATAGACACATAGAGACACATAGAGACCCACATAGACACATAGAGACACATAGAGACACACAGAGACACACAGAGACACACAGAGACACATAGAGACACACAGAGACACACAGAGACACACAGAGACACATAGGGACACATAGAGACACACATAGAGACACATAGAGACACATAGAGACACACAGAGACACATAGAGAAACACAGAGACACAAAGAGACACATAGAGACACATAGAGAAACACAGAGACACACAGAGACACACAGAGACACACAGAGACACATAGAGACACACAGAGACACACAGAGACACATAGAGACACATAGAGACACATAGAGAAACACAGAGACACAAAGAGACACACAGAGACACACAGAGACACACAGAGACACATAGAGACACACAGAGACACACAGAGACACACAGAGACACATAGAGACACATAGAGACCCACATAGACACATAGAGACACATAGAGACACACAGAGACACATAGAGACACATAGAGACACATAGAGACACATAGAGACACACAGAGACACACAGAGACACATAGAGACACATAGAGACCCACATAGACACATAGAGACACATAGAGACACACAGAGACACATAGAGACACATAGAGACCCACATAGACACATAGAGACACACAGAGACACATAGAGACACATAGAGACACACAGAGACACATAGAGACACACAGAGACACACAGAGACACACAGAGACACATAGAGACACATAGAGACACACAGAGACACATAGAGACACACAGAGACACACAGAGACACATAGAGACACATAGAGACCCACATAGACACATAGAGACACATAGAGACACACAGAGACACACAGAGACACATAGAGACACATAGAGACCCACATAGACACATAGAGACACACAGAGACACATAGAGACACACAGAGACACATAGAGACACATAGAGACACATAGAGACACATAGAGACCCACATAGACACATAGAGACACATAGAGACACACAGAGACACACAGAGACACATAGAGACCCACATAGACACATAGAGACACACAGAGACACATAGAGACACACAGAGACACATAGAGACACACAGAGACACATAGAGACACATAGAGACCCACATAGACACATAGAGACACATAGAGACACACAGAGACACATAGAGACACACAGAGACACACAGAGACACATAGAGACACATAGAGACCCACATAGACACATAGAGACACACAGAGACACACAGAGACACACAGAGACACATAGGGACACATAGAGACACACAGAGACACACAGAGACACAAAGAGACACATAGAGACACATAGGGACACATAGAGACACACAGAGACACAAAGAGACACACAGAGACACACAGAGACACAAAGAGACACATAGAGACCCACATAGACACATAGAGACACACAGAGACACATAGAGACACACAGAGACGCACAGAGACACATAGGGACACACAGAGACACACAGAGACACATAGAGACACACGGACACGCACAGAGACACATAGAGACACAGTGAGACGCACAGAGACACAGTGAGACGCACAGAGACACATAGAGACACATAGGGACACAGTGAGATGCACAGAGACACAGTGAGACGCACAGAGACACATAGAGACACATAGGGACACAGTGAGACGCACAGAGACACATAGAGACACATAGGGACACAGTGAGACGCACAGAGACACAGTGAGACGCACAGAGACACATAGAGACACATAGAGACACAGTGAGACGCACAGAGACACAGTGAGACGCACAGAGACACATAGAGACACATAGAGACACAGTGAGACGCACAGAGACACAGTGAGACGCACAGAGACACATAGAGACACATAGAGACACAGTGAGACGCACAGAGACACAGTGAGACGCACAGAGACACATAGAGACACATAGGGACACACAGAGACACATAGAGACACAGTGAGACACACAAAGACACATAGGGACACACAGAGACACACAGAGACACATAGAGACACAGTGAGACGCACAGAGACACATCGAGACCCACATAGACACATAGAGACACACAGAGACACATAGAGACACATAGAGACACATAGAGACACAGTGAGACACACAGAGACACATAGAGACGCATAGAGACACATAGAGACACACAGAGACACATAGGGACGCACAGAGACACACAGAGACACATAGAGACACATAGAGACACAGTGAGACGCACAGAGACACATAGAGACACACAGAGACACATAGAGACGCATCGAGACACATAGAGACACACAGAGACACATAGGGACGCACAGAGACACACAGAGACACATAGAGACACATAGAGACACACAGAGACACATAGAGACACACAGAGACACACAGAGACACATAGAGACACACAGAGACACACAGAGACACATGCCGGTATCACATACCACATGAATATCCATTTCAGGCTTCAGGTAACGAGTCCTGTGAGCAGCTACAGTGTGGCGATGACATGGAGGTGACTGAATACTGCATGAATACTGCAGGTACTGCAAAAGAGTAGTATCACATCTGGAGAGTATTTCTGTACTGAAAGAAGAGTTTAGAGCTTTAACAAGAGTTTGAGACAGATGGTTCATCCAAACACCTTCCAGCGAGGACCTCTAGGCCTGTCCACACAGGGACGGCGGCGGCGCACGGCAGCACACGGCGGCGCACGGCGGCGCACGGCGGCCATGTTACCAGGTTAGAGCAGCCACACTGCACTGAGCTGCAGCTAGTTTAAGGCGATTCGGGTCACAGCTACACAGGAAAAATGATCGTTTGACAGTATACTGATAATATTGATAACAGTTTGGATGTCTGTGTCTGCAGATTATGTCACAGACGTGAAAAACACTGAAGATTTATTCATAAATCAACACGTCCTGCTTTCATTACAAAATAAACAGCCTCTGTCTTTTTCTGTGGACAGAACTCCTTCATTTGTTAACATGAGGCTTTTATTCTGAAATACTTGCAGGACAGTGTTGTAGAACATGCACGGCTCCGTGAATGAATATAGTACGGTTTTAATTGTGGATTATTACTACTATTTACAAATGAGCACACGTCTTAAACTTCTTCTCTACCAACAAACAAACACAGACACTCAACCAAACTGCTTCAGGGATGAAGGTGATTATTTAGTGTCCATCCCCGTCCAACAGTTCCTGTATCTCTGCTTCCTGTCCTCCAGTGTCTCACATTATCTCTACACAGGCAGCCAATCAGTGTCTGCTCTGAGACAGGATGCTTCAACCTGCACCGGCATTTCAGCTTCACTTCATCCACAGAGCTCCAGATGGGACCGAACGTATACTCTAGAGTCTGGGCAGCCTGTGGTGCTCCATCATGCTCCTCACAACTAATCACCCTGCCTCCTAAAACATTATTATACTACTGATGTACCACTGGAGTTAGAGCTGCCATGATCTAAATAAAGTAGGAGTGTTTTCACGAAATCTATCTGACACATTGCAAAATGCTCATACTGAATACTTGACAAGGTATTTCTTTGTTTTCCTACAATTTCTGTTAATACCAACTAAATAAAATGAAGGATCATTATCAGGAATTATTGATTACAGTTTTTATCAAAGAATAAAGACGTTTCCCTCACAGATTAGTGGGATTTTCTTTTTAATTTATCAGGGTCATGTAATGTTTTATCCTCTGCTGAATATAATCCATCAGTCTGATTTCCATAGATGGATTCTGTAGATCCACTTCCCTTTGTTAACACCTTATTTTGAAAAGCGGCCGTAGACCCAGGTGTCTACTTCCTCTAACTCCTCCAAGGTGGTCTCTAGCTCTCCGTCAGCTCCGTTCTCTTTATCCATCCATGGTCAGCTCCATCGGGGCCGTCTGAATGCATTTAACATAAATGTCAGTATATGGAGCTCTACAGTCGTAGCGTCGGCCCGTCGGACCACGGAGACGAGAGCGACGGCCGGCCGGACCGCACGTTACCGCCGTACGATGACGTTTCCCGTCCGTGACGGAGTTAGCGTGCAGCTTTAGCCGCGATGTCTCACTCTGCGAGGAGGTCGTGGACCCTCAGCCGTTTTGTACTTTTTCCTTTCGACTCACGCGGCTGCTGTTTGATTGGTTGATGGATACAGAGCGGATGTGATGTCATGTTACTCAGACTGCCACAATAAAAGCGGTAACTTCCTATCTCTGCATAGACTCAAATGAAGCAGATCAATTCATTCTGGCTTTGAAAAAGTGTTTTCAAAATTGTAAAAAAAATTCTGAGACTTGGATGAATTGATTTTTTTCCTCACCCTTATTAATTATTGGCTTTGAACCTTCCTGGTTTGGTCTATACCGGCTATACCGTCTCCATTACACTCCAAAATCCTGCTGCAAGTTCCCCGACATAAGCCAGAGCTCAGCAGTATCTCAGCAGATAAGCGTATTGAGTTGGAGTGCAGTGGGGAGGGTGGGGTAAAGGTGGGGGCGAGTAGCGTGCCAGAGAGATGGGGAAAGGAATAAGCTCAGGATGGAGCGAGTAAAGCAAAGTCATAAGGGAGCGAGTGTGAGAGCGAAAAGGGGAAAAAATATAATTGAATTTTAAAATGCCCTTTCATCGATCCACCAGCAGAGTGGTACAGCTGCATTTCAATGCGTCAAAAGGCAGAATTACATCAGCCGTCTCCCTCCATAAAGACGGGAAAACAACAACATAAAACGGTGAAATAAGAAGCAGAGCAGGACGAAGCAGAGGATGGAGGGAAGTGAGTTCACCTCCACAGCAGCTACAGGAAAGGTGGCACTGAGACGTTAACCTCAGCAGATCCCAACAGCTCTCCAGCAGGGAAACGCCGCCATGACGGCGAGCATTGTGACAGCTGGTTCGACTGTGAAGCCGTCAGTGTTAATAAAGCTGCTCTGACACAGGAGTTACACTTCAGTGTATATATACTGTATATGAGGAAAATAAATAGTTTTTTATGCACTCAGGACAGTGAGATCTGCATTTTGCCAGTAAAATCCAACATCATAGCACCACTGAGAGGACACAAGTACTGACTGAGTTCATCTTTGCATGTAAACTCTTCATTAAAAATCGATGCAGTGTGCTTGAGAATCAATATCGTATCACAAAACAGAATATTATGGTATTTGATTTTTCTGAAATTTTCTTACACCCATATTTTCAGTGTTAATATTGTGATTAAAGATCTGTAACCAATACTGATCTGTCTTCTAATCAAACTAATGACTGAATTTAGGTTTGAGCTGTTACTTCCTGTAACTACTCGTCTTTTCAGTCACGGCAGCCCAAACTGCATTCAGCGATATTTTTAGCAGCGCTGCTTCATCGCCGTTGAATGCAGGAAACAATGAACATTTGTTCAGTCTTGTGAAGGGCTCATGGCTGAAATATGGTCTAAAAAAGTACAAAATGCAAAAATAATACTGTGGGCAACGTCCTGTACACCTGATCCTAAATCAGCAGATCACTACAGCCCTGGTTTGTGTGCCATTATTTCCATATTTGAATGATTACCACATCTCGACCCGCCGTATGACGGCTGGCGACACTAAATGTGGGAGAAGGCATCATCAGGAAAACAATGACAACCTCTCAGCATACTGTAATCGAGGGGTCTGAGAGACTCTGCTCCTCCTCGTGGCTCCTCCAGGCCTCAGAAAATCGCCGTGACGGGAGACTTTGGGTCAGGTCATTTCACAGAGAGCGTTCCTATTGGCTGTGCTCCGGCTAGTGGGCGGTGCTTGGTATTTCCCCAAATGATCTCAACATGGCTGCCGGGTCACAAACTTAGTCAGTGACTGACAGCAGCTGGACGGCAGACTCCAGATCACCTCTGATTGGTTGTTTTCCTCCGGTCGGTGAAATCTTGCAGATGCTGTTAGAGACTGGATGACTCACACACTACTGTCAGGACATAGCAGTAACTTTTTAATGCAGATTTAACCCCTGGCTCAGCTGAGATTTACCTTCATACAAGGTCCACTGAAATCTGTAGGTCACATCCAAACCCCAGGAAGGCCTTTCAGCCCTTCATTCTGTAAGTGTGAACGAACACAGCAAGACTGTGAAGCTGTGCTCAGTAAAGCTCGTCTGGATCCAGGAAGCTCGTAAAGTTGAATTACATCAGCCAGTTTGCACCTGATAAAGACAAGAAAAACTCCACGAGGAAAGATGAAGAGGAAGGGAAAACACCGATACGACACGGTTTCAGTCGAGTGAACGTCCCAAATATCACAAAATGAAATGTGAGGTTGAGGAAAACAAATCGGCGTCTTGACTGTTAGAAAACACACATCCACAAGACAAAAGGGAAGCCTCTGAAGAAGCTGTACTACCGGGAGAGATTCATGTTCCTCCAGATGATGCTGAGCATAATTCATACTTTCATCTGGGGGAAAACACATGTAGTAGTTATGATGGCCACACAGCAGAGACAGATACCTTCCAGGTGATATAAGATAAGGTAAGATATTCCTTTATTGGGTTAGGGTTAGGGTTATATCTTAGCAGGGCTGTGAACTCTCACACAGCTAAACCGAGCTATTCATCAAATGCATGTTAGCATCACTGCTCTCTGTGGAAGCTTGTTTATCTGCTTCATTTCAATAAAAAGCATTTTATTGATTTTTTTCCCCAATGAGACGCAGCTTTCTCATTGAATAAATCTTATTGTATGTGTGTGTGTGTGTGTGTGTGTGTGTGTGTGTGTGTGTCTCTGTGTGTGTGTGTGTGTGTGTGTGTGTGTGTGTGTGGCCCCTTCTGCTGTGCAGTTTTAGCTGGCTGACCTACAGACAGTCAGGGCAGCTCCACAGAGAGCGACGCCTTATGGCCTTTTCCACTGTGTGTGTGTGTTTATGTCTGTGTGTGTGTGTGCGTGTGTTTATGTCTGTGTGTGTGTGTGTGTGTGTGTGTGTGTGTGTGTGTGTCTCTCTGTGTGTGTGTGTCTCTCTGTGTGTGTGTCTCTGTGTGTGTGTGTCTCTCTGTGTGTGTGTGTGCGTGTGTTTATGTCTGTGTGTGTGTGTGTGTGTGTGTGTGTGTGTGTCTCTCTGTGTGTGTGTCTATCTGTGTATGTGTGTCTCTCTGTGTGTGTGTCTCTGTGTGTGTGTGTCTCTGTGTGTGTGTGTGTGTGTGTGTGTCTGTCTGTGTCTCTCTCTCTCTGTGTGTGTGTGTGTGTGTTACCCACTCAGTGTCCACTGTGTGCTTCTTTCTGTCCGTCTCCTCCGTGCTTTGTTCGTCTCTAGTGCTGAACTCGGTTCAGTCATTTGTTTCAGTTACGCCTCGTTTTCTCCTGAAAACGTCTCTGATACCACAAATGAAAACACATACTTGCTTTGAAGACAGGGTATTTTCTGCGTTAACGTTTGGCTTTGCCGTCTGCTTGTCAAAGTATAATCAGACCATGGAGTGGCCTGTTGGCGGCAGACTCCTCATCCCACGGTCTCACATTCATCCCTGCAGCCGCTCACCGTGGTTTAACCCCTACAGGTGAGTAGGAGGGTATGAAATATTAGAAATACTGCAGTGTTATGTTTTGTGATCAGTTTTTAGTTATAGTTTACATGCAGAAATGAACTCAGTGAACTCGTTATTTGACTTGCAGTGAGACAGACCGGCCTCTAGTCCTAGTGCTGTGATGGTGTTACAGGGACTGAGCTGAATGCAGAACCAGAGTACAGTTTTTGACTTTAAAATCTGCCTTATATTGCCTTACTTACAGTATCACAGTATATTGAATCGTAACCTGTGTATGATGACACGTATCAGACACAGGCCTACGAGTCCCTGCTGGCTGTAATTATTCTCTGTGAACTGATTCTGCATTCGTGTGCAGAGCCACTAGACGAGGTTTTGGTATCAGAAGCGTTCTGGTTTCTGTTTGTAGTCTTGGGTAGTCTTCCTGAGTACTATTGGCCAATCACATTCAAGCAGGTTTAAACAGTCCATGTGGAGAGCAGAAGCTGAAATAAAATCTGCGAACCCACCGGCTATTGTCTGATGAATATTTAGCCTTTTACTGGTTTAGCTAGTAAACTGGCTATTTGTGAAATGATCCGGTTGAACTGTGAATAGCTGAGTGGCGCATGGAAGAGGAAGTCTTGGCCCGGATGCCTGCTGGCTGCAGAAACACTGGCCGTCGCCTCCAGAAGCTAAACTGTTGTCAGACCAGTAGCCAATGGGTTCAGCCCAAATGAACTGAAAACAGTATTTGAACTCATCGGGTACCTGGGAATTCATGATAATGGTATATGCATTCAATCCCGTATGCCATTACCATATTTAATCTAAAAAATGGTCAATCTGTAAAGGTGCACACCAGGCGTTGCCCATGTTTGTGCTGGCGGTGTTTCTGCAGACGCTGCTGGGTATCACCACGGAGCTCTGTGGCGCTGCCTTCACTGATACAGGCTGTAAAAACATCAGAGACCCGGCAGAAAGTCTGTCCTCCCTTTGAGACTATGGTCTTCATATTCTTTCCTTTTTGTCTTGTTCTTTCATGTTTTTCTTTCTTGTCATTTGTCCACGTTAGGCAGCAGTTAGCTCTGGAGAGGGGTTTCCTCTTGGGACCGCCATCCAAAAAAGTCTGAAAATGCTGGATAAAAGTCAGAAGTTAGTCATGACCTGAACATTGTGTCACAGCCCGGTTTCAACAGTTATACTCTTGTCTACATTAAAGGTATAATGCATATTGAAACGGGAGTATTTCGTCCTGGCTTCAGACATAAACCAGATTGTGAGTCACGTGCGACTCGAGTCACGTGCGACTCGAGCTAACGTGTTTGGGTCTGTGTTGACTGATTGTTGTTTCACTTCATATTTACCTCAGTTGGAAAGTGGCAAAGATTAGAGAAGGAGTTTAAACTCGCCTTCTAGCACGTCAAGACGAGGAGGTGAGTCAGCTTTGATTTCTAGTGTTATGGTCTGTCTGGGGATGCTCTGTGTGATTTTATGGTTTCTGGCCTTCGGACTGGATGATCGGATTGTACAGTGAGCTTTGGTTTTACATGGCAAACAATCTCCTCGTCCAGGAGGAGGACGTACACAACATTTCTACCATGGTGCAGTGTATGCCCAGCTTTACAGTTTATCAGGGAGCAGCAGTTTTGAGTGATGCTTGATAAGAGCTATGTTATCACTTATGTCTGAGTGCACCTCCTCAAAACTATACGTACTCATCAGGGCCTCGCCAGCGCTGGAGACGCCACAATGTGGAGACCACAGACGGTTTAACTGGTCAGTTCTGGCTGCTTGTGGGTGGATGAAGGGCTCAGCGCCCGTCTGCACACAGCGAAGCCACGTCTACTGCAGACCGTCTGACTGGGACCCTGCGCTCTACCAACGAATACAAGGACGGGAACAGGGCTGCTGCTCAGCAACGGCGTCCGATAGTCAAGACGAGAGAACCGTTCAAGCTCTGTATCACACATTCATCCAATTCAATAGAGATGTTGTAGTCTAAGCTCTGTACTGACACGCTGAAGCTAAACCTGATCCTGGAGTCGCTATGTGGGGACCTCAGACCCTGTCAAACCTGAGAGAGCTTTACAGTAGCTCAGTAGCTCAGTCTGTAGGGAGTTGGCTTGGGAACCGGAGGGTCACCGGTTCAAGTCCCGACATGGACCAAAAACTGAGTGTGAACTGGTAGCTGGAGTTTACCTCTTGGGCACTGCCGAGGTGCCCCTGAGCAAGGCACCAAACCCCCAACTGCTCGGGGCGCTTGTCAGGAGCAGCCCCCTCACTCTGACATCTCTCCATTAATGCATGTATGTGTGTGTTTGTCTGCATGTACCATGTATGAGTTTAACAGAGTGTAAATTGAATTTCCCCATTGTGGGACTAATAAAGGTAGATCTTCTTCTTCTTCTTCTTCTGTACAGTGTATGTTTTATACTATATTTCTGGGTAAAGTAAGTATAAATAACATCACATTTTTGAGAGGCCTAAAAAAATAGAAACTCAAGACTACAACAATCAATATATTCAAGTCTATTATGATTTATTTCTGTACCAGTTTCCCTCTTTAAGTTGAAAAAATTGACACATAACCTTTTAAAATACCCAGAAAACCCAGAAGAATTAATAGGTAATTGCTGTAAAGTGCTTTTCAAGCCAACCACTTCCTCATGCAGTCTGTCTCTTGGATACTTCCCGTTCGTTTTCTGTGTTAAGCCCTCAGGAAGAGCATATGAGCATAATTCAGCATGTCATGTTTGTAATCTGCCAGTGAACTGCCATGTTGGAAATGAGTTTCCTCTGCACCAGAGTTTGTCCGTCCTATGCCCCGCCCCTTTTTGCTCTGTGCTCCAATAACAGTTGAGCAAGTTGTTCAAGGCCACCATTACTATGACAGTACCGTTACAGTGGCGTCACAATCTTCACGGACACGGCCGCGGTAACTATGAGGAACTTTTATTGTATTTTGACTTTGGCGGTCCCTGTGGACAAAAGAGGTAGTGTTTCCAAGCACCAGAGTCCCTTTAGAAAACCTCTCATTGTACTGGGTCTGCACAGTCCTGGATCTGGTTCTCCCAGGCCTCCCTTCCCTCCAGCAGGCCGAGCAGTACAGCCTTGGCCTCCAGCAGCGTGGTGTTGGTGTTGGGTCCAGCGGTGACCGACGGAGCGGCGAGGTGGGGCGGCGAGGAGGCGGAGCGGGGAGGCGGGGCGGCGAGGAGGCGGGGCGTCGAGGAGGCGGAGCGGGGAGGCGGGGTGGCGAGGAGGCGGAGCGGGGAGGCGGGGCGGCGAGGAGGCGGCGAGGAGGCGGCGAGGAGGCGGAGTGGGGAGGCGAGGAGGCGGAGCGGGGAGGCGGGGCGGCGAGGCGCAGCAGGGAGGCGAGGAGGCGGAGTGGCGAGGAGGCGGAGCGGGGAGGCGGGGAGGCGGGGCAGCGAGGAGGCGGAGCAGCGAGGAGGCGGGGC